>OZ007500.1:135161164-135530142 GCA_963931805.1 Microdon myrmicae
TTCAATGATGATGAGGAATCGGAGTTTGATGCTGAGGATTTTATTGTAGACGACGAAGGAAGGCCAGTTGCTGAGAAGAAGAAGAAAAGACGACTTCTAGTCATTGACGCGTCATTGCAAGAAGGTCAGGACAGTTTCGGTGTAGATTTCGACTATGAGGATTTCACTAATTATGACGAGGACGGATATGAACCCGAATACGAACCTAGTGAATTGGAACGAGGTCACTTTACGGATTTGGACAATGAAATCCGTAAAACGGATATTCCTGAGCGAATGCAATTGCGCGAAGTTCCGGTTACGCCTGTTCCAGGGGGACCCAATGAACTACAAGATGAAGCTGAATGGATTTACAAACAGGCGTTTTGTAAATCAACTGTTTCCGAACAAGAGAGATCAACGGATGTCGGAGGTCGAGACCGCTATTGTAAGCCACCACATACGGGGGAAAAGATCAAGCAAGCCCTAGATTGTAGCCGTAATCAACAGCTAGAGGCGCGGTTCATTGTGTTCTCTAGAGAAGAACACGTGAAACCAGACTTAACGTGCGACGATCTATGGAAAGTCTATTACTACGAGGCACGCTGGTGTTTCTGTCAGCTCCAAAGAACAAACCGCTCCAGTTATTTGAAAAGATGCGGAACTACCGGTTGGATACGGTTATGAAATCGGCAGATGCTCCAATACCATATGATATGCGTGTAAGTAAAGATGAAGATCTAGATCGCTTACGTGATGTGCAAACTCCAGAAGAGTTTAAGGGTGTGCACATGCATTTTCTCTTATACTATATATATATATATCATCATCATCATCATCGGCACTACAACCGGGAGCCGGTCTTGGCCTTATTTAGCAAGCCCTGAGGCTTGTTAAATTTTCCATAAAGATTTTTTTTTGCGGCAGGTCATTAGTCCTGCGCCAGATATATATATATACATATATATATATATATATATATATATATATATATATATATATATATATATATATATATATATATATATATATATATATACATGGCGCAAGGCTAATAACCTTGCCTAGAAAAAATAAATCATTATGGAAAATTTAACAAGCCTCAGGACTTGCTAAATAAGGCCAAGACCGGTTCCCGGTTGTAGTGCCGATGATGATGATGATATATATATATATATATATATATATATATATATATATATATATATATATATATATATATATATATTGTAGCGAGCTTAGGGTTCGTTGGATTAAGTATTTTAATAAATAAGAACCGTTAAATCGATTCTCTTTGCAAACACTTTATTAGTCTGTTAATAACAACCGTTTCTTGATACTCCGCTTCTTTGCTTATCGCTTCCGTACTTATCGCTTTCTTACTTATCGCGTCTTTGACTGCTTACTTCTTACTTTTTTTTTATCTGCGTGCGGCGAATTTATACCGTTTTTCCTCATTCTGATTCGGCGTTTCGTTTCCGTCCGTTCCATAGCCTCGAATTTTTTACTGCTCATAGTCTCCAGTTTTCCAGTACTTTCTAGAATATTCTAGTACTTTGTTTTGGACTTTCTAGAATATTCTAGTACTGATTGTCATATGCGTCACACTACACTCCGCCTAGATTAGTTCGTGCCAAACTAAATCCACTGGTCTCCTGGGTTAACAAAAGTCGCCAGTCGGTCACGATGTACCACTTTCATCTTGGCGTTAGGTCTTCGCTGAATCCTATAGGCAACGTCGTTAATTCTTGTGAGAATCTTATACGGTCCTTCCCAATGTTGCTGCAACTTCGGAGTCCTTCCGTTTTGCCGATGAGGATTATAAAGCCACACGTTATCGCCTGCATTAAATCCAGATGCGTTGGCTCGGACGTCGTACCTTGTTTTCATCCTGTCACTTGATACCTTGATTTCACCACCAGTTGGGACCATCTTCAGTCATATCCATTCTTCTCATTTACAACAGCAGCGGCACCAACAACAGTCAAGACAACAACATGCGCAGAGTCAACCACAGCTTCAGTATCATTCGATCAATATTAAATCTGAGTGGTGACTTGTCACTGAATACATTCTCTCCAGCATGGTTTCTCTTGAAAAATGAACCATGACGTCATAGCCACCAGCCACTATCCACGAGGCCATGCCTGCACCAGAAGGAACTTCGGTGATGACTTGCGGTGACCCTCATCACATGTACTACATTCTTGTTTTTATTTTTCCAGGTAATCGGTAATCGGTCATTTAGTGATCTTCCATCGTTCTATCACCACCGACGCCGACCAGTCGTCCTCGGATCAGCTCTCGCCCGCTTACAGCCAATGACTTATATCAGAACGACTAGATAGCTTCAGCGGTGTTCGTAGCAGCTAACGCCAATGTTTTGACTTCAATTGCGGAAACGGAGGAGCGCCCGTGCGCCATCGTGGTAGGTGTTCACTCCGCTACCTGCGTGAGCTACGGTAAGTCAACCTCTATACGTTTTGTGGCGGCGGCTTGTGGCAGAGGGATCTCTGACTTCTGCTCGGTCGGTTGCCCTTAGTCCTTGCTTATGCCAACCTGTCAGCATCGGCCTCGTAGTCCCCTCTCGTAACCGCCCTCGTTGCTGGCATCTGTCCTCGACGTTTCTCGACCCGAAATCGCTACTATCTCTCTGTGTCTTTATCTCCCGATTGACCCTGTCAGGTTGCGCAATCGGTGATGACGACCTACGCCAACGGTCCTTCCTCCCGAGTGCCTGTAAGGTTGCGAAATCAGCACTCGACTGACCCTTTCAGGTTTCGAGCTCGGTGAGATGACACCTCGATCTGTTGCTGGCAAGCACATAATTATTCGTAACACAGAGCTCTTCATCACACATAGTTCGAGGCAGTGACGTTGGGATCCTTCACCCGTTCTCACTTTCAGGTTACAGTCGACGCAACAGCAAATTCCTAGATAGACGTGTCCCCTTCCTTCTACATGAGATGCTCATGTATATAACAACAGTGGTGGCTGATTTTTTTTTTTTAGTTAGTGAACGAAATAATTTGGTTCGCCTCTCCTGAGAGAAGTGTAATAAATAAATATATACATATATATATATATATATATATATATATATATATATATATATATATATGTATATATATATATTTATTTATATATATGTATATTTGTTATATTTAGTAGGCGTAGGTGTGACGAGCCGACACTATCATAAGGGAACAAATCGTCAAGAAGACTCGGTAAAAAGAAGACGTAAGGAAAAACGGAAAAAGCGGGATATACGGGACGGCACGTGGAATGTTCGAACGTTATATAAACCAGGTGCAATACAGACGGTCGTAGAAAACGCGAAACAATATAAAATGAACATCGTCACGCTTCAGGAAGTCCGACTCCCACATCAAGTAATCGAAACCAGCGGGTTTACACTGGCGTGTGGAGGTACTGATACACATAACCTCGGAACCGGCTTCATCATAAGCAAGAAGATTACGCCCCATGTAAAAGATGTGAAATTTATTAATGACTGAATGTCGGTGCTCGGCTCCTCGATAGTATAGTGGTTAGTATACCCGCCTGTCATGTGCGAAACCGGGGTTCGATTCCCCGTCGGGGAGCCTCTGGCCCATGACTAATGACCTTGCCCAGAAAAAAACAAATCAATATGGAAAATTTAACAAGCCTCAGGACTTGCTAAATAAGGCCAAGACCAGTTCCCGGTTGTAGTGCCGATGATGATGATGATGAATGTCGGTGCTAAAAATAAAGGGCCAATGATACAATTATGTGTTTATAAACATGCACGCCCCAACAGAATCTACGGACGAAGAAACGAAGTACACGTTGTACGAGGCCCTAGAGGAAGTATTTGATGGGATCTCATTATTCGATTTTAAAATCCTCCTCGGGGACCTCAACGCGAAAATTGGAGAGGGAGACATCTTCCAACCAACTATAGGTAAAGAACGCCTACACGACGTTTCAATGATAATGGAATTCGAATTATTACGTTTGCAGCGTCAAAACATCTGGTAGTGAAAAGCACGATTTTCGAGTACAAGCAAATCCATAAAGCCACATGGATATCACCCGACGGCGTAACCCGTAACCAAATAGACCACTTTCTCATAGACAAAAGACACCACTCGAATATCCTTGACGTAAGATCATTTAGAGGATAAACTAAAAGACCTGCACAAAACGTTGTAGTGCCGATGATGATGATGATACATATATATATATATATTAAGAATTATATTTTTATTTAAATTATCGGCATTCACAATATTGGGGAATGGGAGCGAACATACAGGGCAAAGTCACTAATTGCTTTCAACCCGGCGAAGGCCAGAACGATCCTTGTCCCTGTTCAATCCAAGTTGACATGCAGTCTCCTCGTGACACCCCTGGATAGCTGCTTTGGCACCCGCCAAGTAGTGAACCAAAGCATGCAGCGACATCCTGAGAAAGGTTGGCGCAAGGCTAATAACCAGGCCCGTAAAAATGAATTATTATGGCAAATTGAACAAGCCTCGGATATCGACCGGATACACGACGACGACCACGGAAACGAAAATGGCTAAACGATTTAAGAATTTTTTCATGGAACGTCCGCTCACTATACATAGCTCGAGCTGCACAGTAGCTAGCCGATGCCCTGTCCGAATATAAGGTTGACATAACAGCATTGCAAGAAATAAGATGGACGGGTAGTGGTGTTATTCAAAGAAACGAGTATGACATTTATTACAGCTGTCATGCAAAACACCATGTGTTCGGGGTAGGCTTTCTAGTTAGCCAAAAACTGAAGCCTACCATCATCGGTTTTAATGCAATAAACAAAAGGCACTCTTCGCGTGCGAGGCAAGTTTAAGAACATAGGCCCCATAAACGTCCACGGACCTACAGAGGAGTCCCCAGACGACGGAAAGGAAGAATACTACAAGAACGTCGAACAGGCACTCAATGCCTACCCAAGATACGATGCGAAAATCGTTCTTGGTGATTTGAATGCCAAAATAGGTTGGGAGCCGGTTTTTGGACACTACGCAGGTTCCCATAGTTTGCACGAGAACGCTAATGACAATGGACAACGAGTCATTAAATTGGCAGCATCAAAAAACTAGGTCGTTGCAAGTACCAGGTTTCCGCGTAAAGAAATCCACAAAGCCACCTGGGTATGACCTGATGGAACCACTCGCAACCAAATTGACCACGTGTTGATAGATCGCCGCCACTCCTCGAGCCAGATGACGGTACGAATGTACCGACGTGCCAACGTCGACTCGGATCACTATCTTGGTGGTACAGTTTTCCGAGCGCGGATTGCCTTACGGAGACGTATTGCATCCGCGGAACAGGTTCGAATCAACACGACTGCCTTACGCAATGAGAATACCAGTAACACCTTTGGTCATGCGTTGAGACTCGTCCTCGAAGAGCTCGACGGAGGGAGAGTAAGTCCTGGGGCCAGAGTGCCGAGCATAGAAGAGAATTTTTTTTTTTTTATTAACCTTCTCTCGCGAGAGGCAAACCTATAGCGCCGAGTGGGCGCCCCGAGATGCCATAAAATAACAGTTGCAGTTCTTTTTGAACAGTTGCAGGTCGTAACGCTCCGGGAGCACTCGCGTGGGAAGGGAGTTCCACAGCTTCCTCGGTCTGTAACGGAACGAGTTCTGATGCAGGGATGTTCGCGCCGTCGGGAGATGAACCACAAACGGGTGCGATCCGTCGGATTGTCTTGTGGAGCGCATATAAACCGAATTGCGTGGAACAATACCAAGAATCTCCGAAGAACAGCACCCGTGATAATATCTGTAAAACAGACAGAGGTCGGCTACGCGCCTTCGATGTGATAGCGACTGTAGTCCCGACGTCAGCGCCGAGTCCCCGATCAGGCGGATCGCTCGTCTCTGTATGCTCTCAAGTAGGTCGAGGGTATGTTTAGGAGCCGAGCTCCAAACATGAGAGCAATATTTGATCGGGTCTAATTTGGGATTTATATAGTCGAAGAAGTTGGGCCGGAGTAAAATATTTCTTGGCTCTAAAAAGATAACTCAGTTTTCCTGAGGCTGACCTGGCGATACTCGACACGTGTTTATGCCATGATACATTCCCCTAGACCGTGACGGCGAGCAATTTCAAACTTTCCCCAGTCTCGAGGGCCCGGCCAATTATCATCAGCTGTGGAACCGATGATCCTGTTTTCTTTGTGAATGTTGTATATTGTGTCTTCGCTGCATTGTAGTCGACGAGATTGGCCCTTCCTTACTGCAGGACCTTATCCATATCACCATTCTGAGACTCGATCTGGCTACATCTCAGCTGATGCACTAATCGGCCGACACTTGAAAAAGAGAAAGCAAGCGTACTATCATCCGCAAAACTGAACACTTTGTTATCCGTTGTCTCCAACAAATCATTTATGTGAAGCAAGAACCTTGGGGCACCCCCAAATTAACAGGATACAGATCCGAACACTCGCCATCCACAACAACCCGGATCGATCGATTCTCGAGGAAGCTCCTCGTCCAGTCGCAAAGCTGTTGGGAAAGTCCATATGAACGAAGTTTGCTCAGCAATGCCCCGTGCCAGACGCGGTCAAAAGCCTTGGAAATATCCAATGCGACCGCCCTTGACTCACCATGCCGTTCAATCGCAGATGTGCATATATCGGTTATAAAGGTCAAAAGGTCCTCCATGGACCGCCTGCCACGGAATTCGTATTGGAGATCATTCAGAAGTCCGTTGCACTCCAAGTACTTAATTAACTCTGCATTGATCTCTTTTTCCATTACTTTAGATAAAATAGACAGTAATGCTATCGAACGGTAATTGTTGGCCCCGTATGTGAGGGAGGACGATTCCGGAGACGGTACAACCATGAGTTGTACGCAATCTACCTTGAAGCTAATGTTGTAAGAAAAATTAAGCTCGGTAGACTCCGGTGGGCGGGACACCTAACTCGGATGAGCGAAGAGAAGCCTGCCCGGAAAGTCCTTTGTGGCAGGATGTATGGAAGTTGACAGCGCGGCAGACCGTGTCTGCGATGGAGGGATGGCGTAGACTAGGACGCCCAGAGCCTGGGAGTGCCAAACTGGATGACATCGGCTCGAAATCGGGACCGGTAGAGAGATTTGTTAAATAAGGCCAAGACCGGATCCCGGTTGTAGTGCCGATGATGATGATGATGAGAATATAGGTCGATGAATTATTCATACGAAGGAATACACATTTGCCTTCGTGTGTCTCGCCATTCACACGATACACATTAAGCTCGCTTCAGATCTTTCCACATACCTACAAGAGACCACATCGGCTGACGAGCCGACCTGAGTCTCACTTAAGGCTAGAATATAGTTTAGCTGTTTGTAAAATTGGTGAATGGCGTTTACATTCGTGTTAATGAAACTGAGTCCTCTAAAATTACAAAATACCGTTACCAGTTGAACTTTGGCAGTATTTTGCGAGCGGACCCGACATCACGGTTTGTTATCAAACTAATTGCACGTTGTTCCCTCTGAGATAGACCGGTGGCGGCGAAAGCAGTCCATAGTAAAGAACATAGACAAGAAATCAAATCAAAAAATCAAATAAATCACCATATAACATGGCGGTCCCACAGCTTAAATAGTAGTCGAGAAAAATATTTCATCGTCTACACGCGGCCATGGTCTGTTGTGTTGAGGCAGTGGTAAAAGCACTCCATCAATATTTTAAATGACTGAACTTCCCAATATAAACTCTACATCAAGTACTGAAAGATCGATGACAAGTTATCAGAAACAGAAGCGGTTTCAGCCGTTCATCTACACGAAACCCTTGCTCCAATAAAGAGTCCCGGGAAGTCACGCAACTAAATCGAGTTGCAGGAGGAATGAGCGTGGCTTATGAGCTATATGAGCGGAAGAAGGAAGGGAAGAAATCTTTCATAATACACAAGTCGGACCGGAGTACCTTCTAGAACTTTATTCGATATGCGAAAAGATACACGTGGGTTCAATTATTACCGATAGTTGCGAAGCTTAATGCTTCCAGACCTAATTCTCCTTGAGCTCCTACTCCGGCTTCTCTTTAAAATTCACATTCTCATGGAACACTTCAACTGTATTTGCAATTAACAATGTCACTGTGTTACCAGTTTAGGCTACAACCTGCGGCCAGCTAAATTGAGGCCGTTTTTTCAACCAGACCACATGTATGTAGGACGAAAGTGTCCCACTCACATCATTAATGAATCTTAAATGAAAAACAAAGCAAAACGCGGGGTAATCAAATTTCTTCAAGTGTGGCGCCCTCGTGTTTACACATCGTCGAAGAAACCAGACATCGTGTCTCGCGAATTTATACGCGTGCCAGATACTGAATTGAAAGTAGACCACGCGCGATGATGAGTAATCGCACGGCGCCGACTGTAGTTCACCTCGAAGCGTCCGAAGAACAAAAACAAATAAAACAATGTGTGTATACGATAAAAATTTTATTCACATTCAATTTAGATTCGTAGTCCAAGTAAAAGCCTTGACATTGAATCGTATAGAGAGTCAGAAAAGTAAACAAATAAATTTTGGGATCATCAACTGAGACGCATCCATGTCTTTAGGACGGGACTTAATACAAATATACGAGATTCCATTTGGCATGTTGGTACAAAATGATATAGGGTAAGCGTTTCAAGCGCTAGGAGTCTGTACAAACTTAAGGTTAACAACATATTTATGTAAAAAAAAAGTATATATATATATGATTACCAAGATTAGAGATGCAATTAGCTACTAAAAACTAACCAAAATGAAGCAAACAGGCTTCGGAATTAGTAAAGGCACAATAAGGCCAAAAAGGACAAATAAATTATAGTAGTAGATAAGCGGATTGATGTTGAAATGCAGTTTTGTTAGAACGACCTCTGCGGTGCCTCGACGACTGCTCGCTCTACCAGAAGCCGCCGGATGAGAATCCGCCAGGAGGGATTCGGCTTTTCTTTTGATTATCAGTATCTGGCGCGGTCTCGTTCCTGGCAGACACCTTCTGTTCACCGCCAGCAGCACCGTTGATTTTGGCTGCCGTTTGTGCAGCTAAGTCTTCCCGCAGCTTCTCGACGACTTTGTTTGGATCAGTCGAATTCATGCAAGCATTCAGGTTAGATGAATTTTGTTGATTGTATTCCGGCCGTGGAGCGTTAATTTGAACATCAGCTTCCCCAAATATATTCGAATGGCCGCCGCCAGGTGGTTTCAAGACACGACTAGATGGACGGGCACTGTTGGTCAGGCCGATTCTAAGTTCAGTGGAAGTCATGTTCTCCAGTTTGTAATTCCTAATAAAAACAAATCACGTGGAACTGAAAATAAACACAAATAGATGAAGGCGAACATTCAATAAAAACACTAGACATTTTCGCTCATTACTCAAAAAGTCGAACCTATTAAATCTCTAGAAAATCACCAACAAAAAAAGAAAAGAAAAAACAAACAAAAGCAAAAACGAGATGAATAGAACAAAAGACTAGTGGAATTCTGACGAATTCCAAACGAGTAAAGTAATTAGTGTAATGACGTGATTCTGGCCCTCGCGCGCGGTTCGCGACAACGCAATAGCCATATGACCAGCACCACTGATTCAGCCTGGTGCCCTGGTTTTGGCCAATGGTGTCATAACCTGGTCGGTATTTTTAGTCAGCATTTGTTTACGCCATCGACGAATGAAGCTACTGCGCAATCTTCGTTCACCGATTCCTCTGCAGTTGCATCAATGACAATTTACTGAACGCCTATGTAACCGAATGAAGTTTACAATATGCGCGAATTATCAAGCATTATTTTTCTTTCAATTTTTTATTGTGACTTACGCTAAATACTTACACTTGAATAAATGTTGTTGGTCCCGAAAATGGATGATTAGCTGCAGGGAAATTGTTTAAATCTCGACGCGCGAAGATACACTAAACCACACCTAAAATGAAATGTATTCGTCAAGCACACAACTCACTCTCGAAATTAGAAAATCTTCGGACTCTCTAAAAGCCCTTCACCACTGCTGTGCGTCTAACTGTAGTTATTTTCAAACAAAAAGATTGTTGAATATTTATGCCCAGTCTAGCTTGCATATCAAGTATAGAAGTTTGGAATAAACCACAGTCGTGTAATGAGTGCATTCACGTGCGTATAACAGTTTGTAATAGAATTTATATCCCTATATAATGAGGAAATTTCGTTTCCCTGGTGTTCTTGTTTTTATCTTCTTTTTTTTTTAAATTGTTTGTTCTATATACATCTTTCTATTATTATCATCATCGGCTCTACAACCGGGTATCGGCCGTGTCCTTATTTAGCAAGTACAATTTGATAAATTTTCCATAATTTGTTTTTCCGGGTAAGGTAATTAATCTTGCGCCAAGATCTTTCTATATAATAAGATAATTTCGGTGTTAAATAAATTAAGAAACAAAAAATAAAAAAAAAATGATTTATCGATATTTATAACAACAAAAAAATAACAATAATGATAATAAAATATAAGTTAATTATTTTTTGCCATAAGCCTAAGCTATAAGCTATGCCTAGGGTGTTATGACGCTGCTGCCTCTAGTACGAGGGACGAGCGTGTAAGCGGAGAGTTAAACGTAAAGAGAGAGGCGTTGTCCTTTTGATTTTATTTGCTTCCTTATTTGGTATTTATTTATTATAACTTAGCTCTTAAATCATTTTTCACATTTCTTATTTCCGTTTTTTTCTCCGATTCTAAATTACAGGCTAAACAAAAAATGCTTAAATTCTAGCTTAATTATCTTATGTTATAACTTAATTATCTTATGTTATAGCTGGTTAGGTTAGACCTCGAGGAGATCGAATCAGATGGTCGAACGTGGAAGGAGAGCGCACGGGACAGGGAAGAATGGCGGAGTCACGTCGGTGAGGCCATGAACTTTCGGGTTCCTGCAGGCCAATAAATAGTAAATAGTAGTAGTAGTATAACCTGCAGCCCACACGCCCTCTCTACCATTGATAATTATCACCCCCCACTGCTCTTATCCTTATATCTCGACCACGAAACCCAGCCCTCTCTACCTCCTGACTGCTTTTCTTACAATTTCCACAAGGCTAATTTCCGCCTCCTAAATGAGCATCTAAGTAAAACAGAGTTTCATTTGATCATTTGGGTGTAGAAGAAGCCACGGCCACTCTCTATAAGGAGATTTACTACGCCGTCGCCTTATATGTCCCCTATTCTCACCGCAGGTCATCGGTTTCTTCGCCGCCTTGGTACAACCGCAATCTGCGCAATCTTCGGAACAAAAGAAATAACTTTTGGAACATTTTCTTCAAAAT
This sequence comes from Microdon myrmicae, assembly GCA_963931805.1. Taxonomy (NCBI): domain Eukaryota; kingdom Metazoa; phylum Arthropoda; class Insecta; order Diptera; family Syrphidae; genus Microdon; species Microdon myrmicae. The sequence goes on from OZ007500.1 coordinate 135,172,459, forward strand.
GCGATCCATTGAAAACTACTCCAACTATCTCGGGTCCTTTTATAAATTTTCCGAACTCTACAACTCCCTCTACTCCAAACACCTTATTAAAACACAATCCAATTTGATCAATGACCCCAAATCCTTTTTCCACTTTATAAATTATAAACCTAAATCCGACGCCTATCCTAACTCCCTCTCTTATGGTGCGACTACGTCAAACGACCACCTAACTATTGCCAACCTGTTCCCGTCGTTCTTCAATAAATCCTTCACAGACATCTCCTTCGAACCCAATCCGTCGTATTTCAATGACTTGCCCGAATTCTCCCTTGGTCCCTTTACCCCTCAACTTATTCAGCGTCACGTAGTTGAGGAGAAACTAAACTTACTCAAAGACCAGTTCAGCCCTGTACCTGATGGACTCCCGTCTGTATTTTTAAAGAACTGTTCCACTTCTCTTTCTCTCCTGATATCAAAGATTTTCAACCTATCCCTTTCTCAAGGAACTTCCCTAGTATCTGGAAATCCTCCTATGTCACCCCCATACATAAAAAGGGACCTAAAAATGATATCAGTAACTACCGACCCATCGCCAAACTGTCTCATATCCCCAAACTGTTCGAAGGGGTTCTTTACAATGCGTTATCTTTCAGTTGTAAATCCATCATCTCACCCAACCAGCATGGTTTCCTTTCGGGTACGTCGCCCACAACCAATCTGGTGGAGTTCTCATCCCATACTCTCCGTGCCTTAGAGAATGGCAACGAAGTCGATGTAATCACCACAGATTTCAGCAAGGCCTTTGACAATATCTCCCATAATCTCATCCTTTTTAAACTGTCCTCCCTGGGTTTCGAACCCCTATTGATTAAGTGGTTATCTTCTTATCTGAAAGATCAATCCTACCGTGTCAAATTCAGATTCTCCCTTTCCAATCCTTTTTTTTCCCACGTCAGGGGTTCCGCAAGGTAGTCATCTAGGCCCCCTCCTTTTTATCATTACCATCAATGATGTCGACTCCGTTATTAAACACTCATCCATCTCCCTCTATGCGGACGACGCCAAATTCTACAAAACAATCATCTCTCCTCTCGACTCCTCACTTCTCCAACAGGACCTCGGCAGCTTCTCAACTTGGTGCCGTAATAACTGCTTGGAACTCAATGTTGTCAAATGTCACTCCAATACCTTCTTCCACAAACGTCCACCCCCACCCGCACGCCCCTACTTCCTGCTAAACCAGCAGATTTCATACGTATCCTCAATACGAGACCTCGGAATCTTATTTGACAGGGAGCTCAGCTTCATCCCACATATCATTGATATCATTCTTAAGGCCAACTCCGCCATAGGGTTTGTGAAATGCTGGTCTAAGGAATTCTCTAATCCCTACGTTTCCCGTTCCCCCTACATAGCCTTCGTCCGCCCCCTTCTTGAATACGCCAGTCAGGTCTGGTCTCCACACTGCTCGTCCCATATCCGCAGAATCGAGAGCGTGCAACGTCGTTTTCTGCATTTTGCCCGCCGTGGACTGAACTAGGAGAATCCTCGGATTCTTCCCCCATATACAAGCCGGCTCCATTTGATCAACCTCAATACACTTGAGGAGCGCAGAACTCTTGCTTTATCCACCGTCTCCTCTCCGGCACAAGCAACTGCCCTAGCTTGCTCTCCACCATCGCACTCAACACCAACCCCCGTAACCTACGAAACCCTCGTCTCTTCTATCTGCCCGCCCACCACACTTCCTACGGCTGTAATGAACCCATTTCACGAATGCTAAGGCGGGCAAACCCTTACCCTACCTCCTTCGGCTTCTACCTCACTCCTATTGCACTCAAACGTCCTCTCCTCTCTTTCCCTCCTGACCTTGCCTCACCCACCACCTACACTCTTACTACCCGTACACATTCCAATCATCCCGCCCCTTTATCCTACTACCCGGTCTTCGCCACCCCATCACGTACACCGCCACCTTCCCACCATATTACCTTCATATTTATTCTAAATTAATTTTTGTAATCCCTAGTTTTTAAGTTAGTTCGTAAGTTTTTACTTTTAAATTATTTTTAACGCTTGTACTAAGTGATATAAACGAGGGTTCTGTTCGCACTAAATAATAAATAAATAATGGTCCTACACAGACGCTCTAAGCTAAACTTTACGTTTTTTTTTGTGGTTTCGGTAGGAAGGTGGATATCTTCAAAAGATACATCTGGACCGATTCAGAACATGCCAGGCTTTTACCGACTAAAACCACCTCCCGCCAGGCGCATATTCCCGTTGATCCTCGCGGAACTTTCTTTTAGATATTCCATCGCGGGGCGGGACGGGGTTTACCTTTTTTTTGCAATTATGTTTATTTTTTTTGGTTACTACTTTAGTTTTTAAGTTAGTTTGTAAGGTATTATATTATATTAACTTAAGCTTGGATTAAGCCTAATAAATAAATCTGAAATCTGAACAAGCCTTTTTTTTATTACACTTCTCTCGGGAGATTCGAACCTATAGCGCCGAGTGGGCGCCCCGAGATGCCATCAAATAACTGTTGCAGTTCTTTTTGAACAGTTGCAGGTTGTAACGCTCCACAAACACTCGCGCAGGGAGGGAATTCCACAGCTTCCCCACTCTGTACCGGAACGAGTTCTGATACAGGGATGATCGCCCCGTTGGGAGATGTACCGCGAACTGGTACGATCCGTCGGATTGTCTCGTAGGGCACATAAAAACAGTACCCGTGATAATATCTATAAAGCAGACAGAGGTCAGCTACGCGCCTTCGATGTGATAGCGACTGTAGTCCCGATGTCAGTGCCGTGTCCCCGATCAGGCGGATCGCTCGTCTCTGAATGCTCTCAAGTAGATCGAGGGTATGTCTAGGAGCAGAGCTCCAAATATGAGAGCAATATTCGAGCGCGGTTCTAATTTGGGATTTATACAGGAGAAGAAGTTGGGCCGGAGTAAAATATTTCTAGGCTCTAAAAAGATAGCTCAGTTTTCCAGAGGCGGATCTGGGCCGATATTCGACACGTGTTTATGCCGCGGTACATTCGCACAGACCATCACGCCAAGCAATTTCAAGCTTTCCCCAGATTCGAGGGCCTGGCCATTCATCACCAACTGTGGAACCAATGATCCACCTTTCCTTGTGAATGTTGTATACTGTTTTTTCTTCTTTTTTTGGTTTCGGTAGGAAGATGGAAATCTTCAAAAGATACCCCTGGACCGATCCAGAGGCATATCGGGTTTTTACCGACTAAAACTATAGCGTTTGGGATGATAGTGAAGAACGTGTGATTCGAACTAACGCTATGACAGTTAGAATCACCAAAAATTGAACCAAAGCGCAGCCCATCAGGATACTGGCCGTGTTTAGAATTCGATTTTTAAACTCAAGCATATTCCACTGATGTGAATTGTTATGTTATCGCTATGGTATACGGCTCTGATGCATTTTCTTATTCGATTTTCGTTCGGTGTTCTTCACTATTTGCTTGTGTATTGTGTGTGTATCTGTTAGAGACGCCACAAAACCAGGCCCATATTTCCGTTGATCCCCGCGGCACTTTCTTTTAGATATTCCATCGCAGTGTGGGACGGAGTTTACCTGTTACTCCGCTTGTCGCGTCGCAACTGCTGCATCATTTCACAGAAAATACCATATGTTACGGACCATGTCTGTTTTGAACTAAGCATGTATTCTATTACTCCTCCCGGAGTAACTGTCCGTCTCATATGTCTCTCCAAAATCGTTCGTGATATTAGCTGAGTCAAGTGGTAATTCAGCTCGCCATGTTTTCTTTTCACCCATGTTTCTATATCAGGTATCATGGTGTGGGTCCATCTTCCTTTGGTGGAAGAATCCCACCTTCGTTGCCATTCTCTTAGGCTTGAGAGCTCTAACATTCTCTTGGGAAACCTCTTGCAATGCAGCGTTTTCTTTAGCTGCAATGTCAGGTGGCGTCCTCCCGGCAAAAATATTGTCACAAATTCAAAACCGACACACTTGTCAACCGTTAGCGTGACCTCATGGCGTCGCACCGAGCCTTAAGCCAACTAATACGACATCAACACACCGATTCTGGAGCCATCTAGAGGAATACTGGAGAATACACGAAACTGGCGAAACGTCAGAAGCAGACGGAACCAGGACAGAACACGTGGAACAACTAAGAAAAAAGGAGAGCCAGAGGAGACGAGGAATCGAGGAATTTAACGGAGCAAAAGAGGTTGTCCTTGAACATTGAAGCACTCTTGCGATCCAATGGTCGAACTCGCGTAAAAGAACGGATAGTTTTAAACTGGACATAGTTTAACGGTCGTGTGCGAAGTAAAAACGTATAAATATTTATAGCATCTTCGGATACCGTTTGGAATGCACAGCATACTCTTAGTGATGCCAGCCTATGCTCCGAGTTCACTCCCCTCAGATACGATTTATACTGTGCAGCTTCTGCCCATATGTGAGCTGCATACATTATAATGGAAGTGTTGACACTGGTTATGAGTTTCCTTATGTGGGGCCGGGGTCCTCCAACATTGGGTAGCAGTCTCGCCAATGCTCTGGATTGCTTGGGAGCAAATATTCTCCAGCTCATACGGCCACTATTGCCAAATCATCTGCGTACCCAATAATTCGAACCCCCTCCGGTACATTGACCCTGTGCACACCATCATACATTATATTCCATAACAGCGGACCCAATACAGATCCCTGAGGTACACCCGCTGTTATTTTATATTCCTGTGGTCCCTCATCTGTATCATATAGCAGTCTTCTATCCGAGAGATTGCTAGTATACGCACCAAGTAGGGTGAGACTTCTAGATCGCGCAACGCTTCTAGAATCCGATTCCAGTTCATAGAGTTAAATGCATTTTTAACATCTAGTGTCACCACCACGTAATATTTCTTTGTACCACCTAGACATCGTGCTCCAGCTATCGCATTGCGAGCGATGTGGTACACCACAGATAGTGCCTTACCGGTTGATGTAACTTTCCGGAACCCATACTGCGATTCAGAGAGCCCCGATGTTCCCTGAGTGAATTGTTTCAGGCAAGTGGCAATTATTCGCTCAAGCAGTTTTCCTGTTGTGTCCAACATGCACAACGGGTGATAAGACGACGGCGGCCTCTGGATTCTTGACTCCTTTTGGTATAAGCACAAGTCGCTGTTTTTTCCATCGTTTGGGAAATTGTCCTGTTTGAAGGCAGGTTGTGAAGAGACTGCTGAAGACTTCCGGCTTTTTTGTTAAAGCAGTCTTCACTACAGCGTTAGGGATACCATCCAGTCCCGGGGTCTTGTTTTTTTTGACAATCCTTGCAGCCAAGAGCACCTCTTCGGTGGTCACGGGAGGTATCTCTCCTTCAGTGATACTCCACTCCTCTTGCACTCTCAACACCTCATCACACTGCGGGAAGAGAACAGCAGCGATTCTTGCCATGTCAGTTTTTCTTTTTTGCATTTGACTACTGTTGTTCTGTAGTCTTTTCATGTCTATCCTGTAAGCGCTACCCATGGGTTGTTATTTAATTCGTCCCTTAGGGAGCAGAACGCGTCATATGTACTTTTGCGGATTACATTCCTCAACTCTTTCCGTTTGTTGACGAATTCCGCATGCAACTGTGGGTAGGTGTTACGGCGTCTTGCTCTTTGTTGCAAGCGTCGTAACCTGTTGCACTCCGGTCGCACATGGGCGATTTCTGAGTTCCACCAATACACTGGTTTGATAGCCCTTGCTGGTTGTCTTTTTCGTGGCATAGAAGCATCGCATGTGGTAGTTAGCCACTTGATGTCCTTTCCAGCCTGCCTGTTCGCATCGGCCTCTGCGTCAAACTGTGCGATTTGGTCTTCCAGTATATAATCGAGCAGTTCCGCATCGAGGTCCTTCTCTTTCTACCCATTTTTTTGGGCTTTCTTCGCCAATTTGCCAGTGATGAATCCCCTGTGCGGTAATATTTCGTACATCACGGCTTGGTGGTCACTATGGGTGTAGGTGTCCAAAACTCGCCACTCCATACTTCTTGCCAACATGAAGCCGGCAAATATGATGTCGATTTTGGACCGCCCTCTCTCGTTTATAAAGGTGTCATCAACACCATCATTGAGTAGGACCACATCTAGGACTGTGAAGGCTTCAAGTAGTGCCTGGCCTCTGCTGTTGGTCCTTGTCTTTACATGTCTATTGTACAATTTGCCTTTCGACGACAGAACTTTGTTTTTTAACTATGCTCATTTTAATAACAAAGAAAAACTAAAAAACGTTGTCAATTTTGTTTTTTTTTAACTCAAAATTAACTTACATCTATGTATATACACCTTTTTTTTAATTGCTTATGTAATAAAAACATAAAAAATTGTACACATAACTTTTCGCTAGACCTTACACTGTAAGCCCTTCATTAATGTAAACCCATTGTGACTGATCTAGTACAATAGGAAGATAATGAATGGACTTCCGGTTCCTTGAAACAAACGTACTATATTGGCAGACGTTAATGTCGATTGGCTGAGGTGTTCCGCCGAACACTGTCCTCAAATGAAACACGGAGATATTGTTTAAAATTTGTTTTATTGTTTTCCTTTGTAACACAATTTGATTAACATGTCTTTTCTTCGTAACCCAAATTGATTAACAATTCTTTTCGTTGTAACACACTGCGCGTCGCGACACCCTCGATCTATTTTTGTTCCCTCCACTGACTTTGGCCTCTCCACGATTGTCACTCGACTGAATTATGAATTAAAATTTTCCTTTAGGGGGTGATTCGACTCACGCGCTAGTTCTATTTTCCTTTTCCGATTCTCTCTTAATCGAGCATCTCTCCACCAGGGAAGATCGCGCTCTTTTTTCGGTCCTGCGGTTTCCCGTTTCGTCGCAGGCCAGATGTGCGGTTGCACCCACACACACAGACGCGGATGTTGCTGCCTGTGTGGCCGGAGATCTTCCTAGGACCGCCAGAATTTCCACACCTTCTGTTGAATTGATTTTGTATATATTCGGGTGTGTGGTTTATTCTTGGCGATCCTGGGATCGTGGTAATTATCGTTGATTATGATAATTGTATTTGCTTTGCCCTATGGGAATAGCGTTTTAGTTTATTGCTGTTTCTCCGCAATGGCCTTTGTTTAGGCGGATTGTTTTACGGCAATTTGCTTATCGCCGGGGATTTTGCCAACATCTGGCGCAGCTGTGCCAACCACTTGTGTTTATCCAGCTAAGGTATTGATACACATTTTCCATACTGGTCGTGTCCTTCGATCGCCGTGCAGGCGTTGGGAAATTGTTTGGGACTTGGGGCCCCACATATCTGTGGGTTGTTGACACCGGTATGGGTGCCACCTTTGGTCAGGTGAAAAGGTGGACTTTGGGGGCACGTCTTTGTGGGCACGTGAAGTTTAGTCATAGGTGAGTATGTTCCTTGATGGAACGAAGGTATCTCTGCCTATGGTGGTTTGTGCGGTTCGTGGAACCGCCACACTATCATCCGCAAAACTGAACACTTTGTTATCCGTGGTCTCCAACAAATTTATATGAAGCAAAAACAAGGTTGGAGCCAAAATAGAACCTTGGGGCGCACCCGAATTAACGGGATACCGATTCGAACACTCGCTGTCCACAACAACCCGGATCGATCGATTTTCAAGGAAGCTCTTCGTCGAGTCGCAAAGCTGTTGGGAAAGTCCATATGAACGAAGTTTGCTCAGCAATGTCCCGTGACAGACGCGGTCAACAGCCTTGGAGATATCCAATGCGACCGCTCTTGACTCACCATGTCCCTCAATCGCAGATGTCCATATATCGGTTATAAGTGTCTAAAGGTCTCCCGTGGACCGCCTGCCACCGAATCCATATTGACGATCATTCAGAAGTCCGTTGCACTCCAAATGTACCGTTGCACTCCAAATGTACCGTTGCACTCCAAATGTACCGTTGCACTCCAAATGTACACTAACTCAGTATTGACGACCCTTTCCATCACCTTAGATCAAATAGACAGTAATGCTATCGGACGGTAATTTTGTGGGAGACACTTTATTCCTGTCTTTGGGATTGGCTGAACTCGAGCGATTTTCCAGCAGGCAGGAAAGGTTCTCCGTGCATAAGATAAGCGGAAGAGTCTGCCAAGAACCGGAGATAGTTCTGGAGTACAGTTCTTAAGGACTATTGCTGGTATTCCGTCTGGGCCGGTTGCCTTCCTAGAGTACAGTTCACGTAGAATGCGTTGAATAGTACGCGGGCGAAATCTCACATCCCGCATGGCAGATCTTACCGGCGCGATCACAGGTGACTCCAAAAGACCGGCATCGAAGTTTAAATTCGCGGAAAATAAATTCGCGAACACATCAGCTTTATCCTTTGAATTTGTAACTAACGTCCCGCTGTCTGTCACCAACGGAGGAAAGATGAGGAAGTGAAGTTACTGCTGACAGCTTTTCCCATTGACCAGAAAGAGCGGGAACCAGTCGGGCACTCAAGGAGTTTATTGATCACTCTGTCGTTGTGAGCTTTCTTCGCGGTATCAATGGCCTGGTTGCACGCATTTCTAATTCTAACAAAATTCGTTCTGTTAGCATCGGTGGGATTGGAGCGCTATTGTTTAAAAGCTCAATTTTTTCCGCTGTAATCTGTTCGCGCGGGGGGGGGGGGGGGGGGGGGGGGGTCGAACATACAGGGCAAAGTCTCTGTTTTCAACCCGGTGAAGGCCAGGATGATCCTTATCCCCGTTCAATCCAAGTTGACATGCAGTCTCCACGTCATCCTGGAGATAGCTACTTTGACACCCGCCAAGTAGTGAACCAAAGCATGCAACGACATCCTGAGAAAGGTTGGCGCAAGGCTAATAACCAGGCCCGTAAAAATGAATTATTATGGCAAATTTAACAAGCCTCGGATATGGACCGGATACACGACGACGGCCACGGAAACGAAAATGGCTAAACGATTTGAGAATTTTCTCATGGAACGTCCGCTCAGTATACAGAGCTCGAGCTGCACAGCAGCTAGCCGATGCCCTGTCCAAATATAAGGCTGACATAACAGCATTACAAGAAATAAGATGGACGGGGAGTGGTGTTTTTCAAAGAAAAGAGTATGACATTTATTACAGCTGTCACGCAAAACACCATGTGCTCGGGGTAGGCTTTCTAGTCAGCCAAAAACTGAAGCCTGCCATCATCGGCTTTAATGCAATAAACGAAAGGCTATGCACTCTTCACGTGCGAGGCAAATTTAAGAACATAAGCCTCATAAACGTTCACGGACCTACAGAGGAGTCCCCTGACGACGAAAAAGAAGAATATTATGAGAACGTCGAACGGGCCCTCAATGCCTGCCCAAGATACGATGTGAAAATCGTTCTTGGGGATTTGAATGCAAAAATAGGTCGGGAGCCGGTTTTCAGGCACTACGCAGGTTCCCATAGTTTGCATGAGAACACTAATGACAATGGACTACGAGTCATCGAATTGGCAGCATCGAAAAACTTGGTCGTTGCGAGTACCAGGTTTCCGCGTAAAGATATCCACAAGCCCACCTGGTTATCACTTGATGGAGCCACTCGCAACCAAATTGACCACGTGTTGATAGATCGCCGCCACTCTTCGAGCCTGATGACGGTACGAACGTACCGAGGTGCCAACGTCGACTCGGATCACTATCTTGTTGGTACATTTTTCCGAGCGCGGATTGCCTTACGGAGACGTATTGCATCCGCGGATCAGGTTCGAATCAACACGGCTGCCTTACGCAATGAGAACACCAGCAACACCTTTGGTCATGCGTTAAGACTCGCCCTCGAAGAGCTCGACGGAGGGAGAGTAAGTCCTGGGGCCAGAATGCCGGGCGTAGAAGAGAAATGGACACGCCTTAAGAATACTGTCATTAGTACTGCCAACTCCATCTTAGGCAGTAGTCGTAGAGATCGGAACGACTGGTTTGATGATGAGTGCAAACTAGCGACTGAACGTAAGAATGCTGCATACCGGGCAATGCAGCAGTCTCATAGGACGCGGGTACGCGAGGAGAAATACAAAGAGCTCAGAAGATCTGAAAAAAGACTTCACAGACAAAAGAAAAGTGCCTGGGAAAAAAACCTTGTCTGTGAAATAGAGAAAAGTAGAGAGCGAGGTCCGCACCAGGCGCGGAAGTTCTACCAAATAATCCGCAGTATGACGCGGTACACACCACGCTGCACTTACTGCAAGGATAAAGAGGGTAATGTGATCACCGATCCTGAAGGCATTCTGGAGCGATGGGAAGTGCACTTCAATGAATTGCTAAATGGTCAGCTCACAGAAGAATTGGAGGCTCCACCAATGCAAGACCAAGACCAAATGCTGCCGCCACCAAGCATTGAGGAAACATTAAAAGCCATTAGACAGCTCAAATCAAATAAAGCCCCTGGAGCTGATGGCATACCAGCTGAGCTGATCAAACAAGGAGGGACAGCGTTACATCACGCAATTCACGAGATCGTGGTGCACGTATGGGAGCAAGAGGAGATGCCGGAAGATTGGAGTCGTGGTAAAATTTGCCCCATACATAAGAAAGGAGATATCACACTGTGCAGCAACTATAGGGGTATAACATTGCTGAATACCGCCTATAAGATACTCTCCACTATCCTACAAGACCGGATATCCCTATACGCTAAAGCCATAATTGGTCAATATCAGTGTGGCTTCATCCCAGGCAAATCAGCAATTGATCAGATATTCACCCTTAGGCAGGCGATGGAAAAATGTCTGGAATTTAAGATTCCACTATATCATCTGTTTATAGACTTCAAGGCCGCCTACGGCAGCATAGCCAGGGTAGAACTATATAATGCCATGAGCGAATTCGGCATTCCAAATAAATTGATACGACTTTGTAGGTTGACCATGACCAACGTAACTAGTCAAGTAAAAGTAGGGGGATTGCTGTCCAAACCAATAAACATCTATAATGGACTCCGACAAGGGGACGGTCTGGCCTGCCTCCTCTTCAACCTGGCGTTGGAGAAAGCAATCCGTGACTCTGGCGTTACAACAAGAGGGACTATTGTCACCAAGTCCAGCCAGATGCTTCCCTACGCAGATGACATCGACATCATCGGTAGAACCGAATCGGCGGTACAGGAATCCTTCACCCAGATCGAGCAGGCGGCACAAAAACTGGGACTGCACATTAATGAGGGAAAAACTAAGTACATGGTGGCAACTTCTGCGAAGAGAAGACCTAACGTTGATCAAACTATCAGGGTAGTGGAGCACGAATTTGAAGTAGTGCAATCCTTTAACTACCTTGGGTCAATAGTATCAGCCGATACCAATATGGAAGAAGAAATACGCGAACGGCTGATTAAATCCAACAAAGCCTACTATGGTCTATCAAGGCTCTTTAAATCCCGAAATTTATCCAGAACATCCAAGCTACTACTGTACAAGACCATGGTCTTACCAGTACTCGTGTATGGATCCGAGACCTGGGTGCTCAATAAAACCCACTCTGAACTCTTAGCCGCGTTCGAGAGAATGGTCTTAAGGAGAATTGTTGGCCCCGTATGTGAGGGAGGACGATTCCGGAGACGCTACAACCATGAGTTGTACGCAATCTACCTTGAAGCTCATATTGTAAGAAAAATCAAGCTCGGTAGACTCCGGTGGGCGGGACACCTAGCTCGAATGAGCGAAGAGGAACCTGCCCGGAAAGTCCTTTGTGGCAGGATGTATGGAAGGAGACAGCGCGGCAGACCTTGTCTGCGATGGAGGGATGGCGTAGACCAGGACGCCCAGAGCCTGGGAGTGCTAAACTGGATGACATCGGCTCGAAATCGGGACCGGTGGAGAGATTTGTTAAATAAAGCCAAGACCGGATCCCGGTTGTAGTGCCGATGATGATGATGATGATGATGGGTATGATAGTGAGGAATTTGACTTGCAGATGTGCAAGTGTACGTCTCACCCAGGGGAAACATGGACAGCGGTTGGTAAGTAAAATAAACACAGTCAGGTACTGTGTGTTTGTTTGTTTTACAGGCCGGAGCATCATTAGGCATGATCATGGGTATGATTGTCTAACGTCAATCATATCCGTGCCCAAATCCCATGATCGGTAGATAACCGATAAAGGAAATTGGTCGCAACTGTAGCGAACCTTAGGATTGGAACAATATTCACTCATGAACCGTAGCAAGAATATCGGCTACAGCCGTGTCAACAATTACGCTGGCCAGCGAGTGTTTATCGTTTATAATTGCTGACAAGCCGAGCCGATTGGGTTGGTACGGTTCATGTAATATGAATGAAATAATTTGTTTGATGTGCATGCTTGCTGGGGTTTTACTTTCAGGTGAAAGAGAATGAAAGGTAGCATACGCTGCTCGATTGCAGGTAAGCAGGAGAAAGGTAATTTAGTAGGAAATGGATGGTTCTTAGGGAAAGCTTTAAAGAACCGCCAAAGGTCCAAATGAAATTGTGGCATCTCTAACAGATACACACAATTCACAAGCAAAAATAGTGAAGGACACCGAACGAAAATCGAATAAGAAAATACATCAGAACCATATACCTAGCGATAACATAAAAACTCACATCAGTGGAGTATAGCCGAGTTTAAAAATCAAATTCAAAACACGGTCAGTAGCCTGATGGGTAACGCTTAGGTTCAATTTTTTTCGTGATTCAAACTGTCATAGCGTCAGTTCGAATCACACGATCTTCTTCACTATTATTTCAAACGCTATAAAAGCACATCAAACCAATAAACGAACACTTCATCAAGTTACTGACGATAAGATTTGTGACTTTGTCTTAGAATTTACCCATTTTTGAGCTATCATGAGGCCCTCTTTGTTGTGTGCACATCGAACCACTAAACGGATGTTTAATTAAATTACTAATATCAATATTTATGGCCTTGTCTTTATGAGTTTATCCATCCTTGAGCTATTATTAGGTCTGTTTTTGTAATCCCCCATGTAGGACACCGATCCCCTGAAATTTATCAATTAAGAACTAGTTTCAGGTGTTATAAAGAGATACTATCATGCTACACGTCTTTTAAGAAGTTCCCAAAATAGAATTTTAACCTTTACACGACTAAACTATAAGATAGTTTATGTGCAAGCTCCGGAATATTTTTACCGTGAAGTACCCCACTGGACACAATACATTTAGCAGCCCTCTCCAATTTATTGTACATTACCTTGCGTACCATACTAAGAAGATAACTCCGGGAGAAGAACAGCAAGTGTGCTTGAAGGGCTAATCACCTTTTCCAGTACAGCTGACCAACTGAACATGTTACTCCCATCTTAGGTTGAAAATGTTTTGTATACAATTCTTTGGCAGGGAGAAAAGTGCACACTTCTAATAATCGAAGTCAAACTACTATTCCTACCGCACCAAAAGCATAAAGCAGCCAAGGCAGTACATAACAACATCTTTTCCCCCGCGCCGTTCTCATTCGAACGACCTTAGACTGCATTTGTCTGATAACACAGAAATCTACAGACAAGCAACATCCAGATGAGCACATTTCAAATTCAGTGTTGCAAAACCTTCGGTTCTAATATTTGATCACCCTCCGTGCTCCAGCTACTAGCAACAAGGTCCACTCGCCGTGCAGAGCACAATCAAAACATCAAAACATTACTCGCGGGCGGTGGAAAGTTGTCTTCTTCGCAACGCTTGGCGGGTGAAGTGGAAAGACACAGCACACCGACCACAAAGTTGCCACAGCCTTCTGCATTCAGTTAACATTCGGCAGCAGTTGAAGACTAACTGAGTCGTCCTGGTAGCTAGTCCTAGTCTTTACTTATATCCTTGCGAAATGTTTGTTTATTTAAATTGATTTTATTCGGTCGAGCAGTTCCGGTTGGACAAACGCCACACCTGATTCTGACCACGCCGGCAGCCCACCCACTGCCAACCGCTGCCCCGGCACACAAATACGTGAAATTGCGTGCAGTCAACATAAAGAAAGTGCACCCGATATCGTGTCGTCAGTCGGTGGTGGTGAAGTTCGTATAAGGGCTCGTATAAGTAACCCTTAGTTGTGGAAGCATCTAATCATACTTTGCAGGTGAATGACTTTTGCACTACTCCACGGGCGACGGTGCTGGTGCTGTATAGTACAGTGTAGTGTAGTTCCGGTCAAGTTTTTTAAATTAAGCGACTGGTGGCAAACATCCCTTAGTTAGGTCTCGGCCTGTAGATGTGAAGTTTGGACGTGTTCTAACGGCGAAGAATAAAATTACAATCATAATCAGAGATTAGTTGTGCTCGCCCTTTGGCAGGTGAATTCTCGATAGAGATCGACAGCTATACGGAGAGTTCAAGTTACAGTGAACTGTAGTTTCGTCGCGGTTCCTTGTTCATCTGCCGTGTAATTGCGTAGATATTTATCTTTGACATCGGAACACGGGGAGTGAGTTGTTATATTTCTGGAGCAAGTAATTTCAGAAAATGATTCAGATACGAAGTAAATTATAGCTTCCGACAAATGACAACATTGCAAGTAGTGTTCCAGAATTCTATTGAGTCGGGATACTACATCTAGTATCATTTCCTCCGGGGACCGTTGTTGGGCAGATATTATTCGAACATAACTAAACGAATACTTGGTGCAGTAAATTGGCAAAGTGTTTTGAAGGGGATGTGTTTATTGTGTTAAAAAAGAAACAATGTACTTAGACATGTTTATCAAAGTCCTGCTGTTGTATCTTTGACCTAAATAAAAAAATGTGGACCGCTTCATGTTGGATTTGTATAGCAGCAGGAATCCACGTACTTTTTATCACCCCTGGTAAGTTGAACCCCTTACTTTATGTTTCATTTATTCGGCGGCTAAGCGTGAAAAGGGGGCTTCGTATAAAATTCGAAACATGCGATATACGATAAGGAACGAAGTTCTACGTTATTACAGAAGACATTCAAGAATAATTTAAACCTACTGTGGGCTTTATTATTGGGCAGATAAGGAGAAAACAACCATTAAACTTTTACACGTCTGAATATTCGTAACGTGTTGCATTGTTAGTTGATGTTGCTCTGCATCTGCACTGTTGTCGCTTCAAAAAGTCGAAGCTAATACCTATGGAAGGAAGGTCTAGTTAAGAAGTTATGTCCGCCCTGTATATTTTGATACTATAAGGGAATTAACAGTCCCTTTATAGTGTGCACATTGAGTATATTAGGGCATATCTAGATACTGTAAGGGTAAGGGCAAGCCCCTGTATGGTTTGCATATTAAGTTTATTAGAGCATATCTAGATAAAAACCCGAATAAATAAATTGACGGTTAGAATTTAGTCGATGAGAACATTTATCATCATTTTATGGCTCCCCCGCTTGGTAGTAATCTTGACTTGGTATGGGGGCTTAAACTACAATGAATCACTCAGGCTATGCTGACGGAAGCATATGCTTCCAGTAGGGTCACCCATGTGAGACAGGCTAGCGAGGAGTAACACACAAAGATCCACCATCCCTAATCTAGGGTGTTACGCGTCACCGTCCCCATAGGATGGTTTGCAGCCAGGGGTATACCGGCTGTATTATAACGGCGCCTCTCTGACACCGAGTCGAATCAGAGTAGGGCGTTAGAATATACTCACAGCTAGGCCAGCTTGTCGTAAGAGGCGACTAAAGGCCGAGTGGTAGCCAGGGTCCCAACGCCCTGTGCCCCCTTTGAAATACCACCCCATCAAGCTTTAGGCTCCGTGAAATGGTCGGGAGAAATCCCTGGCCATCTTTCGGAGCTTGGCTGATGGACCGGATCGAGAAAAGGTTGGTTAGGTGGTAGTCGGTCCCAAGGTGAGATACCACCCCGTCACGCTGTACATTCCGCGATATCGCCGAGAGAAATCTTCGACGGTGTTTCGGATGTGTGGCTGATGGCCCGGACTGACACGGGGATAAGTCATGATGGTGTCTTCTGATATAAAGAATTCCGGAGGTAAACTAGTCTCCCATTCGGATCTCCGGGGGGGACTATGTCAGGGGGAACATCATGCAGATATCATGATAAATAATGGAACTTTGAGAGGTTCGTCATCGCATAACCGGGCTAGCTCTCGAGGCTCGGCCCACGCTCGACTGGTGACGGCATTTTGTAACATCAGGGGCATCGGTTTCACCAATACTAATGTAAACGCCGTCCACCAATATTTGCAAACAACGAAACCTGATATCCTTGCCCTAACTGAGACCCAGGTCGATTCGTCAACTGATTCGACATATCTTCGTTGCTCAGGATACGACTTACATTCGAGATTCCGTTTTAAGGGCGGAGTCTGCGTCTTCGCACGGTCTGATCTGGCTTGCCAGAGGATGGAGGCGTTGGGACCCAATAATATGGACATCGTATGGTTGAGGGTCGTGCTGAGGAATTCCGTTAAATTTCTTTGTTGTCTTTACCGCTCCCCGAATGACGATCGACCAGCGACATTTTTCGAACATCTTTCATATACCGTCGACTGGATACAGATCAACCACCCAGCTTCTGAAATTATTGTCCTTGGCGATTTTAATGTGCACAATTCCGACTGGTTGTTACATTCTAACAGAACCGACGAGGCTGGGAGGCTGGCGGAGATGTTTGCTGTAAGCCACAACTTGACTCAACTCGTGGGGGAGCCAACGCGAGTACCGGATGCCCGAGGCGATTATGCGAACACCCTGGATCTGTTTTTGACATCCGAACCGAGTATTTATACCGTAGAGGTTTCTGCGCCACTGGGAAACTCAGATCACTGCTTGGTATCTGTCGCGCAAGCACTTGCATACCAAGCGAATAACCGGCCTAGGCAGCTTCGCCATGTATGGAAGTATGGGGCTGCTAACTGGGACGATTTGCGAGATTTCTTCGCATCCTTTCCATGGTCGGAGGTGTGCTTCGGAAACTCCGGTGTTAACGCTTGCGCGGAGTCGGTATCAGAGATTATTCTCCTGGGGATGGAGATGTATATTCCGCATTCCATCAAACGATGTTCGTCTGATAAACCTTGGTTCGACAAAAAATGCGAACTGATTACAGCGGCAAAAAAAAGAGCTTTTAAGCAATGGCGCTCCAATCCCATCGATGTTAACAGAACGAATTTTGTTAGAACCAGAAACGCGTGCAACCAGGCGATTGATACCGCGAAGAAGGCTCACAACGACACGATGATCAATAAGCTCCTTCGGTGCCCAACTGGTTCGCGCTCCTTCTGGTCAATGGCAAAGGCTGTCAGCAGTAACTTTGCTTCCTCCTCTTTCCCCCCGTTGGTGACAGACAGAGGGACGTTGGTCACGAATCCAAAGGATAAAGCTAATGTGTTCGCGAATTTATTTTCCGCGAACTCAAACCTCGATCCCGGCCTCTTGGACCCACCTGTGATCTCGCCGGTACAGTCTTCCATGCGGGATGTGAGATTTCGTCCGCGCACTATCCAACGCATTCTACGTGAACTGGATTGTAGGAAGGCAACCGGCCCGGACGGAATACCAGCAATAGTACTTAAGAACTGTGCTCCAGAACTATCGCCGGTCCTTGGCAGACTCTTCCGCTTATCTTATGCACTGAGGACCTTTCCTGCCTGCTGGAAAATCGCTCTAGTTCAGCCAATCCCAAAGACGGGAAAAAAGTGTCTCCCACAAAATTACCGTCCGATAGCATTACTGTCTATTTTATCTAAGGTAATGGAAAAAGTCATCAATACAGAGTTGGTTAAGTATTTGGAGTGCAACGGTCTTCTGAATGATCGTCAATACGGATTCCGTGGCAGGCGGTCCACGGGAGACCTTTTGACACTTATAACCGATGTATGGACATCTGCGATTGAACGGCATGGTGAGTCAAGGGCGGTCGCATTAGATATCTCCAAGGCTTTTGACCGCGTCTGGCACGGGGCATTGTTGAGCAAACTTCGTTCATATGGACTTTCCCAACAGCTTTGCGACTGGACGAGGAGCTTCCTCGAGAATCGGTCGATCCGGGTTGTTGTGGACGGCGAGTGTTCGGATCTGTATCCTGTTAATTCGGGGGTGCCACAGGGTTCTATTTTGGCTCCAACCTTGTTCTTGCTTCACATAAATGATTTGTTGGAGACAACGGATAACAAAGTGTTCAGTTTTGCGGATGATAGTACGCTTGTTTCCTCCTTTTCGAGTGATCGGCCGATTGGTGCATCTACGTCGCACCAGCTGAGATGTAGACAGATTGACTCTCTGAATCAAGATCTAGATAAAGTCCTGCAGTGGGGAAAGGCCAATCTTGTCGACTTCAACGCAACGAAGACCCAGTATACAACATTCACAAAGAAAACTGGATCATCGGTTCCACAGCTGATGATAAATGGCCGGGCCCTCGAGGCTGGGGAAAGTTTGAAATTGCTCGGCGTCACGATCTGTGGGAATGTATCATGGCATAAACACGTATCGGGTATCGCCAGATCAGCCTCAGGAAAACTGAGTTATCTTTTTAGAGCCAAGAAATACTTTACTCCGGCCCAACTTCTTCTCCTATATAAACCTCAAATTAGACCCGCGCTCGAATATTGCTCTCATGTTTGGAGCTCGGCTCCTAAACATACCCTCGACCTACTTGAGAGCGTACAAAGATGAGCGATCCGCCTGATCGGGGACTCGGTGCTGACGTCGGGACTACAGTCGCTATCACATCGAAGGCGCGTGGCCGACCTCTGTCTGTTTTACAGATATTATCACGGGTGCTGTTCTTCGGAGATTCTTGGCATTGTTCCACGCAATTCGGTTTATATGCGCTCCACAAGACAATCCGACGGATCGCACCCGTTTGTGGTTCATCTCCCGACTGCGCGAACATCCCTGTGTCAGAACTCGTTCCGTTACAGAGCGGGGAGGCTGTGGAACTCCCTTCCCACGCGAGTGTTCCCGGAGCGTTACAACCTGCAACTGTTCAAAAAGAACTGCAACAGTTATTTGATGGCATCTCGGGGCGCCCACTCGACGCTATAGGTTCGCCTTTCCCGAAAGAAGTCTAATAAAAAAAAAAAAAAAAAAAAAAAAAAAAAGAGTAGTAAGCAGACCTTATCATATCAAAGAGGGGCTCTGATATGGCGGACCATTTGAAACCCCAAGACTCGTGGGAACAAAAAATTAATAATCAATATACAAAAAACAATCCCATGAAAAATCCGGTAGGCGTAGGTGTGATGAGCCAACACTACCACAAGGGAACAAATCATCAAGA
The DNA here is from genome assembly GCA_963931805.1 of Microdon myrmicae. Lineage (NCBI taxonomy): Eukaryota > Metazoa > Arthropoda > Insecta > Diptera > Syrphidae > Microdon > Microdon myrmicae. The sequence continues at coordinate 135,191,642 of OZ007500.1, forward strand.
AAACACCCACTCGGCAAAAAGAAGACGCAGGGAAAAACGGAAAAAGTGGGATATACGCGTCGGGACATGGAATGTTCGAACGTTATATTGTAGCAAGCTTGGGGTTCGTTGGATTAATTATTTTAATAAATAAGAGCCGTTAAATGGATTCTTTTTGCAAACACTTTATTAGTCTGTTAATAACAACCGTTACTTTTACCGTACACTTAACGATTTCTTGACTTATCGCTTGCTTACTCTGCTTACTTCACACTTATTACTTACTTCCCGATCTGCGTGCGACGTATTTGTACCGTTTTTTCCTCATTCTGATTTGGTGTTTCGTTCCTGTCCGTTCCATAGTCTCGAATTTTCTACTGTTCATATTCTCCAGTTTTCCAGTACTTTCTAGAATATTCTAGTACTTCGTTTTGGACTTTCTAGAATATTCTAGTACTGATTGTCATATGCGTCACACTACTCTCCGCCTAGATTAGTTCGTGCCGAACTAAGTTCACTGGTCTTCTGAGTTAACAAAAGTCGCCATTCGGTCACGATGTACCACTTTTATCTTGGCGTTCGGTTTTCGCTGAATCCTATAGACAACGTCGTTAATTCTTGTGAGAATCTTATACGTCCTTCCCAATGTTGTTGCAACTCCGGAGACCTTCCTCTTTGCCGATGAGGGTTATAAAGCCACACGTTATCGCCTGCATTAAATCCGGATGCGTTGGCTCGAACGTTGTACCTTTCATCCTGTCACTTGATACCTTGATTTGCTTTCGAACCAAATAATGAATCTCATCGAGGCGATTTCTCCATTCGGCTATGTAGTCTTCGGTCTTATCTATGGCGTCTGGAGGTATTCCGAATCGCAGATCGGCTGGTAATCGTATCTCTCGTCCAAATATAATTCTTGCTGGAGAATGGCGTATCGTGATTAGCCGATCTATAACTCATGAGAAAGGTTTGTACATATTTGTCTCAATCTTGTTGGTGATCACTAACGACCTTCGATAAATGCTCCTTTATTGTTCGATTGAACCTTTCGACCATTCCGTCTGACTGCGGATGTAAGGGTGTGGTCCTGGTTTTCCTTACGCCCTGCGCCGCACAGATGCCTTGAAATATCTGTGATTCGAAGTTTCGGCCTTGATCGGAATGAAGCTCACAGGGAACTCCATATCTGCTGATCCAATTATTGATAAGCTGGCTCAATGATGGTTGTGGCTTCTTGGTTTGGAATTGGAAGGACTTCCACCCACTTGCTGAAGTAATTCATGATAACCAAAATCTCTTTGTTGTTGTCGTTTGTTTTTGGAAATGGTCCTGAGATATCAATCGCAATTCGCTCGAAAGGGGCACCCACATTGTACTGCTTCATAGCGCTCCTTGGTTTTGCTGTTGGTCCGTTGGTCGCAGTGCAAGTTGTGCACTTCCTACACCAAGACTCGACGTCATCTCTCATGTGAAGCCAGTAGAATCGAGATCGTAATTTTGAAAGTGTCTTATTAACTCCCAAATGTCCACCGGAAGCACCGTCGTGCATTTCTCTTAGTACATCCTACACTTTTGATGGTGGGACTAGAATCTGCATTCGATGGGATTTTCCGTCCGCGGCTTCCCATTTACGCTTTAGAATTCCATCTTCCACCAGCAAGGAATTCCATTGTGCCCAATATGCTTTAAATGTTTCACTCTTGTCGGAAATATTGTTCCAAGTTGGCCGCTGGTTCTGTTCTTTGTGTTCCAGGATTAGCGACATATCTTCATCCTGAAGTTCAGCTGCGCGTATAGCATCACTCGTCCACCCATCTAGTACTTCTACTTGTACCTTTCGGAGATCGTACGCCTCTTGTTTTAAACGATCAATTTCTACTTCCGAATCCTGAAGGCGACGCTTTAGGGTCAAAATTTCAGCTTGCCTCTCTGCTAGATTAGTTGATAAACGAACTTTCTCCTCAATGACCTTTTCTCGTCTGGTCTTAAGAGCAATTATCTGTTGATGCAAGGATTTACATTCGGTCGTGGTGCTGTCCAAGTCTGAATCACGCTGAAGGCTTCTCTTGTGATTAGCGCATGAACAACAATTCTCAATTGATGTTTCATTCATTCGTCGACGTTTCCTACAGTCAACAGAGATGTGGCCGACTTCGCCGCATGTCCAACACTTCATATCGGGTCTCGGGGTTCTCCGTTGTACATGCCCGATTCTTTGGCACGAACATTCCTGGACGGACGTTTCTCGGACTCTATATGTACTCCTGGTAGCCAGTTTAGCAGATTCATATGCCAACGCGAACACCAGTATTTCATTAGTCGTCTTCTTTCCCGCCAAACGAACGGCCTGTTGCAAGTCCCGATCTTGGAGTGCGTTTATAAATGCATCCATTGCTACCTCGTTCAGAAATTCCTTAGTCATATTTGAATAAGACAAGTTTGAGAATCGCTCAATGTCTGCCTGCAACTGTTGAAGATTTTCTCCAGGCTTCTGCGTTCTGCTCCGCAGTTGCATGCGGTAGACCTGCTGCATGTGGTTGTCTCCATACCTAGCTTCAAGGCCGTCTCTGACCGCTTGGAAATCTGTTTGCTTCTCTGCTGGTATGGTTTGTAGCAATTCTGCAGCCGCTCCGGGGAGTGACACGATTAGTGATGTTGACTTTTGCTTATTCGACCACTTATTATAATTGGCCGCGGCGTCAAACTGACGTATAAATGCGGAGAAGGGTGCCGTCCCATCGAAGGTTGGCGGTTGTATCCTTGTATCTTTGTAGTCATGTTAATTGTTAGGCGATGTCTTATTTCTCTCAACACACTTAAGCCTCTTTTCGATTTGCGTTATTTCATCGGTGACTTTCTTAAATTCAGCTTCGTTTTTTAGATCCTGATTTTCTACTTCGTTTCGAATTTCTTCCTTAAAGTGTTGAAAATTATATTTTATCCACTGCGTTTGGGCATCCAACTTTGCATTAACATATGCAGCTTGCGCGTCCAATTTTATCATCATCATCCTGAACATCCCCGAAATGTCCAACTGTGGCGAACTCTTCTCCATCACATTGGCACCATCTTGACTCGCTGTTTCTTCTCCATCCGGACAGTCTGGCCCAATCGTAAAAACATATGTGTCGACATCAATACCCTCTTCCTCCATTGCTGCTTGCAGATGCTGTCGAAGAATTTGCTTCTGTCCTCTTCCATCCAGATTCCGGTCCTCAAGTTCCTTCTTCAACTCAGGAACGCGAAGATCCTCCAAATGTCGATCTGACATCGTCACAACACACTTTCACATACTTAATCCCATAATTAATCCCACTTCTGACACCAATTGTAGCGAGCTTGGGGATCGCTGGATTAATTATTTTAATAAATAAGAGCCGTTAAATCGATTCTCTTTGCAAACACTTTAGTCTGTTAATAACAACCGTTACTTCTACCGTACACTTAACGTTTCTTGACTTATCGCTTCCTTACTTATCGCTTCCTTACTTATCGCTTCCTTACTTATCGCTTGCTTACTCTGCTTACTTCTCACTTATTACTTACTTCCCGATCTGCGTGCGACGTATTTATACCGTTTTTCCTCATTCTGATTTGGTGTTTCGTTTCTGTCCGTTCCATAGTCTCGAATTTTCTATTGCTTCCAGAGTCCAGTTTTCCAGTACTTTCTAGAATATTCTAGTACTGATTGTCATATGCGTCACAATATAAACCAGGCGAATTACAGACGGTCATGGAAAACGCGAAACAATATAAACTGGATATCGTCGCGCTTCAGGAAGTCCGACTCCCACATCAAGTAATCGAAACCAATGGATTTACACTGGCGTGTAGAGGTCTTGACACACATAACCTCGGAACCGGGTTCTTCATAAGCAATAAGATTACGCCCCATGTAAAAGATGTGAAATGTATTAATGACCGAATGTCGCTGCTAACAATACAGGGCCCATGGTACAATTATGTACTTATGAACGTACACGCCCCAGCAGAATCTGCCGACGACGAAACGAAGGACACGCTCTACGAGACCCTAGATGAAGTATTTGATGGGATCTCATCATCCGATGTTAAAATTCCCATCGGAAACCTCAACGCAAAAATTGGAAGGGAAGATGTGGGGGTTCTCTATACCACACGGAGAACCAACCCACAATCCCAACCAATTTTGACCGCTAACAGCGCGTCACCATAACCCAAATCCGTAATCCATGCGCAAACATGCAAAGAGCACATCCCAATCTGCAATTGGATACATCCCCAAACTTACCAAGAACCCATTTCCCAAGCTGTAATAAACGCATATTCAAATTTACAACGGAACACTAATCATCTCCCCCAACTACATCAAACCGCATATAGTTTTTCCTAAAAACCACTTCGGTTAATTTCCGATTTAAATAATATTCCTTGCTTGCAACCAAGCAATTCCAATTTCCCCCGAAAATCGTTCCGGCTCACATCCTGCTTAAACTATTTCCTCGTTTGTAACCAAGCAACAGTTAGTTTCCTCGAAAATCATTTCGGCCCCCATCCTACCCAATAACAATTCTCCTTACTGGCAAGTCACCAGCACGATGCGTTGCATTTCCGCGAAACAACCATCGCAACGACCAAGACCCACATTCCTTTGTCTAACCGACAACTCATTCCCATACCTGGTCGTATTTTCAAACCAATTTCCTCGTATACATAGCGCCAGAAGAATTTAACTCAGCCTGTACGATAATGATTATCTGGAACTAAATACCCTATGCAAGCATAGCAACCCCTTTTCAGGTTCCTAGTAAGTGGCAGTGAGTTTAGCTAGCTATGACTCCACTGCCACGACGCGATGAACGTTCTCTCGCTTGTAATGAGTCAGTCGAGCCACAACCGCCAAGGTGGACACATATAGTCAGATTTTAACCCTACGACCATGCATGCGTGTCGGGGACCTTGCGTTGTCGGAGTCACTAGAGTGGATTATGTTAAGTGTTCGATCCTCGTGTAGATACACCCTTTCCAGAAGCCCGTATTTTGAAATCCGCTTCCCTTTCGAAGTTAGTATCGCCTTTGCTATCGCTGCCGCGTCGCTTGACGCAATAAACAATTAAATGGAGATAATGTAAAATTAAATTGTAATCCCCGCCAAGTGTTAATTTTCTAGTGAGATTTCGCTTTGTATTGTGACCGGAAGGATTGTGAACTTATCTCATAAATAACATAAGAAAAACTTGACTCTGTGGATTATGGAATTTATTGACACTTTGTTTAACTAGCAAAGGTCCACGGCAACAGTATGTATTACGAAACTTGTTTCTTCAATTAACCTTTTAACTTGCAAACAATTCAATGTGCATCAAAAACCAATTACAACAAGCCAAATCAATAAAACAATTTACAACAACATCAGCCGTGTGTTTTATTTTTATTCTTTCTGTTTGCTTCCTCGGAGATCCATTCCGTGAACAATCGTTGGGTGTTTTTAGTGAACCTGTGTCGTACGCCGGCACACCTACTTAAACCCCACAAAGACATCTTCCAACCAACTATAGGTAAAGAAAACCTACACGATGTTTCAATTGATAATGGAATGCGAATTATCACATTAGCAGCGTCAAAAGATCTGGTAGTGAAAAGCACGATGTTCAAGCACATTTGGTACCTAACCGCCGACGGGTCAGCACGTGCGCTTCTGCCTCGTTATTGGTACCATCGAATTAATTGTGTAATTCGTTTAGGGTATCTTAAGTAAACACGAGATACCCTAATTGCACTATCGGTTCGCACGTCAAGTCTTCTGTGGGATCCGAAATAAACAATCGGATCACCACAAACGCTTCCGAGTGTAGTGCAGTATGGGATTCGCGCCGTAGTGTGGAAATTGTGTGGAAGTGTACAGTGCGGGAAAACTTATACGCTTTCCTTTCCTTGTGTCTGTTTTTCCTCTTTTTCGCACCTCTGCTGCGTCCCTCAGGCATCGATACTCTCGATTGATTTTTAATCTTTGGAGGGTTTTAAGTGTTTTGAGTGGTGTAATATTCGTCACGAAAGGGATGTGACCTGGATTTCGGCACGGATTTAGTGGGGCACCTACTACAAGGGCATAACACCTGTAGTAGTTGATTTCACTTGTGGCGTTTCTAACAGATACTCACACAATACACAAGCTAATAGTGAAGAACACCAAACGAAAATCGAATAGGAAAATGCATCAGAGCCATATACCATAGCGATAACATAACAAATCCACATCAGTCGAATGTACTTGAGTTTAGAAATCGAATTCGTACACACGGCGGTGGCCTGATGGGTTGCGCTTTGGTTCATATTTTGGTGATTCTAACTGTCATAGCGTCCGTTCGAATCACACGCTCTTCACTATCATCCCAAACGCTATAATTGGTGACTACGACGTAACCTGTGTACAGACAGCACATACTTTCCCGTAGTAAAACAGTTCTTCACGACACGATCATGACTTCCGCCTAGAGCACCGGCACACTCGCCTGCTCCGACGATCTCTCGCTCGCTCGTTCCTCGCTCCGTCGTTCGCACACGAAGCTGATCGTAACAAAGTTACTGAGGACGGAGTAGTGTGGTGTTTCTAACAGATACTCACTGTCCAACTTTCATCCTTTTCTAAGGCGGTATTGGTTTTCTGTGTAGGACCATTTCAATGGAATGGGCATTTCACGTTGATCTTTGTAGCATTCGTGGCCTTAGATGCAATTTGTCCTCTATGTCTGCTCACGTTTGTAACCAGAAACCAGCAATGCTTGCAATTAGCAAGACTCAGGTAATAACTGATGCAGATATTTCTGATTTTAGTATACCCGGTTATAACTTAGTGCTTTTGTTCCACATCGTGGTCTAGCCACATACATTCGAAGTGATATTGCTTATCAGCTTTCGCCACATTATGGTCTCTGCTACAATTGAGAATTTAATTTCTCGTGGCTAAAACTTCACGTTCGTAAGCATATCATACATTACTGCCTTCTTTACAGAAGCCCAAACTTGTATAGAAACGCATCTTTTGACGAATTTGATGCTTTATCTGATTCTATCGATAGGATCTTGACCCTATATCCGCACACTGAAATCGTTATTGCGGGTGATTTCAATGCGCATAACGCTCAGTGGCTTCGCCACTTCCGACACACAACACCTGAAGGCAGTATGGTCAGCTCTTTGCCGAGTCAAATAATTTAACTCAACTCGTCAATGAGCCAACACGGGCACCAGATATAGTTCGTCATTCCGCCAATACGTTGGACCTGTTTCTCACCTCCCACCCAAACAAATACACAATTGAAGTTTCTTCGCCCTGGGCACTTCAGACCACTGTGTCGTGTCAGCTAAATGTGCTCTAATCAACAGCAACGCTAACGAGAAAACACACAAAAGAACAGTATGGTTCTATGAGAAAGCCAACTGGGAAGGCCTGAAGGACTTTTTTGGGAAGTTAAATTGGTCGTTATTTTTCCTCAATAACGATGTTGACTCTATAGCGGACACATTGACAGATACGATTCCGCTTGGGATGCGAACCTTTATTCCACACAGAGTAAAGAGTATCAATCCTAAGAGAAATATGTGGTTCGATTCCGGGTGCAGAGAAGCCATTAAGGCCAAAGACTTGAGCATCCGGTTGTACTCGTATAAATCAAACAATACTGAGAAAACCCGGAAAAGATTTAAGACAACTAGAAATGACAGCAATGCATATATTCAACGCGCCAAGTTCTTGCATAACCAGAGAGTGAGACAAAAAATACTACACTCACACACAGGTAGTAGAAACTTCTGGGGATTTGTGAAGAACATCCAAAACTCGGTCTCCTCATCCATTCCTTCGCTAATAGTCGATGACAGACCAGTCACCACTGCAATAGAGAAGGCGAATCTACTTGCTAGACATTTTGCAGTCAACTCAACGCTGCCAGATACCACATCAGTTCCACCTCAAGTTGAGCATAAGCAGCACACAATGAGCCAGATTCACTTCCGAACGCGTACTGTTGCCCGGCCACTCAAAGAGCTAAACGCAAACAAATCCGCTGGTCCTGGTGGCATTCTCCCAATCCTCTTGAAGAGATGTTCCTCTTCACTCTCTAAACCACTGCGGAAACTCTTCCATTTGTCTTATTCTACTGGCCATTTCCCAAATAGATGGAAGTCAGCGAACATTCAGCCAATTCCCAAAAAGGGTGACAAAAAATCCCTTTTTTCTCATCGACCCATAGTACTAACTTCTATTCTCTCGAAGGTAATGGAACTACTGATTAAGCATCAACTTTCGAAATATCTGGAATTAAACGACCCCCTCAATGACCGCCAATATGGTTTTCGTAGCAACAGGTCTACAGCAGATTTTATGGCGTACCTTACCGGAAAGTGGAGCCATTCCATCCACTACTTCGGAGAAAGCAAGGTAGTCGCATTGGATATTTCAAAATCCTTCAACAGAGTTTGGCATCCAGCCCTTTTATCAAAATTACATTCATATGGAGTAGACAATTCCCTGATTCAATGGATAAGAGACTATCTTTCAATCCAAGTGCTTCTTGATTGTGTCAAAACTGGCTCTCATCAAACTAATGCAGGTGTTCCCCAAGGTCCGGTACTCACCCACTCTCTTCCTCATCTTTATAAATGATCTCTTGTCCATTACCCACAACCCAATTCACTCGTTTGCTGATGATAGCACATTGAGTCTCTTATACTCATACGAACATTCCCGACCAAACTCTTCGAACGTCAATACCAATCAGCAGGTTATGCTTAATACACTGAATTCCGACCTCAACAAGATATATCAATGGGGATTATCTAACAGAGTAGAGTTCAATGCCTTGAAAGCTCAGTCCAGCTCCTTGTCGTCAAAGGCGAACCCCAAAGTAAATATATCGTCGATGAACAGCACTGCCATCGACGAAGCGAAGGAACTATCAAACCTCGGTACTCGAATTAATTCGACTCTTAATTGGAATGGCCACATATTTGTGCAGCGATTTTAAGAGATGCAAAAAAAAACTTCACTCCATCCAACCTGGCCACTATTTACAAGGCGTATATTCGTCCAAAACTGGAATTCAACTCCCATATTTGGTCAGGCTCATCCAAAACTGCACTACACGTGCTCGACAGGATCCAAAAACGAGCAGTGAAACTTATTGGGGACTCAGCCGTAAGTCGATCAATTCCGTCGTTAGAACATAGGCGCAACGTATCGTGCCTATCTACTTTCTATAGGTATTATCACGGTCGTTGCTCAACTGAACTTGCTAAATGTGTTCCGCCGCTTCAGACATTTTCCCACGATACCCGTCAATCTGTGAATGCGCATCAGTTCACATTGAAAGCGGACTTTAGGTGCACAAATAAATATAGAGAGTCATTCTTTAGCCGAACCACACGAATGTGGAATACTCTGTGTTTTCATCATGTGTTTTCTCGTCGTTGTAATGTCCGGGCATTGAAAACCAATGTACACAGAAACCTTCTTTCTTACTACTTCCTCTCCTTCCGCTCACATCGTGCTCTGACATTTAAGGGTCCTCCCAAATCCCCTTTTGTGCGCGCCTTTGTTTAAAAAAAAAAAAAAAAATCCTTAAACCACATGGATCTCACCCGATGGCGTAACGCGCAACCAAATAGACCACTTCCTCATTGGCAAAAGACACCACTCGAACATTCTTGACGTAAGATCATATAGAGGGGCTTATTGCGACTCAGATCATCTTCTAGTGATGGGTAAAATTAGTAGTCGGCTCGCAGCAAACTCACATGGCCAGTCACGGGAGACGAGCAAAAAGTTAGGACACTGATAAACTAAAAGACCTGCGCAAAAGGGCTGCATATCAAAACGAACTAACGAATAGATTTACCATACTAGAGAATGGGAAATGTGAGAAAGAGGAAACCTAAATGGGCATCGAGAGACGCAATCAAACGAACAGCCCAAAAGGTATTAGGACTTAAAAAAACAATTAAATCCAAACCTTGGTTTGACGATGAGTGCAGGGCGAAGATTGAAGAACGTAAACGCCTCAGAGTGATCCACTTACAAAGATATGATGAAGTCAACGCAGAAGGATACGCGAAAATTCGGAAAGAGACAATGAGACTTTTCAAACGCAAAAAAACGCGAATGGAAAAAGACTCGGATCGAAAAAATCCTAGAAAACGCCAGAGCAAAGAACATCAGAGGTATGTATGCCGGCATAAACTCAATTAGAAATGGCTACCGAGGGAGAGCCAAAATATTTCGAGACGCAAACTATTCGGCTCTCTGGTCACAGAAACAAACAATATCGGACAAGATAGAAGCAGTACTTTGAAAACCTGCTCAATGTGCGCACCCATCAACCACAAATAAACGCAGCAGACGTACATACAGCCGACCCTCAGATCCCAGAGCCCTTTTTCAACGAAGTTGTAGATGCAATAAATCAATTGAAAAACAACAAGGCTCCCTGAGTCGACTGCATACCGGCAGAGCTTATGCAGCATGGAGAAGAGGCAGCCGCTCGAAAGATTCACCAACTTATTAAAACAATATGAGTTAAGGAAGTCACTCCGAAAGAATGGAAAACCTCAATAGTCGTCCCTATCTCCAAAAAAAGGCGACCGATCTGACTGCGAAAACTACAGAGGAATATCATTGCTCCCAACCACATACAAAATACTAACAAATGTCATATTGGCGAGAATCACACCGTATACAGAAGAAATACTGGGAGACTACCAGTGCGGATTCCGTAGGAACCGGTCAACAAGCGACCAGATGTTCACAATAAGGCAACTGCTGGAAAAGAAGTGGGAATACGGAGAGACGGTTCACCAACTGTTCGTTGACTCCAAAAAAGCCTACGACTCAGTCGCAAGGCAAAGACTCTACCATATTGTAGTTGAGCTGGGAATCCCGAAAAAATATGCCGCCCTCATTCAAATTTGCATGAACGAAAACAAAAGGGCGAGTTAGAATAGAAAACCACCTCTTAGAAACATTTGAAATCCGGGACGGACTAAAACAGGGGGATGGCCTCTCACTTGTGCTCGAGTATGTCATCAGAAAGGTACAAGACGACAACATGGCCGGATCATCCCTGAACGGGGTCACACAAGTGCTCGCATATGGTAAGTGAAAACAGTGAAATCATCATGCAAGCGGCAGAAGAGGTGGGCCTAGAAATAAATAAACACATAAATAATTAAACAATTTAAATAATTATAAACAGTAATAGTAATAGTAATAATTGTATGGCTGGCTAAAAATTCGAATAGTTCGAAATTCACAGCTCTAAAAAAAAGACCATTTATTCGTCAATCTCCACATGAGATAGGAGTAGGGCCTTAGAATATGCTCACAACAGAGCCAACTTGTCGTAAAAGGATATTAAAATATTAAAATTCCCCTGGCAGCATCCACTGAGGGTAGTTGTTTTAAGAGGGTGATCTCGCTACGTTGTGGCGTTATGGTCAATAGCAACTGAGACTTCAATCGGCGAAAACTTAGAACAGCGTTGGCTGATTTGTTTAGTTTAGTTCGGTCGGGTTGAAGTTTCCCGACCCGTCCACTAGCAGTTTTTCAACTTCTTCCATTTTGATGCTTGTCAACACCCTGTAACCGTGTGTCGACATCCTGCTGCCATGTGGTTGTTTGGATTGTTTTTCGCCCTTACTTCGGGCAAAGTAGCACAGGTTTCGCGCCTTGGTAGGCTTCGTGAATTTATCTATTAGTCTACATATTATAGACTACTATTTATACTTACCACTATTGACATTGATAAGGTCATTAAGAATTTCTGCTTGTTTTTTTTTTTTGTTTTTTGTTTTATCTCCACATTTTATAACAATTCAATTACAAATTTTTACTTAAGACTAAATGTTAAATTTTATTTTACAAATATCATTCATACATTAACTCTGGGCAAGGACTCTAAATTATATAATATCAATCTTTTGTTTTTCTTATGCCTTTCGGTGTACAATTCCTGCTTGTCCCTATACGCTGATGACACCAAGATGTACAAGATTATAGCGTTTGCGACAATAGTGAAGAACGTGTGATTTGAACGCCACGACGGTTAGAATCACTAAAAATTTAACTAATGATCGACACATCAGGCCACTGCCGCGTGTACGAATTTGATTTCTAAACTCAAGTACATTCAACTGATATGGAATTGCTATGTTATTGCTTGGTATACGGCTGATGCTTTTTCTTATTCCATTTTACAGTCGAAGTTCTTCACTATTTGCATGTGTATTACGTGTGTAGTTGTTAGAAACGCCACAAGATCATCGAGTCAGCACTTGGTTCTGCACTGTTGCAATCAGACCTTGACAACTTCTCGACTTGGTGTGGCAAAAACTGCTTTGTACTTAACATCGCAAAATGCCAATCTATAACCTTTCCCGCGTAAGCGTATTCACTTATCCTCACGTCCCTATTCCCCTCATAACTAACCCTTAACCATTGTCCAATCTATTCGAGACCTCGGGATCCTTTGCGACAGAGAGCTTACTTACTCACTTCAATCAGTCATTCGCTGACTTCTTTGTTCCTGACCCGTCATACTTCAACTACCTACCAAACTTTTCCCTCGAGCTCCTCCTTTGATCCGACCTTAATTGAATCCAAGCTACTGCAACTCAAAGACGAGTTTACACCGACCTCTGATGGTATCCCTGCAATCCTCGTCAAGAAATGCCCTTTTTTCTGCTCTCCTCTTACTAATCTTCAATCTCTCACTCTCTTAAGGCGTATTCCCCCACATTTGGAAAACCTCCTTTATCACCACCATCCACAAGAAGGGTCCCAAAAATGATCTCGCGAACTACCCCCCCCCCCCCCCACGCAAAACTGCCCCACTAACCCAAGGTTCTCGAAAGCACTCTAGACGAATCTCTTAGTTTTCGTTGCAAATTTTTTATTTTATCAAGCCCACATGGTTTTCTCAATGGCCGATCAACTACAGCCAACCTCATTGAGTTTACTTCCTTTACACTCTCAGCACTAGTCCACGGTAACGAGGTCGACATGGTCTCGTCCGATCTCAGTAAAGCATTCAACAAAATCCCCCACTATCTAATCCCCTTCAAATTATCCGCTCGGCTTCGAACCTGTATTGCTGAAATGGATTTCTTCCTATCTAAAGGATAGACTTTATTCAGTTCGGTTCAGGTCTATACTACCCAACCCCTTCCTGCCGCCTCCGGGGTCCCTTAAGGTAGCCACCTGGGTCCTCTCCTATTTATACTTCCCACTAATGACATTGATATGGTCATTAAGAATTTCTGCTTGTCCCTACACGCTGATGACACCAGGATATACAACATCATCGAGTCACCACTTGATTCTGCACTGCTGCTATCAGACCTTGACAACTACTCGACTTGGTGTGACAAAGACTGCTTTGTACTTACCACCGTCAAATGACAATCTATAACCTTTTCTCGTAAGCGTATTCACTCATCCTCGCGTCCCTATTTCCTCCATAACCAATCCCTGGCCGTTGACCAATCTATTCGAGATCTTGAGATCCTTTGCGACAGGGAGTTTAACGTCCTCTCTCACATTGACGAGACGATCCGGAAACCCAATTCTGCCCGCGGATTTATGAAACGTTGGTCAAAGGAATTCTCCAACCCCTAAGTAACTCCATCCCTTTACCTTACCTTCGTCCGTCCACTGCTAGAATATGCTATCTGGCTGGCGACCTTTACCCAAGGGACAAAAGCAAATATACGCATCTTGCGTCTTAAGGCATAAATTAAATCGTATGGCATAGGCAAATGCAAATAGGAATTGTGTACTTACCCTTGGCAGCGATGCCATAAACACCAATTCCCTGTGAATAAGCTAAAACCAATTAACACCATGTTCATGACACATGGCGGCTATCCCCACAGCCGCAATGCACATCACAGACAATGCTCTACACGATTTCTTTGTCGCCCACCATATTTCTGGATCCGCTTCTCATGACCTAGCGGCATGGGCAAACAGAAACCCATTAGAAACCAATGAGATACGGCTGATTTACTTAGTCGAACTCACATCTCATTGCTGCACATTATTCCCTTTCTTTGTTTTAAGATTCGTTCTCATAGCTTTGTCCCATGAAAGAACCAATGTTCACACATACATGTGTACCACTACGACCTTCTCTATGCAATCCGGTTACCTACCCCCAAAGAGAGACTTCACGTTTCTCTTGGGATAGGAAATGCATCCCTAAATTAAGACAGCCAGTACTACTGGCCGAATTTCCTTTGCCGGCGTATTCACATCGTTGAGTCGTTTTCCATCACCCGACCGAGCCGGTCGGTTCGTCTCCCGCCTCCCGTAGCACTGCGGGACGTGTATATAAACCAACCGGAGTCGAGTTATTGCGGATTATTTTCAGAACAAACCCTTACCGTGTTGTGGATTCAAAAGACAAATTAAATCAAACCTGTGGTTAAACCCTTAAATCGTGTTGTGTATTCAAAAGTTATAATAAATCGAGTGCATGTTGTACAAGTTTTAGAGTTAAGACGAACATGGTTATTCTAGATCCAATAAATAACATTAATTAATAATAACTACCACAACACAGTGTGTTTTATTGCGAACGATTTTTGGTGAACAATTTTCAGTGAACGTTGGCTTACATGTTACTGAGTTTAAAGTTCCTGGGCGTTAGCTTTCGTCTTTTGCCGTTCGTGGACAATTTTAGTGCTCGCATCTGCTGTCATATTCGACGGAACTATTAGTGACGATGGGAGTGGAAGTGAACCCCGTGCCGTACGCCGGCACACCGACATCGCCCCTCACAAGTTCAGCCCTGCGTTTGATGGACTCTTGGCTGTTCTTTTCAAGAAATGTGCCTCTTCTCTTCCTCTCCCGCTATCAAAAATCTTCTAGCTATCCCTTACACAAGGTATCTTCCCTAGTATTTGGAAATCCTCCTATGTCACCCCCATACATAAAAAGGGACCTTAAAACGATACAAGCAACTACCGTCCCATCGCCAAACTGTCTCATATCCCTAAACTGTTCAAAGGGATTCTTTACAACGCATTACCTTTCCATTGCAAATCCATCATCTCACCCAACCAGCATGGTTTTATAGCGTTTGGAATGATAGTGAAGAACGTGTGATTCGAACTGACGCTATGACAGTTAGAATCACCAAAAATTGAACCTAAGCGCAACCCATCAGGCTACTGGTCGTGTTTAGAACTCGATTTCTAAACTCAAGTATATTCCACTGATGTGAATTGAATTGTTATATTATCGCTATGGTATACGGCTCTGATGTATTTTTCTTATTCGATTTTCGTTCGGTGTTCTTCACTATTTGCTTGTGTACCGTGTGTATCTGTTAGAGATGCTACAGTTTCCTTTCGGGTAGGTCGACCACAACCAATCTGGTCAAGTTCTCATCCCATACTCTCCGTGCCCTAGAGAATGGCAACGAAGTCGATGTAATCACCACAGATTTCAGCAAGACCTTTGACAACATCTCCCATAATCTCATCCTTTTTAAACTGTCCTCCCTGGTTATCTTCTTATCTGAAAGATCGGTCCTACCGTGTCAAATTCAGATCCTCCCTTTCCAATCCTTTTCTTCCAACGTCAGGGGTTCCCTAAGGCAGTCAACTAAGCAGTCAACCCCTCCTATTTATCCTTACCATTAATGACGTTGACTCCATTATCAAATACTCATCCATCTTCCTCTATGCGGACGACGCCAAATTCTACAAACTCTCATCTCTCCTCTCGACTCCTCACTTCTCCAAACGGATCTCGACAGCTTCTCAACTTGGTGGCGTAATAACTGCCTCGAACTCAATGTTGTCAAATGTCACTCCATCACCTTCTCCCGCAAACGCCCCCCACCCACGTTCCTACTTCGTGCTAAACCAGCAGATATCATCTGTACCATCGATACGTGACCTCGGGATCTTATTTGACAGGGAGCTTGGCTTCATCCCGCCTATTGATGACATTATTCTTAAGGCCAACTCTGCCCTTGGGTTTGTGAAACGCTGGTCTAAAGAATTCTCTAATCCTTATGTGACGGTTCCGCCAAACCCCACGGTTCGCTTTCCTAAGAAACCCCCATAACTTTCACCCATCCTGCATTAGCATCTTAAATGCTTCACACGTTAAAGAGAACAAATTTGTAATCAAAAAGCCCCTGGAAGAGAGAATTCTTGCCTGCATGCATAACTTCGCATTTAAAATCCCCTATAAGAGTTCTCTCCAAGCTTATCATAAATTCCCTGAAAGAAAATTCATCGGTTCATATATAATATAACCGCATAATCAGGAAACCTTACCCTTGAGATGGCTTATCCCAGCTTCATCACGTGTATCATAAATCACCAGATAAACACATTGGCTGGCGACTTACACCCAAGGGACCAAAACAAATACACGCATCTCTTGGCACCAATTAAATCCTACAGCATAAGCAAATGCAAATAGGAATTCAATACTTACCCTTACCAGTGATGCCATAAACACCATTTCCCGGTAATCTAGCTAAAACCCATTAACACCACTTCTTCGATGCATCGCGGCTATTTATTTAGCCGCGGCGCACATCTCAAACAAAGATCCAATTAGCATCCGATGAGTTTCGGTTTTGTTTGCTTTGCGGGACTCGCATCCCATGAATGCACATTTTCCCTCTCTTTGTTTAGATTCTTTCCCATGGCTTTGATCCATAAAAGGACCAATGTACACACATACATGTGTGCCGTGGCGATATTCTGTATGAGATCTGTTTGGTTACCCCAAAGAGAGACTTTACGTCTCTCTTGGAACAGAAAATGCATCTTTAATTTAAGAGAGCCAGTTTCACTGCCTGAATTTCTTTCGACAACGATTGAATATCGTTGAGTCGTTAACCATCCGCTTACCACGCTGGTCGCACGCTCCCGCTCTCCGGTGCGCACGGAGACGCGTATACACAGTCGAGTCGCAGTGTCGCGAGACGTTATTTTCAATAGTCCTCATTCGTGTTAATTTAAATCGATTCGCGAAATTTCGCTTTGTAAATCAAAACAAAATTAAGTGCCCGTAGAAGCGTAGTTTAAGTGATTTCTGTAAACACTAACATATTTTATAGTGGCAGAGAACTAAAGTGAAAATTGTTTAAAAAAAACGAACAAACAAAAAGTGAAATAAAAATAAAGAACCATTTAATTAGTAAACAAATCGTGTGTTTCCTTTTTCCGACAGCAGTTCCTGGGTGCATTAATTTCTTTTGCTTGTGTTTTTCTTTCGGTCTGCGGCACACACTTATAGAACTGGTGGAGACGCGGTAGAACTCTCGCCCATGCTGGCGTCGCGACTACATACCCCATACTTACGTTTCCCGTTCTCTCTACATAGCCTTCGCCCGCCCCTTCTTGAAAACACCAGTAAGGTCTGGTCTCCACACTACTCGTCCCATATTCGCAGAATCGAAAGCGTGCAACGACGTTTTCAGCGTTTTGCCCTCCGCGGACTGAACTGGGAGAATCCTCGGATTCTCCCACCATACACAAGCCGGCTCCATCTGATTAACCTCAACACACTTGAGGAGCGCAGAATTCATACCGATATCCCGATATCCCCCGTAACCTGCGAAACCCTCGTCTCTTCTATTTGCCCACCCACCACACTTCTTATGGCTCTAATGAACCTATTTTGCGAATGCTGAGGTGTGCAAACTCTTCCCTACCTCATTCGATTTCTACCTTACATCTACTGGACTCAAACTCCGTCTCCTCTCTTTCCCCCCTGACCTTACCCCGCCCACCGTCTATCCCCTTACAACCCGTACACATTCCAACACATATGCCGTTCATTGTCGCTGTCTCACAAATGCCCCATTTGCCACCCTAACATACACTCGGTCTTCTCCAGCCTCTTACCTCCCCTAGCCCCAAGCCCTCTTCTCGTTCCTTGTTTTTTCTTCTTTTTTTGCCATTATGTTTTTTTTTGTTACTAAGGTATTATATTATATTAACTTAAGCTTGGATTAAGCCTAATAAATAAATCTGAAATCTGAACAAGTCTTTTTTTTTTTTGATTACACTTCTCTCGGCAGAGGCGAACCTATAGCGCCGAGTGGGCGCCCCGAGATGCCACCATATAACTGTTGCAGTTCTTTTTGAGCAGTTGCAGGTTGTAATGCTCCGGGCACACTCGCGTGGGAAGGGAGTTCCACAGCTTCCCCGCTCTGTAGCGGAAACTCTCCACCGGTATCCGGTCCATATCCGAGACTTGTTAAATTGTCCATAATAATTAGTTCTTCCGGGCATGGTTATCAGTCTTGCGTCAACCTCTCTCAGGACGCTGTGGTGCATGTCAACTGGGATTTAACAGGGACAAGGATCGTCCTGGCCTTCGTCGGGTTGAAAGCAGAGACTTTGCCCTGTACGCCCCCCCCCCCCCCCGCCCACCCGATCCAGCACCATACCCAGTTAAAAAATGTCATTGACCTCAACTCTGAATACGCTACAAACCCAGCATTATGATGACTGGTGATTTCGCTATTGTTTTAGTCGAGGACTGTGCTGTACAACTTTCTGAGAAGGGTTCGTGCTAGACTACTTAGCCTCTTGGGGACAGTTATTCCCGACCCGGCCACTGGAAGTTTTCCAACTTCTTCCACCTTGGTGTTTATCAACACCCTGCCGCCATGGAGTTGTTTGCACCGTTTTTCGTCCTTATTTTCACTCGGTAGTGCTGTTATGGAATCAGTCCGTTAGACAAGACACCCACCAAGTTGCGATAACATAAGCACTGTTTGTCGATTTTCCTTATTGTAATGCCGGACTAAAACCCGTCGACGCCTGCTTAATCACATAACAAACAGCTATTGATTCGCCCTTTAGTGGAAGCATTAAAAGCCTTACAAGACAGCTTTATTACACAGGTTCTTTCTGCCAAGTTTACTCTTAACAACCAAACCTCAGATTCGAGCAATTCCTCCCGAAGTTGTGTTTAATGTTTTTAGTTTGTTTGGTAGTATGTTGAGGATCAGAAGTGCCTATGGGATAAAATACAACCTTGGCGAGGAAGATTTTTAGAACTTTATACTTAAATCCGTGTGGATTCA
The DNA here is from genome assembly GCA_963931805.1 of Microdon myrmicae. Lineage (NCBI taxonomy): Eukaryota > Metazoa > Arthropoda > Insecta > Diptera > Syrphidae > Microdon > Microdon myrmicae. The sequence continues at coordinate 135,210,718 of OZ007500.1, forward strand.
ATCAATACTATACTGTTTATATCCTTATCTTCTATCTACCTAACCTGTTATAGAAGATCAAAGTCCTCTCTCCTATACAAAGGAGTTAATTAACATTACAAAATACTCCGGCTAGTAGGCATGCGTGACAATAACTGCGCCACAGGGAATAAACACATACTCACTACAGAGACAATATATCACCCAGTCACTTTCTTTCTCTTCGAAGCGGATGAAACGCGTTAACACTTCGGAATGCCAACTGAAGGTAGGTACGCATGCGCGAAGAGCGTTGAAAGAAAGTGAAACTGTTTACTTGAATATTTCCTTTCATTTCACTCCACAGTTCGTTGATTTCCTACACTGTCTCATGGGTAGCCCTGTGCATCTTATAGCCACATTGTACTGTTGCACACAAATTTGAATTTAGCCCGAGGAGCAGACCATTGCGGGGGAATGTCTTTCCCATTGTCTTGTTACGTAACCGTTGCCAGGTGGATCACTTCCATAGAACTACCCAATAAAAGGGTCCATCAAAAAATAACACGACTACTGACATAAATTATGATGACCGTTGTGAAGATTTTGGGAGACACAATGCGGTTTGGATGAATCCGCTGTCGCAAGATCTCATAACAACCCAAGGTCCTAGAAAGCCGGTGCGCCTAAAACTATGTCACAGAACAGTGAATTTATTTTAGAGAAACATTTAAATCAGTTTGGCACGGTGTAAACAACGAAAGCCCGTACGTTTGAGATTAGTTGGCGGCTTGCCCAGCCGCTGCAGTTAAGTGTGTCACATATGACTGATCTGGAACAATGCATGTTGATGTCTTAGCCGCTGATGCTTGCTCAACGAATCCGAAGAAAATTGTGTGTTACGGTTTCCCTCCGTTGTCAGCGACATGTTTCATAAGTTGAGGTAATTTGAATCGGGGCCAAACGGCCCAAATTGTGCTGTAACACGCACTGGGTTTTCTATATGGAAAGAGATCCCATTTTTCTGGTGTTAGGAAAGCTATAACAGTACCATTGCCCACAAACGAAGGTAATTACCGATGGGTTAGAAGTTGATAGCTTATGACATCCTGGGTGATCGTGTGTTCTCACTGCATTATTGAGTGAATTGGAGCGCTTGAATACTGTGGGGTCATGACCAATCTATCTGTTACAGATTGAAGTTTGCCAATGGAAACGGCTGCGGATCGGATAGTAAAAGTATTGCCGGTGTAACAATCCCGCCCAGTCATATAATAATAATAATAATAAAACCTTTTTATTCCCTTCTCAAGTTAGATTGCAATTGTTTATTAGTAGTTATTTAATGATACTCTAAAAGTTAGTTAGTATTCTGTGTGTGAGAAGTGGACCCCTTTTTGGGTAAAAGCCTCCTCCATCTTCATCCATTGTTAAAGCTGGTGGTTTGGTAATCAGTTGTAATGAGGCGGAGCTCGAGAAGTTGAGACTGGAACACTTGGAGAGGTGTGATTGTGTGATTGTGGAGTACGGATCGAAGATAGTTGACGAAACGAAGGAAGAGTTACCAGGAGTGAGATTAATATTCAACCAACCCGTTGCCATAGGTGTGGCTGCGGTAAACGATGAAAAATAATAGACTCATCATTGTCGTAGATGTATCTGGCGGAATCGTTAACCGATAATAGAAACCCCATTCTCTTACGTGAGTCTAAAGTAAGTCAATAAACACTAGTAGTTAGGTATTTGAGGACTGTCGAGGTGGCGCTGTTTCAAGGTGCTTGCCAAAAACATGACGAAATACCGTTGGAGTATGTGAGATCAATCGATTGAGCAACTTCGGTTGACCAATCGAGAGACAGCGCTAACGAGGTTGACTTCAAGTGCAACCATGTGAAGTCGGACCATTGTCATAGGTCTCAGAGTAAATGTGTGCGAAAGGGTGGGGGGGGGGGGGGGGGGGGGGGGGCAAGACCGCGTTCGTCATTGCAAATCTGACCTCCAGTTACAATAGAAAAGGATTCATCATATTACCTGCTACCGATCATGATGAGAACCGAATATGGAGAGAAGGATAATGGTATCTTATGCTCTTATCATCATCATTATCGGTACTACAACCGGGATCCGGTCTTGGCCTTATTTAACAAGTCTGAGTCTTGTTAAATTTTCCATAATAATTTGTATTTCCGAATTGTCAGTTCCGAATTTTACCTGTGGGGATAGGAAGTATTGTGCCAGGCACGGGCACTCGGTTCACTCCTATCCCCATCCGTCTGTCACTAAAGTTCCAAAAATGTTCCGCCAAACACTGAAGGAAAACTGTTCATCCGGAAAGTAATCACCTGTACAAATAAAACACCGGCGTATGTTGTTCGAAGTTAGCTTTTTAATTTTATTGTTTTTATTGGTCCATAAATCTTATTGCACTTAATTGGATTAAGGAAACAAAATAATTACACTAAGGATAAAAGGACGCACAGAAACAACATATAAGACATTAAACTTATTTTAATTAAAAGCGCGCTTTCTCGACTCGACGGTATTTACGTATCCCCGGCGATACGGGGAGCGGAAGACGAACCGTCCGGATCGGCGGTTGAAGTACGACTCAAAGATTTAACCCTCGTTTGGGGTGAGCTTGGTGGTGTGATGGTAGATATCCTCTCCACTAAGGATATGTTTTTATTTACCACCAGAGAAACGTAAAGTCTCTCTTGGTGGAATAGAAAACCAGATCTCGTAATGGAGATCATGGTGGTATGTGTGTGATCGTTCAGATCTGTGTTGATTACTCATGCGCGAAGGCAATGGAAAAACAAAGCAGACTGGCGGCAAGGACAAAAGAATCGGGGCGATCATGGTCTATGATGTGCATCGGGGCTAAATAAATAGACGACGATGCATCGAAGAGATGTGTTAAAAGCAAATATGGGACGAGGACATCATAAAAGTCTTAGATGAGTGATGCCCTTGTGTAAATAGGCAAATAGCCATTGGGAAAAGGTGCTAATGGGTTGGTGGACGAAACGAGTCCCTTGCTTGCATTTGTATATGCAAGGAAATTCGTTTGTGGGAAACGGATTCTATATTTGCATTGTTTAGGCTTTGAATTCAATCCGGCGGCTGTGCGCGAAGTCGATGATTGTTTGGAGATTCAAACAAAGGAACATTTCTGGGTAAAGTGCTTGCAGCTGTATCGATAGTTGCAAGACATTGCAATGCAGATTAGATGGTTATACAATGACGGTTTGTATATACCATCTGTGTCAGTGGTACATGGCATCTATGGCGACGCCAGGATCGAACCCTAGTATGAATATCTACACTAATTGGAAATTCGGTTCTGGGTCGCTAATGCAGAGATGCATTGATACATGTATAAATGCCCTTGTAGGAAAAATTCTTTGCAGGCATTTCCAGGTAATGCATTGAAAGCATTAATTATCCTTGGGAAGGAAATGTTTTTGCTGCGGGGAGATTGCGGTGCAGGTGTGGGAAGGTTGGGATTTGCCTGGCAACCGAAGGTACCGAATAGGTTTAGGTTTTATGCACCTGTATAATGGCGGGGTTCGATTCCCCATCGGGGAGCCCCTGGCGCAAGACTAATGACCTTGCCCAGAAAAAATAAATCATTATGGAAAATTTAACAAGCCTCAGGACTTGCTAAATAAGGCCAAGACCGGTTCCCGGTTGTAGTGCTGATGATGATGATGATAATGGCAAGAGTTCTTGTGGGGAATTTGTATGCGAAGAGATGCATGAAAAGGTAGGAATTCTTTAATAGGGACCTTTAGATTATAAATTTGATAACCTAGATGGGTAAAGCACTTAAGGTGCTAATGTGATTGCATTAGCGAAAACTTATGCCGATTGGGATGTAGTTATGAGGGTTTTTCAGGTAAGTGGGCCGTGGGGTTTGGTGGAACCGCCACATACCTGCGGTATAATCTGAAGAAACGCCTAAAAGCATCTGTGAGAATTCTCTGGAAATAATGACGTGCACCAGTGCCGGAAGGGGTCACCTTGTTTGAGAGGGTTGATCGGTCGTGTTTGGCGTTTGGAAATATATGTGTATACCCACTGACATTGACCGATACATGCATTATTTCTATCAGAAATCAACGTCGATGTTGATGTCACGATGCAGGAGAATCAAGTCCGACTCAGGCAGGGAAGGTGTACATCAAACGTACCCCGCTATAATTATCGATCAAATCCTTGGTGATGATGTCTCCACACAAAGGAATAGAAAAGTATCACGTTGGTATTCATTATAAGACCTTAGCAATTGAGGTCCAGTCAAATGGGGAAACCGGCTACGGTCAGAAACTCTGGTCAGAAGATTGTTGTATAAAACTTTTACACCACCCACTTTGCACACCACACATACTTTAAATAAAACACTCATTTGTTTCTATTAGCACTTCTAGTCTTTATTCCTAATTATTGTTTCTTTATTCCCATTTATGGGCACAACTTAAACTTATTAATATTGTTCCGGACACTATTTCAAATTGATTCCTATTTGTCGGCACAACTTCAATTTATTAATTTTGTTCCGGGCACTATTTCAACTTAATTCCACGCACCACTTTAACTTATTCATTTTTGTTTCGAACATCATTTCAAAATTAACTCCACGCGCCACTTTCAGACCAACTCGGTCAAATCTCAAAAACCAACTGTCTGTGTCCGTTCTGGACTCGTCTCCATGTCTCGGCCCAAAATCTGTAGTCCCAACCATCGTTAATGGTTTTCTAATTTTTTCTTTTCTTTAGGATCGAAATCTGGTTTCCTCCGGCAGATAAAAGGATATTTCCTTTTTCCCGCCTGATCCTTTTTTGGGTAAAGAAAAATCAATAGTGCTTTTATTGCGCCTGTTGTTTTCTTTAACCGGATGGGCAAGGATTTTTTCCGTGGGAAACCGATAGAGTGAAAGATCAATAGCGCCCAGACGAACGTGCATTTTGTTTTATTGCCTGTTGTTTGTTTTAACTTGGTTTGGTTAAAGCGGAAACTGGCGCTGGTTGTTTTAATGGTTTTAGGTAACCATTTTTCTAAGGGGTCATAAGATTTCCGGCGCGCATTTTTTTGATTCTCAGCGATTTCGTTTGAAAGACGGCATCTGGCCTGCACATTTGGCTCTTAGCGGGTTTTTGTGGTGAACCTTTGGTTCGATGATTATGTCTAAGTTTTTTATGTGAGCAAATTGAACATTTAGTTCAATTTGCTTGGGGTTTAATTAATTAGTACAAATTGAACGTTTAGTTCGATTTGCTTGCCATCCATTTATGTGGGACCATTTGGTGTATGGGCTAATGTTTTTGGTAATGTCACATCCTTTAAGTGTGTGTTTTTGGTGTGTATCGCCGTTAGTGGTGGAGGCTGGCTTCAAAGGGATAAGTTTTATGGGATGGATGGTTGTGGCCGTAACAAGATTAACATTGTAATAGGTAAGGATCATCATAATCATCGGCACTACAACCGGGATCCGGTCTTGGCCTTATTTAACAAACCGATTTGCGTTCAATTAGATGGCACTGGTCAGATTGAAGTTGAATCACCTATCCTCGGCATCGAAATCATAAGTATTTTTGGAAAAATCTTATACTCAAAATTCAAGGGTGTTACTGGTAAGATTGTGGCGAAAAAAAGAAAACACTGTCCTTGCGGAGAAAGTTCAATTTACGCTCAGAAGTGACTCACAGAGTATCTTCATCTAAGACCTGAGTGCTTTCAAACCGACGCGTGGCATTTCATTTTATCATCATCAACACTACAACCGGGATCCGGTCTTGGCCTTATTTAACAAATCTCTCCACCGGTCCCGATTTCGATCCGATGTCATCCAGTTTGGCACTCCCGAGCACTGGGCGTCCTGGTTTACGCCATCCCTCCATCGCAGACAAGGTCTGCCACGCTATCTCCTTCCATACATCCTACCACAAACGAATTTCTGGGCAGGCTCCTCTTCGCTCATTCGAGTTAGGTGTCCCGCCCACCGGAGGCTACCGAGCTTGATTTTTCTTACAATATTAGCTTCAAGGTAGATCACGTACAACTCATGGTTGTACCGTCTCTGGAATCGTCCTCCCTCACATACGGGGCCAACAATTCTCCTTAAGACCTCCCTCTCGAACGCGGGTAAGAGTTCAGAACGCCTTTTATTGAGCACCCAGGTCTCGGATCCATACATGAGTACTGGTAAGGCCATGGTCTTGTACAATAGTAGCTTGGATGTTCTGGATAAATTTCGGGATTTAAAGAACCTTGATTGACCATAGTAGCCTTTGTTGGATTTGATCAACCATCCGCGTATTTCTTCTTCCATATTGTTATCGGCTGATACTATTGACCCAAGGTAGTTAAAGGATTGCATTACTTCAAATTCGTGCTCCACTACCCTGATAGTTTAGTTTGACCACCATGTACTTAGTTTTCCCCTCATTAATGTGCAGTCCCGATTTTTGTGCCGCCTGCTCGATCTGGGTGAAGGATTCCTGTACAGCCGATTCGGTTCTACCGATGATGTCGATGTCACCTGCGTAGGCAAGTATCTGGCTGGACTTGGTGATAATAGCCCCTCTAGTTGTGACGCCAGAGTCACGGATTGCTTTCGCTAACGTCAGGTTGAAGAGGAGGCAGGACAGACCGTCCCCTTGTCGGAGTCTATTGGTTTGGACAGCAATCCCGCTATTTTTACTCCACTAGTTACGTTGGTCATGGTCAACCTACAAAGTCGTGTCAATTTGTTTGGAATGCCGAACTCTCTCATGGCATTATATAGTTCTACCCTGGCTATGCTGTCGTAGGCGGCCTTAAAGTCTATAAATAGATGATATTGTGACGCATATGACAATCAGTACTAGAATATTCTAGAATGTACTAGAAAACTGGAGACTATGAACATTACAAAATTCGAGGATATGGAACGGGCGGAAATGAAACACCGAATCAGAATGAGGTATAAATACGTCGCACGCACATCGGGAAGATAAGTAAGAAGGAAGAAGTAAGCAGTAAAAGACGCGATAAGTGCGGAAGCGATAAGTCAAGAAATCGTTAAGTGTACGGTAAAAGTAACGGTTGTTATTAACGGACTAATAAAGTGTTACATTATTTCAAAATCGATTTAAAGGCTTTTATTTATTAAAAATAATTAATCCAGCGAACTGTAAGCTCGCTACAATATAATGGAATCTTAAATTCCTGACATTTTTCCATCGCCTGCCTAAAGGCGAATATCTGGTCAATCGCTGATTTGCCTGGGATGAAGCCACATTGATATTGACCAATGACGGCTTTAGGATATGGGGCTATCCGATCTTGCAGGATAGTGGAGAGTATCTTATAGGCGGTACTCAGCATTGTTATACCCCTATAGTTGCTGCACAGTGTGATATCTGCCTTCTTATGTATGGGGCAAATTATTCCACAACACCAATCTTCTGGCATCTCCTCTTGCTCCCATATATGCACCACGATATCATGGATCGCGCGATGTAACGCCGTCCCTCCTTGTTTGAACAGCTCATCTGGTATGCCATCAACTCCGGGGTCTTTATTTGATTTGAGTTGTCGTATGGCGCTTACTGTTTCCTCAATGCTTGGTTGCGGCAGCATTTGGTCTTGATCTTGCATTGGTGGAGCCTCCAATTCTTCTGTGAGCTGGCCATTTAGCAATTCATTGAAGTGCACTTCCCATCGCTCCAGAATGCCGTCAGGATCGGTGATCAGATTACCCTCTTTATCCTTGCAGTAAGTGCAGCGTGGTGTGTACCGCGTCATTCTGTGGATTATTTGGTAGAACTTCCGCGTCTGGTGCGGACCTCGCTCTCTACTTTTCTCTATTTCACAGACAACGTTTTTTCCCAGGCATTTTTCTTTTTTCAGTGAAGCCTTTTTTTCAGATCTTCTGAACTCTTTGTATTTCTCCTCGCGTACCCGCGTCCTATGAGACTGCTGCATTGCCCGGTATGCAGCACTCTTGCGTTCAGTCGCTAGTTTGCACTCATCATCAAACCAGTTGCTCTGATATCTACGACTATTGCCTAAGATGGAGTTGGCAGTACTAATGATAGTATTCTTAAGGCGTGTCCATTTCTCTTCTACGCCTGGCATTCTGGCCCCAGGACTTACTCTCCCTCCGTCGAGCTCTTCGAGGGCGAGTCTTAGCGCATGACCAACGATGTTGCTGGTATTCTCATTGGGTAAGGCAGCCGTGCTGATTCGAATCTGATCCGCGGATGCAATACGTCTCCGTAAGGCAATCCGCGCTCGGAAAACTGTACTAACAAGATAGTGATCCGAGTCGACGTTGGAACGTTCGTACTGTCATCAGGCTCGAGGAGTTGCGGCGATCTATCAACACGTGGTCCATTTGGTTGCGAGTGGCTTCATCAGGTGATACCCAGGTGGCTTTGTGGATATCTTTACGCGGAAACCTGGTACTTGCAACGACCAAGTTTTTCGATGCTGCCAGTTCGATGACTCGTAGTCCATTGTCATTAGTGTTCTCATGCAAACTATGGGAACCTGCGTAGTGCCTGAAAACCGGCTCCCGACCTATTTTCGCATTCAAATCACCAAGAACGATTTTCATATCGTATCTTGGGTAGGCATTTAGGGCGCTTTCGACGTTCTCGTAGTGTTCTTCTTTTTCGTCGTCAGGGGACTCCTCTGTAGATCCGTGAACGTTTTTGCATGACAGCTGTAATAAATGTCATACTCGTTTCTTTGAATAACACCACTCCCCGTCCATTTTATTTCTTGTAATGCTGTTATGTCAGCCTTATATTCGGACAGGGCATCGGCTAGCTACTGTTAAAGTTGCCATAATAATTCGTTTTTACGGGCATGGTTATAAGCCTTCCGCCAACCTTTCTCAGGATGTCGCTGTATGCATTGGTTCACTACTTGGCGGGTGCCAAAGCAGCTATCCAGGGGTGTCACGTAGAGACTGCATGTCAACTTGGATTGAACAGGGACAAGGATCGTCCTGGGCTTCGCTGGGTTGAAAGCAATCAGGAACTTTGGCCTGTATGTTCGCTCCCATCCCCCCAATCCCCTAGATCATATTCTCTTAATATTAATCACTATTCCCTCTCCACCTATCCTAATTGTCCTTTCTTCTTACTTCTGCCAGGAAATGTGAACCTATAGCGCTAAATCGGTGTCGTGAGAAATTATATACGCTCCAAACTGATATTGGAACTGGTGATTCTACCGCTTTGATTGACAACTTTGAGTAATTGACGGCGTATCTCAAGGCTGAGAATAAATCTCCTAAATGTTTGTCTTGTTTGCCTGGATATTACAATACATGTAACAAGGGAACATATGATAAGACAGAGCGTCTCACATACCCATGGGTCATGCTACTATATAGGAAGAGCAAAGAATAGGCTTACATCCCGGCAGATTCAAATTCGAAGTATCAATATCAGAATTTGTTGCGCTGTGGTTAGACAGATAGGTATAAACAGCAGAAACATTGCACTGCTCGGTGCAAAACTCTAGCATCATTGAAACGGCTCAGCACAAAAGACCAATACCACGTCCGATAAGGATGTACCCTGAAGTGTATAGACAGAAACGCTCGTTATAGATTTTATGACCGTACGAACGGCAGAAAAATTGCACTCTAGCCACCGATGTTGCACTGCTCGACGCGAAACTCTAGCATCATTGTAACGGCTCAGCACAAAAGACCAATGCCAGGTCCGATAAGGATGTGCCCTGAAGTGTCAACAGTGTATAGACAAAAATGGTCGTTATAGATTCTATGACCGTATAATCATTTTCCCACTGAACCTTTGCAGAGCTTCAGACTACAACCTGTACATATTACCACGCCACTCTAACCCAAACTACAAAAGCCAACCATCCGAACAATAATTCGAAATCAATGGAGTATTTGAATGGCATAGTAGGTGAAGAAACGGATGGGTTGTGCCCTCGCCCTGCACACATAATCTCGTAGAAACACTTGTTATCACAAGCAAATGCGTGGGGTGATGCCTTACTTTGTCTACCAATAGCATGTATTAGTATAAGTGGGATCCCACTTTATTTTATAGAAAATCTATTACCAGTCTTCAAGGTAAACACATCTTCATACAGTGTACAACATCTTTCCATTCGCCGAGGAGTTTACGAAACAATTCATCCAGAATAATGTACCCCGTCGAACTATTATTCTATTGGTCCTAATGGTGTATTCAATTAATCAACTCGCATATGTAACAATCAACTAATCACCAGACATAAACTTCTTTAAATGATGTGCCAGCTATTCATTGTTATGTATGTAGTTCTCATTTTGCCCAACAATACCTCATTCTGAATTATTCAAATTCCAAGTCTCGGCAACACCACATCTATCATACTTGGCTACCGACTACCTACTTCCTCTTTCCATTCCGTGATGACCAAGCTAGCTCCATCAGCGCCGCCAGCACCGATGGTGCGTTAGCCACTTTAAATGGAAATCGGAAGTCTAGCAGAGCGCGACCAAATAAGTCTACTGACCGTGTTGCATCGGTTCTCGTGTTACGTACCATTCAAACGATGGAGGGGAATGTCTTTCTATGCCAAGAAATGATTTTTGCTGCCATGTTTTTGGTCAATTCATCAAGGCATTCGAAATGGGACTGCTTAGGTTATGGGGTAGACGGTGCAACACGAACAAGTTCAATAAACTTTTTGTTTTCACTATTTTCTCTTTCCAGTCATTGAGAGTGTAATATTGGATTCCAGATGTTACTTAGAGGGTGGTGGTTCGGCAGAGAGTTTCCTTGCAAGAGAGGACCTAGACGTTGGATCCATAATAGGAAAATTACACTTGAATGGAAATCCAGACCAGGAATTAGGCGACATTAATTTGTCCCTTAGGGAACGTGATGCTTCGGTGACAATCGTTCCAGGAACCAAAGACATTGTTCTCGCTGTGGAATTGGACAAAGAAGGCGTCCATGGACCATCATCGGTATATGTAAATGTCATTTGCGTGAGAAGGCATTCGACGGATCCGGTAAGTCAAGTAAAATAATTAATTCGAAATCCCCAAGTCAATGGGTATGCTAAGGAGCCATTAACTAGAGTTTCATAAACAAAAATTTCACCCTTATAACCTGGTTAAGAGTTCACATAACAATAAATGGGTACATTCACCTTTCGGGATAGGACCATCCAACTGTTAACTAACTCCACCATTTGGCGTCTAATGATTTCGTGTAGCGTTACCCTTGCTGACCCCACTCTAAATTTATATCCACATTTGTATAGTACTTTAAAAGCAGGAAGCACGCGAAGGACCATTAAAAGCCCATTGACTTGGTTTCCTTATCAATATAATACAATATTACGAGATGGAATAATTTTTTGTGTTACGATTATTTTCTTTCTAACAGAGCTTCGTAATTCCAGTCAACATTCAGGTGACCGATGTCAACGATAATGCTCCACAATGGATTGGTACCCCGTATACACTTACACTCTCCGAGGTTACTGTCCCAGGTACCCGAATCCTTCAAAGTGCCAGAGCAATAGATAATGATCAGCCAGGACCGTTCTCAACTGTCGAATACCAAGTGCTTCCCGGACCCTTTTCCGATTATGTTCAATTTCTAAATCCACTTGAAGGTACACTAGTATTGAAGAAAGCGCTAGATTACGAGACGTTACAAAACATCACATTAAAACTTCGTGCCCAGGACCAAGGGACTCCTCCTAAACTAGCAGACACCACATTGCGTGTTGTAATAACTGACGCTGATGACCAGAATCCCAAATTTCTTCAAGAATCCTATAAAGGCGACCTACCTTTAGATGGCAGACCAGGAGAGATCAAGATTCGTCCAGAAACGATAAAAGCTGTTGACCAAGATGAAGGAATCTGTGCACCGATTCAATACTCAATTGTCCAGTCACAGGATACAAAGTATTTTCGAATACATCCAAACACTGGTTCGATAACCCTGCTCACCCCTATTAGTTATTCTGATTTAATTAACGGTGCTACACTAGTTGTCAAGGCAACGCAAATCGATAACCCAGACCGATACGCATTAACAACAGTTACATTAAGCCGTCCAGGAACTCACAGTGATATGACAACCTTGGCATTTGTACAAAAGAAATTTTCGATCAAAGTTCGAGAAGATATTCTAGTCGGGAACAGAATACTTGCTCTGCCGACAAATAAGCCTAGAAAGCACTTGAGGTATAATATTCCAGATCCAGTACAGTCGCAGTATTTCAGTGTGGGATCACTAGGTGAGGTCATTCTGCAAAAACCATTGGACTATGAACAAACTACACGCCACGAGTTTACTGTGGTAGCAACAGATGGAACAATGAATGCCACAGCTGAAGTGATCCTTGACGTGGTCGATGTAAATGACTGGGAGCCCCGTTTTCGCGAAACACACTACGAATTTGTGGTTCCTAAAAGTGTAAGCATACAAAATGTTTTTTAAATGTAGTATATACAGGGTGTCCTGCCAAATCTTTAGCCTATATACGTAAGTATCAGTGTAAACATTGTTGGCTCCCCTGTCTCGAAAATCTTTTAATCCAGTTACTTATTTGTCTCGTCCATATAAGATCACCCTAACTTCCTTTGACAGGGATCTTGAGCTTACTTCAGTTTGACATTATTTTTGTGTTGTTTGTAGCTGTCAAATTAGAACTGTCATTCGGTCATTCGATGAAGTATTAAAAAGGGAATGCCCGTCTGTTTTTCTTTATAAATAAATAAAAGTGTTTGGTATTTAAAATGCTTTATAAAGTTCCAATTAGCGGGAAAGATGTTAACTTTGACTGGAGTGTAATCTCTAAATGGTAGGCTCGGGTCACGCGCCCTTTTCGAAAGATGGGGGAGGTATTCACTTATTTATTTTTATTGCTTAAATAAATTAAAAAATCATTAATATAGCGATTGGTCATTATACAAGGATAGTTAATAAGGCAATATGATTTTTTTAAAGTTTTTTCTTGCACTATTCATCATCATCGGCACTACAACCTGGAACCGGTCTTGGCCTTATTTAGCAAGTCCTGAGGCTTGTTAAATTTTCCATAATGATTTGTTTTTTTCCGGGCAAGGTCATTAGTCTTGCGCCAGAGGCTCCCCGACGGGGTACTATTGGGTACGTTTTAAAGCGTCGGAGGATCCTTCCTTTTAAGGATGGTAAAAACGACCATATTATGGAAAGGTTAACTGACACTAATTATTCAATTTTCAATTCAATTCAATTTTATTTGGTAGATAATTACATTTATGGTATAAGTACTAGACTTAAGAGATTTAGGACAGTAATTCCTTTACAACTATAATCTTAAATCTATATAATGACAATAGCACAATTTTAATGAATAACAAATAATAAATTAAGGGAAAACTACAAGAAAAAACCCTTATTTGAATCTTAAGACTAATATTGCACTGGTTTCCGGTTATTTTATATAGTAATGACCTCGATATAATTTTCATAGGCAGAGTACATGTGTAGTGATTTAGGATAACGCAAGACGGGAAACGAGAACATTGTCAGAAAAAGAACAATTGACGAAGAAGTTCCGATTGATTTTGTCAATAAGGAACTCTACCGGTTTAACGTTAGCGTTTTCATGTAGTTCATGTGCCGAATAATGCCATGGCAAATTCAGCAACATTTTCAATATTTTATTTTGACACCTTTGCAATTTTATTTTGTGTGTGCGAGCACAATTACACCATACAGGGGCCCCGTACAGGAGTATAGCTTGAAAAATGGTTTTAAATATTATAATTATATTTTCGATGCTAAGCTTTGACTTTCTACACACTAATGGATACATAACTCTTACGACTTTGTTTATTTTGTCAATTGTGGTAGTGATGTGTTTTTGAAAGATAAGCTTTTTATCTAGAATAATACCTAGATATCTACAGTCTTCGGACCAATCAATATCAACTGCACACATACTGAGTTTAGTGCCATTTGGTAGGTAGCGGTGTTTCCTACATCTCGAAAACCAGACAGCTTGTGTTTTATTACCATTTATTTTTATTTTCCATTTCCTGTAATATATTGCTAGTTTGTCAAGAACTGCTTGCAAAGAGTTGTAGACATTAGTGAATAAGGCACCCGAAGAGAAAATGGCCATATCATCGGCAAACATAGCTACCTGAATGTTTTCACCTAGACATGGTAAATCTGCGACAAACAATGTGAATAATATGGGACCAAGGACCGAGCCTTGGGGTACACCATAGTGGATTTGGTGAGTAGAGGATATGTCGGTTCCTATGCTCACAACATATTTTCTCGAACGAAGAAAGCTCTGGATAATTTTGATAAGCGGTATTGGCATCTTAAGTTTTAGTAGCTTATAAATCAAGGCATCGTGCCATACCGTATCAAAGGCTTTTTCGATGTCTAGTAGAACCAGTCCCGTTGACTCCATGTCGATGAATTTACCAGCTATGTGATTTTTAATGCGCAAAACTTGGTGGATTGTGCTGTGACCACTACGGAAACCGAACTGAAAGTTTGGTAAGATGTTATTGTCTTCCACAAAACCATCAATCCTTTCCTTAATGATTTTTTCTAAGAGCTTACTTAGACAGCTAAGTAAACTAATAGGTCTGTAGCTTTCGGGGCTGTTCTTCGGTTTGACGGGTTTCGGGATAGGTATTACTTTTGCTGTTTTCCAACAGTCCGGAAAATAACAATTCTTAAGACAAGCGTTGAAAATGGACGTTAAATAGTTACTTGCAGCAGGTGGAAGTGCTTTGATTAATTTGTTGTTAATATTATCGAGACCCGCAGCCTTTGTTGATTTCGATTTTGTTATCAGTTCTTTAACTTTGCTGATATTAGTTGCGTAAGTACTTTCAGCTGGTGTTTGAGAAAGTACATGGATAGTGTTAGCAACTTCAGCCTCAGTATACGCGTCGCTTAGATGCATAGATATGGAGTGGTTCTTACTAAACGTGTTAGCAAGTACGTTCGATTTCTCCACTGAAGAAATAAGCAACTTGACGTGAACTTTAAAAGGAGGAATACTTGACCCTTTCTTTTTCAAAATTTTTGATATTTTCCACAACGGTTTGCTTGCTTTGTCAGGAGAGGAAAGGTGTTTATTCCAACACTTGTTAATATATGCTGAGATTTCTTTTTTAATGACATTGTAGTGAGCTTAGGGTTAGCTGGATTAATTATTTTGAATAAATAAGAGCCGTTAAATCGATTCTGAATTAATGTGACACTTTATTAGTCCGTTAATAACAACCGTTACTTTTTACCGTACACATAAAGATTTCTTCACTTATCGCTTCCGTAATTATCGCGTATTTTACTGCTTAATTGTTACTCATTACTTATTACTTCCGCACTTATCGCTTGCTTCACTTTCTACTTCTTACTCATCTCCATGATCTGTGTGCGACGTATTTATACCGTTCCTCACATTCTGATTCGGTGTTTCGTTTCCGTCCGTTCCATAGCCTTGAATGTTCTACTGTTCCTAGTCTCCAGTTTTCCAGTACAGTCTACAATATTCTCGTACTTTGTTTCGGACTTTTCCGAATATTCTAGTACTGATTGTCATATGCGTCACAATATTATTTAAGACTTTAACATTAACTAGAAAACAATCGATTCTATAACGAAGCCGTTTTCTTCTTTCAGAGTTTCGTAGGCTAATCAGATGTAAGATATTTTCAGGAAGCGGTGCCTTATCAACTGGAGCAGTGGAACATTTAGGTATCGCAAGATCGGCCGCTCTATTGATAACAGAAACAAAATTGTTGCATAGGATATCAATGTGCTCGTTGCAGGTTATAGAATTTAGGCTGGAATCACCTAGAGCCAAGTTCGTGTTTATATATGATTTATAACAATTCCAGTTGGCGGCGGAATAGTTGTGGTATATACTGGTACGATTTACAGATAATGTATGATTCATTGTGAGGCTGATCGGATGGTGCTCTGAACTTAACGCATTTAGAGTTAATGGTACTGTGCAGTAATTTGGAATATTAGTGATATATAGATCAAGAGTTGAGGGGTTGTTGTTAGCACTCGCTGGGATATAGGTGGGGAGATGTGGATAAAGTATGGAAAAACTTGGGCTGGATTCAGCAACATCTAGTAAAATGTTACCCCAGCAGTTTGCCCTAAGACAATTCCACGACTGATGTCTGCAGTTTAGATCACCACCAATAATTACCTTGTTTCGAGTGTTGACTCTATACAATTTTTGCAGATCCCGCTTAAAGTAAGTAGATTTCTCAATGTTTCTATTTCCTCCAGGGAAATAGACCGAAAAAAGACTCACCTTGGAGTTGTCACTTAATGTTACATCTATACTAATTTCCTCAATTAACTTAAGGCGCAATGAAGGACGCAAGGAATGTTCTATACATTTTTTCACAACAATGGCGACACCTCCACCACTAGCATGTACCCTGTCTAGGCGATAACATATGTAATTTTGATGTGAGAAAGAAATGTCTTGTTTGAGCCAGGTTTCTGAAACAAGTGCAATGTCAATATTAAAATTTATCAAGAAACTAAAAAATGCATGCTTTTTGTTTTTGATGCTTCTCGCATTCCAAGTTATGATGTTAAGAGAGTTTCTTAACATGTTTTTTCCGAGTACATGTACTTAATGGGCTCCTCGATAGTATAGTGGTTAGTACACCCGCCTGTCACCCGGGAGACCGGGGTTCGATTCCCCGTCGGGGAGCCCCTGGCGCAAGACTAATGACCTTGCCCAGAAAAAATAAAATCATTATGGAAAATTTAACAAGCCTCAGGACTTGCTAAATAAGGCCAAGACCGGTTCCCGGTTGTAGTGCCGATGATGATGATGATGATATGTACTTAATAGCTAATGAAGTAATGACGTTAAATTGGTCAGCTCCACCACTAGCATGTCTAGGCGATAACATATGTAATTTGGATGTGAGAAAGAAATGTCTTGTTTGAGCCCGGTTTCTGAAACAAGTGCAATGTCAATATTAAAATTTATCAAGAAACTAAAAAATGCATGCTGTTTGTTTTTGATGCTTCTCGCATCCCAAGTTATGATGTTAAGAGAGTTTCTTAACATGTTTTTTCCGAGTATATGTACTTAATAGCTAATGAAGTAATGACGTTAAATTGGTCAGCTTTAGTTTGACAAGCACTAAGCTTGGTTACAACTTCATTAAGAAGAGAGTTTATCTCGCTAAATGAGAACAAGTTATCATTAGTTATAGTTTCAGACGGATTTTTCTTCATGTGTGTCGTATCACTGTTGGAAGGTTGCTGGGTTTGATGGAGGCCAGAAGCCCAGGTGGATGAAGGAGGTGAAGGTTGACGCACAGATCGGGGTAGTGGAGGAAAATTATCAATGGATAATCGGTCGGGCAGTGGCTGCTGTTTGTCCCTCGGGGGCTGTAGGAACGTTGTATTTCCACGTCCACGTGGGGATAATTTGCGGCGAATGTTATGTACTGCTTTCGGCTTATGCATTCTGGATCTGTGGATTTATG
Source organism: Microdon myrmicae (assembly GCA_963931805.1). NCBI lineage: Eukaryota > Metazoa > Arthropoda > Insecta > Diptera > Syrphidae > Microdon > Microdon myrmicae. The sequence goes on from OZ007500.1 coordinate 135,228,203, forward strand.
TGGCCCACTACAATTTGCACACTTGATGACCTCATTCGTTTTGCAGTCGGATGTTTTATGGTTTCCCGAACAGATTGCACAGAAGCTATTTATGTGACAATGCATCGAGCCGTGACCGTATAGCTGGCAATTGTGACATTGTGTGACCTTACCTGGATTATGTTTTTTAAAGTCCCAGCGAACGATGGTTTTGAACAAGGTTGAGTAGTTCCGTCTTAGTTCGTTTAATTTAACAGTACCGCGTTGAATGTAGACGATATACAAGTAGTGTTTGTACAGGGCTTTTGTTGACGAATTTATTGTGATCGTTTTAACATCTAGGCACTTAATCCCGAGTGCAATTAGTTCGTTTTTCACTATATCGTTGCTTATCAGGTCTAGTCCAGATAACACTACCTTTAATGCACGATTTTCCTTACGCGAGTGGGTAAAAAACTCACATTTTAACCGTAAGAGTTCGGTTCTGATTTTGTTATATATGTCTATTGTTGGAGAATAATATTTTGTGTGCAAGTGATATGTTTTTGATTAAGTATTTGTCTATCTTAATGTAGCTCAAAATATCACGCACTTTAGCACTAGTTGTTTTTAACACTACAATCGGCGGAACAGTTTCTTTAGGAAGTTCTGCGCACTGTTCGTCATTGGTCGCATCCATTTCAGGAGAGTCTTCCATCAGACTTTGAAGTGGTTGAAAAAAGTTAGTGTTTGAACACATTTTAGATTTTTCTAACACTTTATTGTTCACTTTTGAAAGTTTATCGGGAGGAGTTTGGCCTCCAATAACGGGGTCGTAACGCAACCGTTTGCGCTTAATTTTGTTTAACACACGTGGCCCAGGGGCCATAACTTAACGGTTTTTACACTTGTTCAAATTTTTGTATGCGGAAAACGAGGCAAAGAAAACAAGATAATGATAATTAAATTGTGATAATTATTGTGAAAATAACGGTTGATTAAGATAAATAGCACGAGCAAAACTGTGAGACAAGTTGTCTGTTTGAAAGTCAGCCAGGTACTGACACTAATTATTCCATTTGATAAGTTCAGTCTTTGGAAAAATTAACAATTCAAAAACGTGTGAAAGTTAAAGTCTTTTATAAAAACGGGTGTTCAAATGAAAATGCCTTTACCACCGTTCGCAACATAATCGATCAATTGAGAGTGCAATTGCAAAAATTGTTGCAAAATTTAAATAGCAGATGTTAAAACATCAGCGTATGCTCAAATACGCCCTTCAGCTGAAAACACTGTTGTGGTGCGCGTAAATTCGGTCGAGTATCCAAACACCTCGATTCGTCATCGTTTCCAGGACCACACGACCATATCACATTGAATGTTGAGAAACGATTTTACACTACACGTTTACAAAGCTCAATTAACAGACAAACTAAGGCCCACTGATAATTTTAAGCCCGTGTCTTCCCCATTTGGATACACAACCAAAGACAAATTCATGAGCATTTTTAGAAAACATCTTCAGTAATGAAGGCCATTTTTTCTGAATGGCTTTGTGAATAAGCAAAAATTGTCGCATTTTGGCAGGTGAAAATTCAAATACGATAGTGGTAAAGCTTCTGCTTCCACAGAAGGTCATTGTTTGGTCTGAATATATATATATATATATATATATATATATATATATATATATATATATATATATATATATATATATATATATATATATATATATATATATATACATATATGTATATAGGGTTTTCCAATAGGCACTTGACAACTTTTGTTCGGTACTCATTTTTTATAATTTGCAGACGTTGTTCGTTCGTATACTTAACCATGATAAAAATGTTGAGTTTACTGAATAAATTGATAGTGACAGTTTGCTGATTAGTGAAAGGGTGCGTTCACAAATTAAATTCAAAGTTGTCAAGTCTCTATTGGAAAACCCGATATATATATATATATATATATATATATATATATATATATATATATTTTTTTTTTTTTTTTTTTTTAATTTCTTATCAGACTAATGTTTCCTCAATTTTTTTTTTATTAGACTTCTCTCGGGAGAGGCGAACCTATAGTGCCGAGTGGGCGCCCCGAGATGCCATCAAATAACCGTTGCAGTTCTTTTTGAACAGTTGCAGGTTGTAACGCTCCGGGAACACTCGCGTGGGAAGGGAGCTCCACAGCTTCCCCGCTCTGTAACGGAACGAGTTCTGATGCAGGGATGCTCGCGCCGTCGGGAGATGGACCACAAACGAGTGCGATCCGTCGGATTGTCTTATGGAGCGCATATAAGCCAAATTGCGTCGAACAATACCACGAACCTCCGAAGAACAGCACCCGTTATAATATCTGTAAAACAGACAGAGGTCGGCTATGCGCCATCGATGTGATAGGGACTGAAGTCCTGAGGTCAGCGCCGAGTCCCCGATCAGGCGGATCGCTCGTCTCTGTACGCTCTCAAGTAGGTCGAGGGTATGTTTAGGAGCCGAGCTCCAAACATGAGAGCAATATTCGAACGCGGGTCTAATTTGGGATTTATAGAGGAGAAGAAGTTGGGCCGGAGTAAAATATTTCTTGACTCTAAAAAGATAATTCAGTTTTCCTGAGGCTGACCTGGCGAGAACACGAGTTTATGCCATGATACATTCCCACAGACCGCGACGCCGAGCAATTTCAAACTTTCGCCAGCCTCGAGGGCCCGGCCATTCAGCATCAGCTGTGGAACCGATGATCCAGTTGTCTTTGTGAATGTTGTATACTATGTCTTCGTTGCATTGAAGTCGACGAGATTGGCCTTTCCCCACTGCAGGACTTTATCCGGATCCCGATTCAGAGAGTCGATCTGTCTACATCTCAGCTGGTGTGACGTTGATGCACCAATCGGCCGATCACTCGAAAAGGAGGAAATAAGCGTACTATCATCCGCAAAACTGAACACTTTGTTATCCGTTGTCTCCAACAAATCATTTATGTGAAGCAAGAACAAGGTTGGAGACAAAATAGAACCTTGGGGCACCCCCGAATTAACAGGATATAGATCCGAACACTCGCCATCCACAACAACCCGGATCGATCGATGCTCGAGGAAGCTCCTCGTCCAGCCGCAAAGCTGTTGGGAAAGTCCATATGAACGAAGTTTGCACAGCAATGCCCCGTGCCAGACGCGGTCGAAAGCCTTGGAGTTAACCAATGCGACCGCCCCTGACTCACCATGCCGTTCAACCGCAGATGTCCATATATCGGTTATAAGTGTCAAAAGGTCTCCTGTGGACCGCCCGCCACGGAATCCGTATTGATGATCATTCAGAAGTCCGTTGCACTCTAAATACTTAACCAACTCTGTATTGATGACTTTTTCCATTACCTTAGATAAAATAGACAGTAATGCTATCGGGCGGTAATTTTGTGGGAGACACTTTTTTCCCGTCTTTGGGATTGGCTGAACTCGAGCGATTTTCCAGCAGGCAGGAAAGGTCCTCAGTGCATAAGATAAGCGGAAGAGTCTGCCAAGAACCGGCGATAGTTCTGGAGCACAGTTCTTAAGTACTATTGCTGGTATTCCGTCCGGGCCGGTTGCCTTCCTACAATCCAGTTCACGTAGAATGCGTTGTATAGTGCGAGGACGAAATCTCACATCTCGCATCGAAGACCGTACCGGCGCGAGCACAGGTGGCTCCAAAAGGTCGGGATCGAGGTTTGAATTCGCGGAAAATAAATTCGTGAACACATTAGCTTTATCCCTTGAATTTGAAACTAACGCCCCGCTGTCTGTCACCAATGGAGGAAAGAGGAGGATCCGAAATTACCGCTGACAGCTTTTGCCATTGACCAGAAGGAGCGCGAACCAGTTGGGCACCGAAGGAGTTTATTGATCACCCTGTCGTTGTGAGCCTTCTTCGCGGTATCAATCGCCTGGTTGCACGCGTTTCTGATTCTAACAAAATTCGTTCTGTTAACATCGGTGGGATTGGAGCGCCATTGCTTAAAAGCTCTATTTATTGCCACTGTAATCAACTCGCATTTTTTAGCAAACCAAAGTTTATCAGACGAACTTCGTTTGATGGAATGTGGAATACACATCTCCACCTCCAGAAGAATAATCTCTGATACCGACTCCGCGCATGCGTTAACATCGGAGTTTCCGAAGCACACCTCCGACCATGGAAAGGATGCGAAGAAATCTCGCAAATCGTCCCAGTTAGCAGCCCCATACTTCCATACATGGCGAAGCTGCCTAGGCCGGTTATTCGCTTGATATGCAAGTGCTTGCGCGACAGATGCTAAGCAGTGATCTGAGTTTCCCAGTGGCGCAGAAACCTCTACGGTATAACCACTCGGTTCGGATGTCAAAAACAGACCCAGGGTGTTCGCATAATCGCCTCGGGCATCCAACACTCGCGTTGTCTCCCCCACGAGTTGAGTCAAGTTGTGGCTTATAGCAAACATCTCCGCCAGCCTCCCAGCCGCGTCGGTTCTGTTAGAATGTACCAACCAGCCGGAATTGTGCACATTAAAATCGCCAAGGACAATAATTTCAGAAGCTGGGTGGTTGATCTGTATCCAGTCCACAGTATATGAAAGATGTTCGAAAAATGTCGCCGGTCGATCGTCATTCGGGGAGCGGTAAAGACAACAAAGAAATTTAACGGAATTCCTCAGCACGACCCTCAACCATATGATGTCCATATTATTGGGTTCCAGCGCCTCCATCCTCTGGCAAGCCATATCGGACCGCGCGAAGACGCAGACTCCGCCCTTAAAACGGAATCTCGAATGTAAGTCGTATCCTGAGCAACGAAGATATGTCGAATCAGTTGACGAATCGACCTGGGTCTCAGTTAGGGCAAGGATATCAGCTTTCGTTGTTTGCAAATATTTGTGGACGGCGTTTACATTCGTATTGGTGAAACCGATGCCCCTGATGTTACAAAATGCCGTCACCAGTCGAACGTGGGCAGAGCCTCGAGAGCGAGCCCGGTTATGCGATGACGAACCTCTTAAAGTTCCATTATTTATCATGATATCTGCATGATGTTCCCCCTGACATAGGGTAGGTTTTGATAGAGAAATCATTGGACCCTTTTCTCGAAAATGAGGCGAGAAATTTTGTTCTGGTCAGCATTACTGTGCAATGTTAACCAACTCTTTAGCTCGGATAGCACCACATGCCACCGTGGAGTCAAATTGTATAACTGTTAAAGATGCGACCTTTGTGATGAGGTAGCGAGCGCGACGACCGAACAACCAGATGTAATAATTTTTGGAGTAATGTGTAATTTTCTTTATATGGTAACATATACACAATGTCTGTGATTAGAGTGAAAACCTGCGTCCACCGACCAAGATAAGCTGGTCGATTTGAAGTGGGGCTGTTAACGAATTGAAGAAGAGATTGGAAATAATAGTAAGAAAACAATTAAGTCCAAGCCTTGGTTTGACGATGAGTGCAATGTACAGATCGAACAACGAAAACGCCTCAGAGTGATCCACTTAGAAGGATATGATGAAGTCAACGCAGAAAGATACGCGACAATTCGGAAAGAGACAACGGGACTTTTCCAATGCAAAAAAACGCGAATGGGATAAGACTCGAAACGAAAAAATACTAGGAAATGCCAGAGCAAAGAACATCAGAGGTATGTATGCCGGCATAAACTCAATTAAAAATGGCTATCGAGGGAGAGCCAAAATAATCCGAGACATAAACGGCTGTCTGGTGACAGAAACAAAAAATATCGTGACAAGATGGAAGCAGTACTTTGGAAACCTGCTTAATGTGCGCACCCATCAACCACAAATAAAGGCACCAGACGTACATATAGCCGAGCCTCAGATCCCAAGGCCCCGTTGTTGACGGAATAAATCGATTGAAAAACAACAAGGCTCCCGGAGGCAACCGCTCGAAAGATTCACCAACTGATTAAAAAAATATGGTATCGGGTTTTCCAATAGGGACTTCACAACTTCGAATTTAATTTGTGGACGCACCCTTTCATTAATCATCGAACTGTCAGTGTCAATTTATTCAGTAAACTCAATATTTTCATCATGGTTAAGTAGATGAACGAAAAACGTCTGCCAATTATAAAAATTTACTACCGAAAAAAAGTTGTCAAGTCCCTATTGGAAAACCCTATATAAGGAAGTCATTCCGGAAGAATGGAAAACCTCAATAGCCAGTCCCATTTTCAAAAAAGGCGACAGGTCTGACTGCAAAAATTACAGAGGAATATCATTGCTCCCAACCACATACAAAATATTAACAAATGTCATACTGGCGAGAATCACACCGTACGCAGAAGAAATACTGGGAGACTACCACTGCGGATTCCGTAGGAACCGGTCAACGAGCGACCAAATGTTTACAGTAAGGCAACTTCTGGGAATACGGCAACTTCTGGGAGTAAGGCAACTTCTGGGAATACGGAGAGACTGTTCGTTGACTTCAAAAAAGCCGACGACTCAGTCGCAAGGCAAAGAGTCTACCATATTGTAGTTGAGATGGGAATCCCGACAAAATATGACGCCCTCATTCAAATCTGCATAAACGAAAACAAAGGGCGAGTTAGAACAGAAAACTACCTCTCAGAACCATTTGAAATCCGGGACGGACTAAAACAGGGGGATGGCCTCTCACCATGTCTTTTTAACCTTGTCTTCGAGTATGTCATCAGAAAGGTACAAGATGACACCATGGCCGAATCATCCTGAACGGGGTCACGCAAGTGCTCGCATATGCGGATGACATCGCCGTTTTGGGCGATAATCTAGAAACTTTAAATAAAAGCAGTGAAATCATCATGCAAGCGGCAGAAGAGGTGGGCCTAGAAATAAATGAAGACAAAACGAAATACATGATTATGGCGAGAGCAGGTGGACCTCAGAGAACACACATAAACATCAGAGGCAAGATATTTGAAAATGTCAAAGAATTTAAATACCTGGGAACAATACTGACGGCAAGTAACGAAATGTCGAAGGAAATTAACAAAAGACTACACTCCGGCAACGCTAGTTGGCATGCGGTCAGTAAACTGCTGAAATCCAAACTGCTATCACAGAATATAAAGCTCCGTGTGTATAGACCCATAAACATGCCGATTGTTCTATACGGATGCGAAACATGGGCTCTCACAAAACGGGAAGAAAACAAATTCCTCGTATTCGAGAATAAAGTTTTAAGGGGTATCTTTGGCGGCAAATATGACGAAGAGGCAGGACAATGGAGGAAATTCTACAACCACGCATTGGAAGAGCTATACCGCAAAACTACAGTAGTGAGAGTAATCAAGTTGCAAAAGTTAAGATGGGCCGCACACGTGGCGCGAATGGGCAACGATAGGACCGTGCATAGAATTCTTGACGGTAAGCCAATGGGAAAGAGACCGAGAGGACGGCCGCGACGGAGATGGGAGGACAATTTTAGGTTTGACCTCGAGGAGATTCGGATCGAATGGTCGAATTTGGAAGGAGAGCGCATAGGACAAGGAACAATGGCGGAGTCAAGTCGGTGAGGTCATGAACTTCTGGGTTCCTACAGGCCAATAAATAATAATAATAATAATTGTAACTAATAGTAGCTGGTAACGATTTGAGGTAGAGTTGGTAACGAATAGAAGTAGAACTTTGGAGATTGTGTTCATTCATTCGTAGCCAATGACCAGCTGGCTCCTCCGTAGGCCGGCGGCGGCTGATGTCTGGCGAAGTCCAAACAGATTGTGTCTGCTAGTTTAAGGCGAGGGCACACGTTCGGTCACGGCGGCAGATAATATCGAAGTGAAATGACATTCTCGCCAATTATCAGTTGAGTGTGCTTGAGTTTAGAAATCGAATTCGTACACGCGGCAGTAGCCTGATACTTTAATGCTTTGCTTCTCATCCGTTTCATCGTGTGTTCAAATTACCTTCTTCACTATCGTCGCTAAACGCTATAATCCCGACGTGTTCTGTGTACAAATAGCACACAATCTCCTATAGGTAAACAGGACTTTACTACTACGATCACGATTTCCGCATAGAGTACGGCACACTCGCCTGCTCCGACGTTCTCTCGCTCTCTCGCTCCATTCTTTGCACACGAAGTTGATCGTAACAAAGTTTCTGAGGGAGTAGTGTGGAGTGGTACAGATACACATGTGACAGATACACACACAATACACAAATAGTGAAGAACACCGAAAGAAAATCGAATAAGAAAAAGCGTCAGCGGTATACTAAGCAATAACATAGCAATTCTACATCAGTTGAGTGTACTTGAGTTTAGAAATCGAATTCGTCTACACGGCAGTGGCCTGATGTGTTGAGCATTGGTTCAATTTTTAGTGATTCTAAACGTCATAGCGTCGGTTCGAATCACACGTTCTTCACTATCGTCCCAAACGCTATAATACTATTTCGGTATCATTTCTTTTTTTGTGCAGCCGAAATTTCTTAAATCACGTCTTTCGCCATTGATCCAAAACCCCTTGTATTTTGTCCTCCCCATATTTTTGAAGATCAAGCTTTATAACCTGGTGTCCTTTTCAGCGTTCACAGCTGGAATTCCAGTTCATTATAAGTACAATAATAAGAATCTGGAATTCAAAGATGATAGGAAAGAGATAGTGAAGCTCTTGCTTCCGCTTTTTTCATCATCGTCATCATCGGCACTACAACCGGTATCCGGTCTTGGCCTATTATGGCAAGTCTCTCCACCGGTATCCGGTTCTTATCCGAGACTTGTTGAATTGTACATAATAATTTGTTTTTCCGGGCAAGGTTATTAGCCTTGCCCCAATATTAGATAAATAAAATCTTTTATTGTCATTGTTAAAAATTAAATAACAACTACAAAGACAAAACAAAATCAAAATTTTACATTAGACTTAGCCAAAATAAGGTAAACAAGAAAAACCTCTATAAAATATCATAGCCACTATTGTTAAAATAAATAATAAACAAAATCCTATACAAATTAAGTAATTGCAATATAAAAAACCGTTTAATACTAAGAAAACAAACAACCAAAACATTACAAACAAACAAAATTCTCCATTCTCAAAGTTGGATACACTAAATGTAACCCAAATTTTAAAATGTAAACCAAAAAGTAAACTGTAAAACAACTCCCTGCGCCAAAATTTGTAAAACATAACTCCCCCTGTGGCAGCCCAGTAACAAAGCCCACCTATTTATAGATTATTTTTTGAGAATTATTCCTCTTCTAAGAATAATGCTCTTATTAGTAGGAGGAAGGAATCTGTTACACGCAGAATTCTAATACCCTGATATTTACAGCCATATAACAGGGACAAGCATGGTCCTGGCCTTCACCGGGTTGAAAGCAGAGACTTTGCCCTGTATATTCGCTCCCCTTCCGCTTTCTCATTTGTACTAAGAAAAAAAAAATCTTCAACAATATTTATCTCTTTTTTCTTTTAATTATTTTATCTTAAACAGAGTTTGAGATCTCGTACAGAAAGTTTCGAAGGCGTTATGATTGGCAAAATAGAAGCTGCTGATGGAGATCGTAACGACAAAGTCGAACTCTCGCTCCGCGGACAATATGCTGGTCTCTTTGAAATTGACTCCACTGGCAAACTGTATATGCGTCCAGAGATGCCAATAAACGAATCAACAATTCAGATAGTCGCTATTGCAACCGACTCTGGCGTACCACCACGAAGTACATCCGTACCAATAACAGTAACAATGAAAGGTATAGCAATGGCCCAAACATCATGGGCCTCAAGCATTCTCGGAATGTTTGGTATCCTTGTAGGTATTTTCGTAATTATTATATTGTTTCTATCCTGTTATATCATTCGTTCGAGAGCTAAAAATAAATCAGCCAAGTCGCGTAATCGAATTCACAATCAGACGCATAATGCAGTCCCATCGGCATCAGCTAATCTTATGACACGTTCCATGATTTCATCACAAAATGGTCTTCCCAGAGTTAAAACCACAGCAGGGGGCAACGTAACTCTAACAAATCCTCTCTCAAATGGTCATGGTGGCTCAGCGAGTAGTTTAAGTGCAGGAGCTTCCACAATTCTAGCCGCCAGTCTTGAACGTGAAGCACAACGAGAACGTGAACGGGAGAGACAACGTGAGCGTGAAAATTATGCAGCAACAGTAAGAAGTAAGAAACTATCCTTTGCCTTCTAAAGACATTTTTTTGACAAAGAAAATCATTTTTAATTATTTCTAGGTATTGTATCAAGATCGTCCGCTAATGGTCAACTTTATGATGGCGAGGTGGAACGACATTCAAGTGCAATCCACGAAAATGTTGAACAGTCTGAGAACAATAGCAAAAAACAAGCTTGGGAACCCCCTAAAACCAACTTGATGACTGCCGTAGAGGATATGAGTTCCTCTGAAAATAACCTTACGGTTTATTTTTGAACAACAAAGCGACGACTCCCAATAAATTTAAGCTGCATATTGTTTAAGATACATTCTTTAATCTACCTGTGTATTCGGTGTGTTTTGTAAAAAGTATTTTTAGCTAAATACTTGACCACAATTCCTTTATTATGTTTAAGTTGATGTTCTGCAATCAATGTAGAGAATATATTTAGAAGCCTTGGATTTGCTTTTAAAAGTGTAAAATGGTTGAAAAATTTCCGAATACTTTTCAAGTCTTGGATATTTGGATATTTGAAAATAAATTTCAAGTCTTAATTACTTCGTCTTACTACTTAATGAGTCCTCTTGCAGAAATGAACTGAACTTACTGAGCTGAACAGTTCTCAGTTGACTATCGTGGGATGTGGTTCAGCGCGGACAGGTAGTGCGATATATATATAATATAATATATAAATTAACAGTAGTGCCATTAATATATAAATTAACTTTTTACGAACAAGATTTTACCCAACAAAAAAAAACTGCAACTCTATTCTCCAACCGTCAACTTAAATCTGAATACAAAATTGTCCCTTAGTTCTACTTATTGACTAGAACTGAGGGCTTTCCTTGTCTGGTGTGCAATTAATCAATTTAGCAAAATTAAACGTAAACGATTTCGTTACGACCCGAGGTTGGAGGTCAGATCCCACCCGATAAACTTTCAAATTTAAATAATAAAGTGTAAACTAATTCTAAAATGAATACAAACAGTAATTATTACCAACCATTACAGAGTCTGGTAGAGGATTCCACTGAAATGGACTCTACCAACGTTGATCAGTGTTCAGACGAAACGACAGAAACCATTCCACCAATTGTGGTATTAAAATCAACCAGAGATAAAGTGCGTAGCATCTTGGACAATATTAAAATTGAAAATTATCTAATAAAAACATATCCCTTGGACAAAAAAATATGTTCTCCATCATTGGACATTTACAACAAAATTAAAACTGAACTCCTGCGGTTAAAATGTGAGTTATTTACCCACTCACGTGAGGAAAAGCGCCCACTAAAGGTTATGTTATCCGGATTAGACTTAATTAGTAACGATATAGTCAAAAATTAGCTTGTTACGCTCGGGATAAAGTGCTTAGATGTAAAAACCATCACCATTAACTCAACAACAAAAGCCCTACACCAACACTACTTGTGCATTACTTGTTATAATATCAGCTGACGATATTCAAAAAAGAGGGGATGGGAGCGAATACACGGACAAAGTCTCTGATTGCTTTCAACCCGGCGAAGGCCAGGACGATCCTTGTCCTTGGTAAATCCAAGTTGACATGCAGTCTCCACGTGACACCCCTGGATAACTACTTTCGCACCCGCCAAGTAGTGAATCAATGCATCCAACGACATCTGGAGAAAGGTTGGGGCAAGGCTAATAACCTTGCCCGTAAAAACGAATTATTATGGCAAATTTAACAAGCCAACATTTAACACGACGACTACCACATAAACGAAAATGGCTAAACGATTTCAGAATTTTCTCATGGAACGTTCGCTCACTATACAGAGTTCGACCCACACAGCAGCTATCCGATGCCCTGTCCGAATATAAGGCTGACATAACAGCATTACAAGAAATAAGACGGACGGGGAGTGGTGTATGACATTTATTACAGCTGCCATGCAAAACACCATGTGCCAAAAACTGAAGCCTGCCATTATCGGCTTTAATTCAATAAACGATAGGCTATGAACTCTTCGTGTGCGATGCAAGTTTAAGAACATAAGCCTTATAAACATTCACGGACCTGCAGAGTCCCCTGACGACGAAAAAGAAGAATTCTACGAGAACGTCGAACGGGCCCCCAATACCTGCCCAAGATACGGTGTGAAAATCGTTCTTGGTGATTTGAATGCGAAAATAGGTCGGGAGCCGGTTTTCAGGTACTACGCAGGTTCCCATAGTTTGCAAGAGAACACTAATGACAATGGACTACGAGTCACCGAACTGGCAGCATCGAAAAACTTGGTCGTTGCAAGTACCAGGTTTCCGCGTAAAGATATCCACAAGGCCACCTGGGTATCACCTGATGGAGCCCCTCGCAACCAAATTGACCACGTGTTGATAGATCGCCGCCACTCCTTGAGCCTGATGACGGTACGAACGTACCGAGGTGCCAACGTCGACTCGGTTCACTATCTTGTTGGTACAGTTTTCCGAGCGCAAATTGCCTTGCGGAGACATATTGCATCCGCGGATCAGGTTCGAATTAACACGGCTGCCTTACGCAATGAAAATCAATGGTCATGTGCTAGAACTCGCTCTCGAAAAGCTCGATGGAGGGAGAGTAAGTTCTGGGGCCAGAATGCCAGGCGTAGAAGAGAAATGGACACGCCTTAAGAATACTGTCATTAGTACTGCCAACTCTATTTTAGGCAGTAGTCGAGCGGGATCAGAGCGACTGGTTTGATGATGAGTGCAAACTAGCGATTGAACGTAAGAATGCTGCATACCGGGCAATGCAGCAGTCTCATAGGACGCGAGTACACGAGGAGAAATACAAAGAGCTCAGAAGAACTGAAAAAAGACTTCACAGACAATAGATGAGTGCCTGGAAAAAAACCTTGTCTGTGAAATAGAGAAAAGTAGAGAGCGAGGTCCGCACAAGGCGCGGAAGTTCTACCAAATAATCCGCAGTATGACGCGGTACACACCACGCTGCACTTACTGCAAGGATAAAGGGGATAGTCTAATCACCGATCCCGAAGACATTCTGGAGCGATGGGAAGTGCACTTCAATGAATTGATAAATGGTCAGCTCACAGAAGAATTGGAGGCTCCACCAATGAAAGTTCAAGATCAAATGTTGCCGCCACCAAGCATTGAGGGAACATTGAAAGCCATAAGACAGGTCAAATCAAATAAAACCCCCGGAACTGATGACATACCAACTGAGCTGATCAAACAAGGAGGGGCAGCGTGACATCACGGAGTTCAGTTCATGAGATCCTGGAAAACGTATGGGAGCAAGAGGAGATGCCGGAAGATCGGCGTCGTGGAATAATTTGCCCCATACACGAGAAGGGAGACACTATGCAGCAACTATAGGGGTATAAGATTGCTGAGTACCGCCTATAAGATACTCTCCTCCATCGTATAAGATCGGATAGTCCCATACGCTAAAGTCATCGTTGGTCAATATCAGTGTGGCTTCATCCCAGGCAAATTACTGGCTGATCAGATATTCACCCTTAAGCAGGCGATGGAAAAATGTCTGGAATTTAATATCCCATTATATCATCTATTTATAGACATTAAGGCCGCCTACGACAGCATAGCCAGGGTAGAACTATATAATGCCATGAGAGAATTTGGCATTTCAAACAAATTGATACGACTTTGTAGGTTGACCATAACCAACGTAACTAGTCAAGTAAAAATAGCGGGATCGCTGTCCAAACCAATAAATATATTTAATGGACTGCGAGAAGGGGACAGTCTGGCCTGCCTCCTCTTCAACCTGGCGATGGAGAAAGCAATCCGTAACTCTGGCGTTACAACTAGAGGGACCATCGTCACCAAATCCAGCCAGATACTTGCCTACGCAGTTGACATCGACATCATCGGTAGATCCGACTTTTTCACCCAAATCGAGCAGGCGGCACAAAAACTGGGACTGCACATTAATGAGGGGAAAACTAAGTACATGCTGGCAACTTTTGCGAAGAGAAGACCTAACATGGGTCAAACTATCAGGGTAGTGGAGCATGAATTTAAAGTAGTGCAATCCGTTAACCACCTTGGGTCAATAGTATCAGCCGATAACAATATGGAGGAAGAAATACGCGAACGGCTGATCAAATCAAACAAAGCCTACTATGGTCTATCAAGGCTCTTTAAATCCCGAAATTTTACCAGACCATCCAAGCTACTACTGTACAAGACCATGGTCTTACCAGTCTCATGTATGGATCCGAGACCTGGGTGTTCAATAAAAGGTAATCTGAACTCTTAGTTGCGATCGAGAGGAAGGTCTTAAGGAGAATTGTTGCACCCGTATGTAAGAGAAGACGATTCCGGAAACACTGCAACCATGAGTTATACGCGATCTACCTTGAAGCTAATCTAGTAAGAAAAAACAAGCTCGATAGATACCGGTGGGCGGGATACCTAGCTCGAATGAACGAAGAGGAGCCTGCCCAGAAAGTTCTTTGTGGTTGGATTTGTGGCGTTTGTAACAGATACACACAATACACAAGCAAATAGTGAAGAACACCGAACGAAAATCGAATAAGAAATGGCATCAGATACCATAGCGATAACATAGCAAATCCACATCAGTCGAATGTACTTGAGTTTAGAAATCGAATTCATACACACGGCGGTAGCCTGATGGGTTGTGCTTTGATTCAATTTTTGATGACTCTAACTGTCATAGCGTCAGTTCGAATCACACGTTCTTCACTATCATCCCAAACGCTATATATATATGGAAGGAGACAGCGCGGCAGACCTTGTCTGCCATGGAGGGATGGCGTAGACCAGGACGCCCAAAGCCTGGCAGTGCCAAACTTGATGATATCGGCTCGAAATCGGGACCGATGGAGAGATTTGTTAAATAAGGCCAAGACCGGTACCCGGTTGTAGTGCTGATGCTGATGATAATGATGATTAATAAAGTGGCTGATCTTACGATACCTAAATGTTCCACAGCTCCAGGCGATAAGGCAACGCTTCCTGAAAATATCTTACACCTGATTAGGCTACGAAACATTGAAAGAAGAAAATGGCACCGTTACAGAATTGATTGCTTTCTATATAATGTTAAATTCTTAAATAATACCATTAAGGACGAAATCACAACCTCCAGGAACAAGTGTTGGAATAACCATCTTTCCTCTCTTGACAAAGCAAGTAAACCGTTCTGAAAAATTTCAAAAATTTTGAAAAAGAGATTGTCAAGTATTCCACCGTTTAAAGTATTTTTGTTTTTTGTTTTTGTTTATTTCAGTGGAGAAATCGAACCTCCTTGCAAACACGTTTAGTAAGAACCACTCCATATCTATGCATCTATGCGACACGAATACTGAAGCTGAAGTTGCTAACACTATTCAGGAACTATTCCAATCATCAGCTGAAGGTTCCTACGTAACTATTATTATCTACGTTAAAGAATTGATAAAAAAATCAAAAAAGGCTGCTGGTCTTGATAATATTAACTATAAATTAATTAAAGCACTACTTCCTGCTGCAAGTAATTATTTAACGTTTATTTTCAACGGTTGTCTTAGGTACTCTTATTTTCCGTGTCAAAGGCTACATCTGTCTCTTCGTATGCTTGGCAACCAAGGCAATACATCTCGAAGCGGTTAGCGAGCTGTCCCGCGAGGTTTTCTTGGCAGCATTAAGGAGATACCTCGCGCGTAGATGTTTTTGTCACGCCTTATGGAGTGATAATGGTACCAATTTCGTTGGGGCATGCCGAGAACTGCGAGAAGTTTATGAGCACATTGGCCGGAAGGCTACCCAGGACCAGATCATGACGGAGTTGGCCCCCAACGGGATTACTTGGAGATTCATTCCGGTTTGTGGGAGGCAGGAATCAAGTCCGTGAAGCATCATCTGAAGCGAGCTATTGGAAATGCGTTTCTGAGGCTCGAGGAGCTTATTAGCGTGTTGGCCCAGATCGAAGCTTGTCTGAATTCCCGACCGCTGATTGTCCTGCCAACGGAGACTGGCGACTCCGAGGTGTTGACCCTCAGTCATTTCTTAGTTGGAGGACCGGCTATGAGCGTCCCGGAAGTCGATCCAGGTGGAAGAACGAATACCTCCACACGTTGCAGGCTCGCAACAAATGGTATCATCCGGAACCAAACCTAGGAAATCCGGTCGTGGTGCTTCTGAAGGACGAGCAACTATCTCCGACCTATGGGCCCATGGGGAGGGTTATCGAGCTTCATCCTGGCAGAGATGGCAAGGTTCGGGTGGCCACTGAAGGGATTCAGGGGGGCACCCTTAAGCGACCCATCACGAAGTTGGTCCTACTCCCGGTTGCGGAAGATGAGACGGTTGAACCGACAGTTCAAGGTGGGCGGAGTGTTGGAGACGGAGCAGCACACGATGGCCGACTAGCAGCACACGACTGCCGACTGGCGGACTGAGCATCGCACATTTTATACTCTGGCTCTCTTCGTTCCTGTGGCAACGTGCGAACGAGGGAAAGGGGACAAAAGGCGAATATAAGCAGCGACAGTGGAGGAGTTGAGGCAGAATACAAGTACCTCGAAAACATTCAGAGCAGCGAGAACCTACTTGTACGGGACTCTTGCGTTCTTGACCCTTCTCTCTCTCGATCTCTTCGGATCAAACCCCCACTATTTCTTCTTCAGTACAAAACTGAAGAAAGCACCCTTCCCAACAACATTCCCCTCTATAATAGAGGATTCCTGGATCCATCCCATAGGGTCTACTATTAACAAACCACACACACGAACGCACAGTATAAGACGGCACAAACACAAACATACACTCCGACCAATGCGCAGATTATCAGACGCCAAAGACGTGATCTGCGTTTACTACCGCACCCAAGACCTACCGGTCTTGTACGATTTCTTTCCCACCATCCCTCCATACAAGTAGTTAGAGAACACCTGGACTAACACTGTCCACACTATCCCTGGATACCCCCCGCCCCTTTTTTCTCTTTTCTTTTCAGATAACTTGAGACCGAGCCTAACATCCTCACGGATGTGGGTGATTCTGGTTATCGCAAGATGACCAGAAGTCAGAGACAAGATGAAGTACACATCTGTCCTTGTCACGCTAAAGTCGGCCCTCTCGCCAACCATTTTTTTTTTTTGGAGTTGAGGCAGTACAACAAGCACCGGGCAAGACAACAACGCCCGTAATCCAGAGCAGAGGTGAACTGTTAACAGTTGTTGTAGTATATTTAAGTTAGAAATAAACCACATCGAAATAAGTAAAACCGAGTATACAAATTATTTGGTTTTCGAGGTTTACATTTAGGATTATAGTTGTAAAGGAATTGCTGTCTTAAATCACTAAAAAAACCAATTGCAAATTCTTAAATTGTAATTGTATGGGATTATCTACTTTAATAAAAATTGAATTGAATTGAATACTGAACTGAACTGAGCTAGCCATGTAACCACGTCCTCGTTTTATAGATCCGTGGCGTGGGCAACGTTGTCTCGTGTGTGTTGCTGTTGTGTCCGCTTCCTAGAAATGCACTGCGGTTTGTGGCATTTTTCATGAATTTGCACGCTGTGGTTTGTGGCATCTTCCAGCAATTGGCACACTGTAGCTTGTGACGTCCTCCGAAGTCGCTAGCAGTCTCGCACGCAGTGAGAAGTCCTTCCTGCCAATTCTAATCTTTTGCTTACGGGTGCACTGTTTTCATCTCTCCTTTAGCCCACATGTTCCTTGTTAGTGACGTACCCGTTACCATGATTTCTTGTTTACTGACCCTTCTTTTCCAATGGTGACTCATTAGATAAAGTACTGCCATCGACTGCCCTTCCTGATGTGATGCTTAAACTTCGTTTTAAGGTTGTAATACCTTTGCAGCAGTTCGAGCTTTGTCGGTTTGACAAGTAGATGGACATCTATACCTTTTCTGTATGTCTTCCAGGCAGAGAGCTGAGCGGACACTATTTTCTTCTCTGATTTTGGGTGAGATTTTCGATTGTCTCCGATTGATCTAGTTTTCGTTTTCTTTCTGAGATACTTGACGGTATCTTAACTGATTCTCAGACCCCTTACCATAATATATGATCCTCATCGGCTTGCTCATCTGAGAGTTCAGCATCGGAATTGTTCTATAATTAGTCTACCTTTAGTTAGCATATTGCCTCTTCGAAGTTCTCATATACATCAACGATATACTTGTGCAAAACAGGGTCATATATAACAGCCATCGGCTGCATTTCGAGTCATATCCATTATCGTCATTTTACACGATATGTTCATCATCATCATTTTCATCATTTTCCATGATATGTATCTAACACGATCGACGTTTCAGAGTATTCTGAATTAGAGCTTTTAAGCAATGGCGCTCCAATCCCACCGATGTTAACAGAACGAATTTTGTTAGAATTAGAAACGCGTGCAACCAGGCGATTGATACCGCGAAGAAAGCTCACAACGACAGAGTGACAAATAAACTCCTTCGGCGCACGGCTGGTTCGCGCTCCTTCTAGTCAATGGGAAAAGCTGTCAGTGGTAACTTCGCTTTCCCCTCTTTCCCTCCGTTGGTGACAAGACAGCGGGCCGTTAGTCACAAATTCAAAGGATAAAGCTGATGTGTTCGCGAATTTATTTTCTGCGTCTTTTGGAGCCACCTGTAATCGCGCCGGTACGACCTTCCATGCGGAATGTGAGATTTCGTCCGCGTACTATTCAACGCATTCTACGTGAACTGGACTGTAGGAAGGCAACCGGCCCTGACGGAATATCAGCAATAGTCCTTAAGAACTGTGCTTCAAGCTTCCTTGAAAATCGATCGATCCGGGTTGTTGTGGTTCGGATCTCTGAATCATCGTCAATAGGGATTCGGTGGCAGGCGGTCCACGGGAAACCTTTTGACACTCATAACATATATATGGACATCTGCGATGGAGGGGCATGTTGAGTCAAGGGCGGTCGCATTGGATGTCTCCAAGGCTTTCGACCGCGTCTGGCACGGGGCATTGCTGAGCAAACTTCGTTCATATGGACTTTCCCAACAGCTTTGCGACTGGACGAGGAGCTTCCTCGAGCATCGATCGATCCGGGTTGTTGTGGACGGCGAGTGTTCGGATCTATATCCCGTTTATTCGGGGGTGCCCCAAGGTTCTCTTTTGTCTCCAACCTTGTTCTTGCTTCACATAAATGATTTGTTGGAGACAAAGGATAGCAAAGTATTCAAGTATTCAGTTTTGCAGATGATAGTAAGCTTGTTTCCTCCTTTCCGAGTGTTCGGCCGATTAGTGCATCAACGTCGCACCAGCTGAAATGTAGACAGGTTGACTCTCTGAATCAGGATCTAGATAATGTCCTGCAGTGGGGAAGGGCCAATCTCGTCGACTTCAAGGCAGCGAAGACACAATATACAACATTCACAAAGAAAAGTGGATCATCGGTTCCACAGGTGATGATGAATGGCCGGGCCCTCGAGGCTAGGGAAAGTTTGAAATTGCTCGGCGTCACGGTCTGTGGGCATGTATCATGGCATACACACGTGTCGAGTATCGCCAGGTCAGCCTCAGGAAAACTGAGCTATCTTTCTAGAGCCAAGATATATTTTACTCCGGCCCAACTTCTTCTCCTATATAAATCCCAAATTAGATCTGCGCTCGAATATTGCTCTCATGTTTGGAGCTCGGCTCCTAAACATACCCTCGACCTACTTGGGAGCATACAGAGACGAGCGATCCGCCTGATTGGGGACTAGGCGCTGACGTCGGGACTACAATCGCTATCACATCGAAGGCGCGTAGCCGACCTCTGTCTGTTTTACAGATATTATCACGGGTGCTGTTCTTCGGAGATTTTGGTATTGTTCCACGCAATTCGGCTTATATGCGCTCCACAAGACAATCCGACGGATCGCACCCGTTTGTGGTTCATCTCACGACGGCGTGAACATCCCTGCATCAGAATTCGTTCCGTTACAGAGCGGGGAAGTTGTGGAACTCCCTTCCCACGCGAGTGCTCCCGGAGCGTTACAACCTGCAACTGTTCAGAAAGAACTGCAACAGTTATTTGATGGCATCTCGGGGAGCCCACTCGGCGCTAGGGTTCGCCTCTCCCGAGAGAAGTCTAATATAAAAAAAAAAAATTTTTTTTTTGAAGAGTTTATCTACTTCATGGCATACTGTTCAATGTTCGCTCTGAAATGCTTCGCTTTCTTGCATAGCGTAGACCTCTCTCCGTACTGAATCGTATTTTCCTTAGCGGCTGCGATTGAATTCATTAAACCAACGATAAACGATGGTCATGTGTGATGCTTTATTACCAAAAGTCGATTTGAGTTCATCAATCCACTTTTGTTGAGATATTAAAATGGTTTTACTAGAATAATGATCTGTGCCCACTGTACTTAGTAAAATATATCATCGTCAGCAGCTTGTCTAATTGGTTGCGAATGAGTCCATCACATAGTTGCCACAGTTCTTTTGAAATGCTCCTCCCACGTGGCGGATACATTGTTATTATTATTTATTGGCCTGTAGGAACCCGGAAGTTTATGACCTCACCGACTCGACTGAACGGCCGATACATTGCCTTTAACTAATAGTTTCGTTCCTACACGGAAGATTTTATGTTTTTCCTGATTGCGGAACGCACACAATGTCTTGAATGACAGTTGCAATATATGTCGTAATTCTGCCTCCTTGAGTAGTCTCTTGTCAATTGCCAATGATCGCCCTTCCATTTGTCCTGAAGAGTTGCAACGCATATTAAATTTCACATTTTAACATATAATACTGGCGCAAGGCTAATAACCTTCCCGTAAAAATAAATTATTATTGAAAATGTAACAAGCCTCGAGACTTGCTAAATAAGGCCAAGACCGGATCCCGGTTGTGGTGCCGATGATGATAATGAACATATAATACATGATGTTCCGCCATTCATGTTGGACAGCAGACCACTAAAAAAATAACGAGAAAATATATGAACGCAGAATATGATTTACTACAATTTATTTCACTTGAAGAATATTTCCCTACTCTTTGGTTATATTAACAAATCTCTGTCTTCCTAGGACAAGAATGGCTGGTCAAATAGAAATAAAATTATATCAAAATCAAAAGCTTTCAGCTTTTTCATCTTCTTTAACTGATACCTATGTGCTAAATCTAATTCTTAAAATGGATGTTCTTTTAAGTTCATTTGGTCTTGGTACGCCAGCATAACACCTCTTCTTGCCCGTATTCGTTTTTACTTCCTGACCTTTTTTTTTCTTCTTAGCAGATTGAAGTTGCCGTATGTTGTGTAACTGTCCGTGACGAAGGGAATATAAAACGCTCGAAACAACCTGTGGGATTTCTCTTGTATTAGGAATGGGAGGCTTTTCATTAAGGTCCATTCTTTATTCCGGGCGGTATAGTTTGGTTGCAGTTCGGTGTATGAACCTTCATCGAAGTCGATGATGAAATGACACTTTTGGTAATCGAAGTACATGTAATCGTTCTCTTGATTCATATCGTTGAAATACGAATGTGTGATGGCGGTCGCGTTGTCACCACCTTCAAAATAAGCAGGCAGCATTCCCTTGAATTCAGATTGCAGGAATCGGATGCGGAAATTTGTTGATGGAAAGAAAAAACTACCCGGAAAACGATACCAGTCTTTGCCAACGCATACGTTGTAAATTCGATCAGGATTATAGTCTGAGTTGGATCGGATTTGATTGAGCTCCATAAGCAAATCCATGGGAGCGTGATAATTGCGATAGAGGGAAAAAACTCTGGACACACCGAGTATGGTACTGAGTAACATTATCAGCACCGGAATAAACATTGTATGATCCAAGTAGTGGGATCCGGCTTGAGGTTTTGAAGAGACGGCTTTGATGCGGAAGTATATCCGCTGGATGATATCGACAGTGATGGCACCACATAAGCTGATGATCGGGTATATTGGAAATAAAAATCGTTCCTCTTTGTGTGGTTGACTGCAAAACACAAACAGCCACAAGAAGAATGGTGCCAAACTGAGATAATGCGGCAAATGTAACGTGCTCTTGGATTTCGCTGGCACAATTAAGTAATCTAAGAGAAGCATCACAGGTGTAAGTAAAGCAGCGATCTGTAAATATCACGCGTCTTAACAAAGATCATCAACATTAAGTGACATAATCTTACCCAAACAATGTTGAAATTCAAGAAGCCATTCATCACATAGTAACTGAGGGGTTCAGTTCCATACAGATTGGGGCCATGACTCGTGAACACGTTATAAGATACAATGTTCAACGGCGCAAATGTTACCCTCCCAAAGT
Organism: Microdon myrmicae; assembly: GCA_963931805.1. Taxonomy (NCBI): domain Eukaryota; kingdom Metazoa; phylum Arthropoda; class Insecta; order Diptera; family Syrphidae; genus Microdon; species Microdon myrmicae. The sequence continues at coordinate 135,250,543 of OZ007500.1, forward strand.
AACTAGAATCGATCACAGTCATCGGGATGCCTATAGTTGCCGCAGAAATCAGTGACCATATTACAAATGACTTAAACATTTTCTGTCGTACAAGCATATCAAAAGCAATGGGAACACCGATAAGTACAGCAAATGGCCAACCCAGAAGCGTAGATATCGCTGTCAGAAAAACAGCTAGATTATAATTCTGTTGCCACCATGCTGCCAGAGCTGCACATCCAAAGTACATCGAGAACGAACTAGGAAGCAACGCCGTACTTGAGATAAACATTCCTACACTGAACAGTTGAAATATAAGCCATAGCCTGCCAATATGGATGCCGAATTCTCTACAAATCGCTCTGAAAATAGACTTACCTCAAGGAATTAGCTCGACTATCAAGCACTCTTCACTTACTTGTACATGTAGCGCTCCATGACCGCACAACTAAAGCCTAGAATACAGCGAATCATATAAAAAATCAAGACCGGCGATGGCTGGAACAATTTCTGATACACCCAACCAGGAACGCCTTGCACTAGGAGGTATGTATATGAACGTAAGGCATATTGCGGACTATATTCCCAAGTCTGTAATCCATGGCCATTGATTATATAGTGAAGTGGTTCCCAATAGTTAAAGGTTTCGTCACAGTCTGAGATGTAAGACCAAATAGCACTGCAGAGGCGAGCGCTGACGAACGTCTTAAATGCCGTGTCAACACCTGGTACTATTGTGTTTGCTTTTGTAGACGACACTGGTGCCTGACTATAGATTAACAATTACTACTGATGTATGAAATTAAAAAATTCCAATTTTATATTACTCACGTCCGATTCCTATTCTTTGTCTCCTTTGGATCCTTCACGATTTTCCTTAAGGCCTTTTTTGAAAGCGACGTGTGGTTATCCGATTTATTTACATTATATCTGTACCTTGCGGCCGGCGGCGCCATCATTAATATTTTGATTCAGAATTATGGCACAGGCATTGGCTTAGCACAGGGAGATAATATGGGCTTAGCACAGGGTGCCTTGAAATTATTATTCACTAATATTTATTATTGTACAATGTTTTTAACAATATTGTCGTGTATATGATAATTAATCGATTGAATAAATGCAATCGTTTTAAGAAGTCACGAGATCGTTACTTTAGTGGTAATTATTCTATTTCTATTTCTATGCAACGCAATTATCACGATGATGCCTACTGTGAGATTTAAAGAAAAGAGTTTCTTAGAAAAATGAATATAAAATTAAGAAGTTTACAACATTGGTGGGTTAGTAGTTAATTTTATTTAGTAGTATTTAGTTTTGTTTTGTAATACTTTGTAGAGCTGTAATAATGGGTATTATAAAAGAAAACATACTGGTTGTGCAGCCCATATTGGGCCAAGAGTAGCCGAAAAAAATTCCATATCCTGTAATTTAATATACCATGATTTTACCGAACAGCGCAAGGCTAATAACCTTGCCCGGAAAAACAAATTATTATGGACAATTTAACAAGTCTCGGATATATACATATATACATATATATATATATATATATTTTTTTTTTTTTTTTTTTTTTATTAGACTTCTCTCGGGAGAGCCGAACCTATAGCGCCGAGTGGGCGCCCCGAGATGACATCAAATAACTGTTGCAGTTCTTTTTGAACAGTTGCAGGTTGTAACGCTCTGAATATATATATATATATATATATATATAGGCTTTTTCCAATAGGCACTTGACAAATTTTGTTCGGTACTAATTTTTTATAATTTGCAGACGTTGTTCGTTCGTGTACTTAACCATGACCAAAATGTTGAGTTTACTGAATAAATTGATAGTGACAGTTTGCTGATTAGTGAAAGGGTGCGTTCACAAATTAAATTCAAAGTTGTCAAGTCTCTATTGGAAAACCCGATATATATATATATATATATATACATTTTTTTTTTTAATTTCTTATCAGACTAATGTTTCCTCAATTTTTTTTTTATTAAACATCTCTCGGGAGAGGCGAACCTATAGTGCCGAGTGGGCGCCCCGAGATGCCATCAAATAACTGTTGCAGTTCTTTTTGAACAGTTGCAGGTTGTAACGCTCCAGGAACACTCGCGTGGGAAGGGAGTTCCATAGCTTCCCCGCTCTGTAACGGAACGAGTTCTGATACAGGGATGTTCGCGCCGTCGGGAGATGAACCACAAACGGGTGCGATCCGTCGGATTGTCTTGTGGAGCGCATATAAATCGAATTGCGTGGAACAATGCCAAGAATCTCCGAAGAACAGCACCCGTGATAATATCTGTAAAACAGACAGAGGTCGACTACGCGCCTTCAATGTGATAGCGCCTGTAGTCGCGACGTCAGCGCCGAGCCCCCGATCAGGCGAATCGCTTGTCTCTGTACGCTCTCAAGTAGGTCGAGGGTATGTTTAGGAGCCGAGCTCCAAACATGAGAGCAATATTCGAGCGCGGGTCTAATTTGGGATTTATATAGGAGGAGTTTAACCGGAGTAAAATATTTCTTGACTCTAAAAAGATAACTCAGTTTTCCTGAGGCTGACCTGGCGATACTCGACATGTGTATGCCATGATACATTCCCACATACCGTGACGCCGAGCAATTTCAAACTTTCCCCAGTGTCGTGGGCCCGGCCATTCATCATCACCTGTGGAACCGATGATCCACTTTTCTTTGTGAATGTTGTATATTGTGTCTTCGCTGTATTGAAGTCGACAAGATTGGCCTTTCCCCACTGCAGGACTTTATTCAGATCCTGATTCAGAGAGTCAATCTGTCTACATCTCAGCTGATGCGACGTTGATGCACCAATCGGCTGATCACTCGAAAAGGAGGAAACAAGCGTACTATCATCCGCAAAACTGAATACTTTGTTATCCGTTGTCTCCAACAAATCATTTATGTGAAGCAAGAACAAGGTTGCAGACAAAATAGAACCTTGGGGCACCCCCGAATTAACAGGATATAGATCCGAACACTCGCCGTCCACAACAACCCGGATCGATCGATTCTCGAGGAAGCTCCTCGTTCAGTCGCAAAGCTGTTGGGAACGTCCATATGAACGAAGTTTGCTCAGCAATGCCCCAGCAATGCCCCGGAGTTTCCGAAGCACACATCGGACCATGGAAGGGATGCGAAGAAATCTCGCAAATCGTCCCAGTTAGCAGCCCCATACTTCCATACATGGCGAAGCTGCCTAGGCTGGTTATTCGCTTGATATGCAAGTGCTTGCGCGACAGATACCATGCAGTGATCTGAGTTTCCCAGTGGCGCAGAAACCTCTATTGTATAAATACTCGGTTCGGATGTCGAAAACAGATCGAGGGTGTTCGCATAATCGCCTCGGACATCCGGCACCCGCGTTGGCTCCCCCACGAGTTGAGTCAAGTTATGGCTTACAGCAAACATCTCCGCCAGCCTCCCAGCCTCGTCGGTTCTGTTAGAATGTAACAACCAGTCGGAATTGTGCACATTGAAATCGCCAAGGACAACAATTTCTGAAGTTGGGTGGTTGATCTGTATCCAGTCGACGGTATATGAAAGATGTTCGAAAAATGTCGCCAGTCGATCGTCATTCGGGGAGCGGTAAAGACAACAAAGAAATTTAACGGACTTCCTCAGCACGACCCTCAACCATATGATGTCCATATTATTGGGTTCCAACGCCTCCATCCTCTGGCAAGCCAGATCGGATCGCGCGAAGACGCGGACTGCGCCCCTAAAACGGAATCTCGAATGTAAGTCGTATCCTGAACAACGAAGATATGTCGAATCAGTTGACGAATCGATCTGGGTCTCAGTTAGGGCAAGGATGTCAGGTTTCGTTGTTTGCAAATATTTGTGGACGGCGTTTACATTGGTATTGGTGAAACCGATGCCCCTGATGTTACAAAATGCCGTCACCAGTCGAGCGTGAGCCGAGCCTCGAGGGCGAGCGAGGTTATGCGATGACGAACCTCTTAAAGTTCCATTATTTATCATGATATCTGCATGATGTTCCCCCTGACATACTCCCCCACGGAGATCCGAATCGGAAACTAGTTTACCTCCGGAATTCTTTATGTCACAAGGTACCATCATGACATATCCCCGTGTCAGTCCGGGCCATCAGCCACACATCCGAAACACCGTCAAAATTTCTCCCGGCGATATCGCGGAATGTACAGCGTGACGGGGTGGTATCTCACCTTGGGACCGACTACCACCTAATCCACCTTTTCTCGAACCGGTCCCTCAGCCAAGCTCCGAAAGATGGCCAGGAATTTTTCTCCAGACCATTTCACGAAGCCTAAAGCTTGATGGGGTGGTATTTCACCGGGTGCACAGAGCGTTGGGACCCCGGCTACCACTCGGCCTTTAGTCGCCTCTTACGACAAGCTGGCCTAGCTGTGAGTATATTCTAACGCCCTACTCACATATATATATATATATATTTTTTTTTTTTTTATTTTATTTTTTTTTATTAGACTTCTTTCGAGAAAGGCGAACCTATAGTGCCGAGTGGGCGCCCCGAGATGCCACCAAATAACTGTTGCTTTTCTTTCTGAACAGGTGCAGGTTGTAACGCTCCGAGATCATTCGCGTGGGAAGGGAGTTCCATAGCTTCCCCGCTCTGTAACGGAATGAGTTCTGATGCAGGGATGTTCACGCCATTGGGTCATGAACCACAAACTGGTGCGATTTGTCGGATTGTCTTGTGGAGCGCATATAAACCGAATTGCAAGGGACATTGCCACGAATCTCGAAGAACAGTACCCGTGATAATATCTGTAAAACAGACAGAGGTCGGCTACGCGCCTTCGATGTGATAGCGACTGTAGTCCCGATGTCAGCAACATGTCACCGATCAGGCGGATCGCTCGTCTCTGTATGCTCTCTATAGGTTGAGTGTATGTTTAGGAGCCGAGCTCCAAACATGAGAGCAATATTCGAGCGCGTGTCTAATTTGGGATTTATATAGGAGAAGGAGTCGAGCTGGAGTACAATATTTCTTGGCTCTAAAAATATAACTCCGTTTTCCTGAGGCTGACCTGGCAATATTCGACAGGTGTTTAAGCCACGATACATTCCCACAGACCGTGACGCCGAGCAATTTCAAGCTTTCCCCAGATTCGAGGGCCCGGCCATTCATCATCAGCTGTGGCACCGATGATCCAATTTTTTTTTTGCATATTGTATATTGTGTCTTCGCTGTATTGAAGTAGACCAGATTGGCCCTTCCCCACTCCAGGACCGTATCTAGATTTTGATTCAGAGAGTTAATCTGTCTACATCTCAGCTGATGCGACGCAGATGCACCAATCGGCCGAACAGCCGAAAAGGAGGAAACAAGCGTACTATCATCCGCAAAACTGAATACTTGAATACTTTGTTATCCGTTGTCTCCATTAAATCATTAATGTGAAGCAAAACTTAGGTTGGATACAAAATAGAACCTTGCGGCACCCCAGAATTAACAGGATACAGATCCAAACACTCGCCGTCCACAACAACCCGGATCGATCGATTTTCGAAGAAGCTGTTTGTCCAGTCGCAAAGCTGTTGAGAACGTCCATATGAACGAAGTTTGCTCAGTAACACCCCGTGCCAGACGCGGTCAAAAGCCTTGGAGATATCCAATGCGACCGCCCTTGACTCACCATGTCCCTCCATCACAGATTTCCATATATCGGTTATACGGGTCAAAAGGTTTCCCGTAGACCGCCTGCCATGGAATCCGTATTGGAGATCATTCAGAAGTCCGTTGCACTTCAAATACTCAATTAACTCGGCGTTGATGACTTTTTCCATCACCTTGGATAACATAGACAGTAATGCTATCGGTATCAGTCGCCTGCTTGCTGACTCTGATGTTAACCGCGCATGCGTTAACATCAGAGTCTCCGAAGCACACCTCTGACTACGGAAAGGATGCGAAGAAATCTCGCAAATCGTCCCAGTTAGCAGCCCCATACATCCATACATGGCGAAGCGGCCTAGGCCGGTCATTCAGGCTTCGTTGTTTGCAAATATTGCTGGACGGCGTTTACATTCGTATTGGCGAAACCGATGCCCCTGATGTTACAAAATGCCATTATCAGTCGAACGTCGACAGAGCCTCAAGAACGAGCCCGATTTGCGATGACGAATTTCTTAAATTTCCATTATTTATCATGATATCTGCATGATGTTCCCCCTGACATGCATGGAAGTATGGGGCTGCTAACTGAGACGGTTTGCGAGATTTCTTCACATCCTTTCCATGGTCGGGGGTGTGCTTCGGAGACTCCGATGTTAACGCTTGCGCGGAGTGGGTATCAGAGATTACATCCAGGGGTGTCACGTGGAGACAGCATGTCATCTTGGATTGAACAGGGATAAGGATCATCCTGGCCTTCGCCGGGTTGAAAGCAGAGACTTTGCCCTGTATGTTCGAGTCCCCCCCCCCCCCCGCGAACAGATTACAGCGGCAAAAAATAGAGCTTTTAAGCAATGGCGCTCCAATCCCACGGATGATAATAAAACGAATTTTGTTAGTATCCGAAAAGCGTACAACCAGACGATTGATACCGCGAAGTAGGCTCACAACGACAGGGTGATCAATAAACTCCTTCGGCGCCCGACTGGTTCGCGCTCCTTCTAGTCAATGGCAAAAAGTGTCAGCAGTAACTTCGCTTCCTCCTCTTTTCTCCGTTGGTGACAGACAGCGAAGCGTTAGTCACGAATTCAAAGGATAAAGCTAATGTGTTCGCGAATTTATTTTCCGCGAATTCAAACCTGGATCCCGGCCTTTTGGAGCCACCTGTGATCTCGCCGGTACGGTGTTCGATGCGGGATGTGGGATTTCGTCCGCGCACTATTCAACGCATCCTACGTGAACTGGATTGTAGGAAGGCAACCGGCACGGACAGGATATCAGCAATAGTCCTTAAGAACTGTGCTCCAGAACTATCGCCGGTTCTTGGCAGACTCTTCCGCTTATCTTATGCACGGAGGACCTTTCCTGCCTGCTGGAAAATCGCTTCCCAAAGACGGGAAAAGAGTGTCTCCCACAAAATTACCGTCTGATAGCATTACTGTCTATTTTATCAAAGGTGATGCAAAGGGTCATCAATGCAGAGTTAGTTAAGTATTTGGAGTGCAACGGACTTCTGAATGATCGTCAATACGGATTCCGTGGCAGGCGGTCCACGGGAAACATTTTGACACTTATAACTGATATATGGACATCTGCGATTGAACAGCATGGTGAGTCAAGGGCGGTCGCATTGGATATCTCCAAGGCTGTTGACCGCGTTTGGCACGGGGCATTGCTGAGCAAACTTCGTTCATATGAACTTTCCCAACAGCTTTGCGACTGGACGAATAGTTACCTCGAGAATCGATCGATCCGGGTTGTTGTGGACGGCGAGTGTTCGGATCTGTATCCTGTTAATTCGGGGGTGCCCCAAGGTTCTATTTTGTCTCCAACCTTGTTCTTGCTTCACATAAATGATTTGTTGGATACAACGGATAACAAAGTGTTCAGTTTTGCGGATGATAGTACGCTTGTTTCCTCCTTTTTGAGTGATTGGCCGATTGGTGCATCAACGTCGCATCAGCTGAGATGTAGACAGATTAACTCTCTGAATCAGGATCTAGATATGGTCCTGCAGTGGGGAAAGGCCAATCTCGTCGACTTCAATGTAGCGCAGACACAATATACAACATTCACAAAGAAAATTGGATCATCGGCTCCACAGCTGATTATGAATGGCCGGGCAATGCGAGCGATGTCGCACACCACAGATAATGCCTTACCGGATGATCTACCTTTCCGGAACCCATACTGCGATTCAGAGAACCGCGATGTCCTCTCAGCGGATTGATCCGGATGAGTGGCAATTATTCGCTCAACCAGTTTTCCGGTTGTGTCCGGCATGCGCAACGGCCGTTAAGACGACAGCGCCTCTGGATTCTTGACTCCTTTTGGTATAAGCACAAGCTGCTGTTTTTTCCATCGTTTAGGAAATTGTCCTGTTTGAAGGCAGGTTGTGGAGAGACCGCTGAAAATCTCCGGACTTTTTGTTAAAGCAGTCTTCACTACAGCGTTAGGAATACCATCCAGTCCCGGGGTCTTGTTTTTTTTTTTTGACAACCCTTGCAGCCAAGAGCACCTCTTCGGTGGTCACGGGAGGTATCTCTCCTTCAGTGATACTCCACTCCTCTTGCACTCTCAACACCTCATCTCACTGCGGGAAGAGGACAGCAGCGATTCTTGCCATGTCAGTTTTGCTTTTTTGCATTTGACTACTGTTGTTGTGTAGTCTTTTCATGACTATCCTGTAGGCGCTGCCCCATGGGTTGTTATTTAATTCGTCCCTTAGGGAGCAGAACGCGGCATATTTACTTTTGCGGATTACATTCCTCAAGTCTTTCCGTTTGTTGACGAATTCCGCATGCAACTGTGGGTAGGTGTTACGGTGTCTTGCTCTTTGTTGCAAGGGTCGTAACCTGTTGCACTCCGATCGTACATGACCGATTTCTGAGTTCCACCAATATACTGGTTTGATAGCCCCTGCAGGTTGTCTTTGTTGTGGCATAGAAGCATCACATGCGGTAGTTAGCCACTTCATAAGTTTTCCAGCCTGCCTGTTCGCATCGGCCTCTGCGTAAAGGTGTGCGATTTGGTCTTCCAGTATATAATCGAGCATCGAGGTCCTTCTCTTTCCACCTATTTTTCTGGGCTTTCTTCGCCAATTTGCCAGTGATGAATCCCCTGTGCAATAATATTTGGTATATCACGGCTTGGTGGTCAGTATGGGTGTAGGTGTCCAAAACTCGCCACTCCGTACTTCCTGATTTACAGCGGGTGAAAATTAACATAGGTTAATTATGTAACAGCCCCACGGAAAAGTACAAGCTGTGTATCCTGGACCCGAGGGAAGAATCAAAGTCCTGGACGTGAAGCCGACGGAACACTACGAAGCCCAACGCGCCGAGTCGTAGTGTTGGTTCCAGCGATGACATCGACGCCACACGAGGGAGTGCTTCGCACTGCGGGGGAGACTGTTGGTGATGCATCACGTCGACACGAATTCCCGGGAAAGGCAAGGCAAGCGCCAGCACACAAGTTCCTGGGGAACAACGATCAGCGGCGCACCGGTTCCAGGAAGCCACAGAGGAGAACAGCGCCCAGGAAATGAGCGGTCGAAAAAGAAAAAAAATATGTTATACATATAGATGTAAACGAGGTGTCCCTCTAATATATTACCTATTTAATGTTCATATGGGTTTTCCAATAGGGACTTGACAACTTTTTTTCGGTAGTAAACTTTTATAATTTGCAGACGTTGTTCGTTCGTGTATTTAACCACTATGAAAATGTTGAGTTTACTGAATAAATTGACAGTGACAGTTCGATGATTAGTGAAGGGGTGCGTTCACAAATTAAATTCAAAGTTGTCAAGTTCCTATTGGAAAACTCGATATATATATATATATATATATATATATATATATATATATATATATATATATTATATATATATATATATATATATATATATATATATATATATAGAAGAAAAAACAAAAAAAATAAATGTACGCCGAGGGGCATAAATAAAAATCAATTTATACTGTATAATTTAGAGAGCTCGCATAGAGCCAGTAAGTTAATTTAAGGACTGTAATTGTAAAATGGGGTTTAACATTTACCCCTAATATTATACATAATATGTAAAAAGAATTAGGAAAATAAATGTGGTTTAAAAACTAAAAAAAAAAACACGAGCGAACGAGAGGACGGCTGCGGGCCTATATAAGGCGAGCATATCGGCAGAGCAGTAGGAGTCGCCACAGGAACTCCTCGCCACACGGTCGTAACGAGACCACAATTATAAAGAGAAGAAAGAACAAAAAATAGAAGAATCAATAAAGATTAACTAATTAGTGGCAGCGTGTTTTTTTATTTGCAAATTGCAGATAATCGTACTGGGCAAGACAATAACGCCCACCGTCCAGAGCAGAGTCCGGCTCTGGAAGTACGATACGTTAATTCAAAGAAATCGTTTGGCCTGTCCACAAGAGGAGGTGAGGAAGCTTAGACCTCGCCGGAGTAGGCGCCGTCCGCAGAGCAGTAACACTCTTCATCCACCGTCTTCTCTCAGGTTCAATCAACTGCCCAACCCTGCTCTCTATTACATTTTACACCAACCCCTGAAACCCTCGCATCTTCTATTTGCATCACACTTCTTATGGGTCTAATGAACCTGTGGGGGTTCTCTATACCACATGGAGAACCAACCCACAATTCCAACCAATTTTGACCGGTAACAGCGCGTCACCATAACCCAACCTGTAATCCATGCGCAAACACGCAAAGAACACATCCCAATATGCAACAGCATCCGTCCCCAAATCCGCAATTGCATACATCCCCCAACTTACCAAGAATCCATTCCCCAAGCTGTAATAAATGCATATTCAAATCTACAACGGAATACTAATCATCTCCATCAACTACACCGAGCCGCATACATTTTTCCCAAAAACCACTTCGGTTAACTTCCTATTTAAACTACATTCCTTGCTTGCAACCAAGCAATTCCAATTTCCCCCGAAAATCATTCCGGCTCACTTCCTGCCTTAACTATTTCCTCGCTTGTAACCAAGCAACATTTAGTTTCCTCGAAAATCATTTCGGCTCCCATCCTACCTAATACCAATTCCTCTTACTGGCAAGTCACCAGCACGATGCGTTGCATTTCCGCGAAACAACCATCGCAACGACCAAGACCCACATTCCTTTGTTTAACCGACAACTCATACCCATACTTGGTCGTATTTCCAAACCAATTTCCTCGTATACACAGCGCCAGAGGAATTTAATTCAGTCTATACGGCAATGATTCTCCGGAACTAAATTCCCTAGGCAAGCATAGCAACCCTTTTCAAAGTTCCTAGTAAATGGGCTATACCCGCCTGTCACACGGGAGACCGGGGTTCGATTCCCCGTCGGGGAGCCTCCGGCGCAAGACTAATGACCCTGCCCGGAAAAAAAACAAATCATTATGGAAAATTTAACAAGCCTCAGGACTTGCTAAATAAGGCCAAGACCAGTTCCCGGTTGTAGTGCCGATGATGATGATGAGTAAATGGCAGTGAGTTTATTTAACTATGACTCCACTGCCACGACGCGATGAACTTTTTCTCGCTGGTAGTGAGTCAGTCGCTAACCGTCCGCCGAGCCATGCACCTCATCTAATCAGCCGAAATTTCATCGCCCCCGGGACCACCCAATAGAGTCTAGTGCCAACCAACGAGGAACCAAGACGAGGTCGAGTGTCGCGATAGCCACGCGAAGTTGGCACTCGGAAATTCACTCCCGTTCCGAAAGTAGTGTCCCCCATCGATTTATACCGCCGCGTCAATCGCGTTGACTCCTTTAGTGGGCTGACGCGACCAAAAGCGAATCGGTCGAGACAATAAACGTAAACGTGAAAATAATAAGGAACAGTAGACAAAGCCAGTGTTATTTTATTCGAAGAATGTATTAAAATAAAAAGGAACAATAGACAAAGCCAGTGTTGTTTTAATTGAAGAATGCATAAAAATAGAAAGGAACAATAGACAAACCAGTGTTATTTTGATTGAAGAATGTGTAAAAATAGAAAGGAACCAAGCCAGTGTTATTTCGATCCAAAAAGCACATAAAGAATAAAAAGGGGGATTAAGCAACCAGGCATCATCAGCGTTTTCATTTTTTTTACTCTTCAGTGGTGTGCAGTTTCGCGATTTGGAGTGCGGGGTGTGTGTGAACCTGTGCCCGTGCCGGCACCACGACACATTCGCACCCACAAACCCATTTCGGGAATGCTCGGGTGGGCAAACTCTTACCCTGACTTCTTTGACTTTAATCTCACCTCTCCCGCTTTTAAACTTCGTCTCCTCTCTTACCCCTCCTGACCCAACCCCGCTCACCCCCTACCCGCTAACAATCCAAACTCATTCCCACACCCTAGCCACCGACCTATCCTCGCCCTTCCCTGTCCTACCATTTATACGATTGTCTATCCATGCTTCTTAGTTCGTTATACCAGCTCCCCCTACCACCCGTCTCCCATACTTGCCACCGTCTCTCCACCTTCGTCAGTTCTCCATTCCCCAGTTTTAAGATAATTTTAAGTCAATCCCTATAACCCCTCCTTAGTTTTTAAGTTAGTTCGTAAGTTTATTATCTATTTTCTATATCACTTGTACTAACCGAAATAAATGAGGGTCCTACCGTCACTTTAATTTCAGTTGCAGATATGTCGCAATTGTCTTATCATCTCTTCCACCAGGTGAATCCCGTGTAGCAAGACGGCGCAAGTCCACCAGCCAAAGTTCATTCGCCAGATGTGGTTTCGTAGAAAATATATTTTCCCACTGATCCAACTTTTCTATTTTATCACTGACTTCATCGATGTTGATTTTAACGTCATACTTCGGATATTGTTCATCAGGCCTAAGCAAAATCTTGGCTGCATCGTTCTCCTCCCCTGTATTGACATAAGTGCTTAATACGAGGGTTGCCTTTTATATTTCGGGATTAGAGAACAAAAACAAATATTGATCATCGAAAATCACTTTATTGTTTTTCAAAATATTCCCCATGAAGATCTATACACTTTTGCATGCGTTTGAACCAATTGCCGAAGCACTTTTGCCACTCTGATTGAGGTATCTCCAACACATGCATTCTGAATGCAGCAAAAACGTTGACCTCTCAGTTTGTTTTTTTCGTACGGGAATAAAAAGAAGTCATTCGGTGCCAAGTCAGAACTATACGGCGGATGACCCATCAAATCGATGTTTTGGGTGCTCAAAAATGCAGTTGTCGCAGCCGATGTGTGAGAGCTCGCATTGTCGTGGTGAAGAGTGATCCGTCTTCGGCGGTTGGTTTTCCTGATTTCTTGGAAGACAACTGGCAAACAAATGGTTGTGTACCACTCAGAATTGACTGTTCTGTGTTGTTCTAGTGGTACGGTTGCGACATGTCCAGTTTTTCCGAAAAAACAGGCGACCATTTGCTTGGAAGTGCTTCGTGCGCGAACAACTTTTATTGGATTTGGCTCATCTTGAAACACCCAGACAGTCGACTGCTATTTACTTTCGGGCTCATACGCGTAAATCCACGATTCATCAACTGTCACGATGTCACAGACGTGTTTCGAAGCACCGCGACCGTATTTTTTGAGCATTTCTTTCGACCAATTGACACGAGCCTTTTTTTTGGGCGAATGACAAATTGTGTGGGATCCAACGCGAACAAATTTTTTTGACAGTCAAATGTTTATGCAATATTGAATGTATGCTGGTCCCACTAACACCTAAGGTTGTCTCAATCTCACGATAGATCACATGACGATCTTCCAATATCAGTTCGCGCACAGCATCAATGATTTTCGGAACAACAACTGATTTTGGACGACATTCACGAAATTCATCTTGGAGTGAACTACGACCACGATTGAATTCACCATACCACCGATAAACACTGGTCCTTGATGGAGCTTCATCGCCAAAAATTGAATTAAGTTCATCCATGCACTGTTGCTGAGTTAATCCACACCGAAAGTTGTAAAAAATAATCGCACGAAAATGTTGACGATTTAATTCCATTTTTGGGCCGAGATGAATCTTTTAAGTTACTGTAAACAACACAAATAGCGCTCGTATGTCAAAACGTTCTGAGTGCGTATAACCTCAAAAATGTCCAACTTTACGACAGAGCTGTCAATTGCCGGATTGCAACACTAGGGTTGCCAAATCCCGAAACATAAGAGGCAACCCTCGTATTTAACCCTTATGTCAATGACCGGGTACCCGTGTACCCATTTCGTCGCAATTTTACGATTGCTCGGCCTAGTAGAAGAATTTCGGTCCCATGCCTTAGATCATCTCCATTCAAACGTTTACGAAATTTCAATGAAAAAAATTTTTTTTCTGAGCCACGACCGGGTACCCGGGTACCCCATTTAATGATGCAAAATTGAATGTTAAATAGTTAATTAATTATTGATAATTAACTATTTAAATAACTAATAATTAATGAAAAACAATAAAAATGCATTTAAATTAACAAACAAATTTATTCAGATGGACTTCTGTGACATGCATTACATTCAACCAACGTAGTTGCGTGTTCGTCGCAAACCGGCATTTCACATTGCCGACACGCCTTTCTTGTTTTTTGCCGCTTTTTCAGAGCCTGCGACAAACAAATGTGGCAACAACCAGTGACCTTTTTTCTTCCTGTACTATCCAGAGGCGGACATGCTGTCTGGGTCGTCGGCATGAGCGGCTGAACCTTGCCGATGATGGACTCGATTGCAAGTTTTGTTGAGTAATCCCTCATGATTTGAACATTTTCCGAGCGTTTATGAATACTTGGCAGGGCAAGTTGTTCGCTTAATTGGAGTAAAAACATACGACGGGCGTTCGTCTTTTTTGGCAGCATGGAGTTGTTCTCTTTATAAATGACGAACGCCGCGAGTGCGCTTACATCGAGGACATTGAACAACATTGCCAAGGGCCACCTATTCGTCCGTCGGTGTGTCGTGTATCTGCCGGCCATTTGGTTCATTGTATCAACACCAGCTTTGTACCGATTATAGTGCAGAATAATCTCGGGTTTTTTCTGTGCGTGGTCAGCGACTGCCATGTTCGAGTGCATCGTCGAAAGCAGTATAACTGCTTTATTTTTCTTCGGCACATACGAACAAATCGTCGTTTTGTCGTGAAAGCCGAACAGTGTGGATAATTCTGCACGATCCTTTGATGCAGCCATCTCCTTTGGAATATAGAGTTTGTTTTTTCGTAAGGTTCCTACGACAGTCAAGTCCCACGACAATAAAAGCTTCGCGAGCGGTAACGTCGTGAAAAAATTGTCCATACAAATATTTCTTCCACTCCCTTTGTACGGTGCTGCTAATTTTTTGACAACATTTTCACCTTGATTTTTTTCTCTAACATTGCCATTTTTCCCGGTGTAAATAATGCCTTTCAGAGGATATGCATTTTCAGCATCACAAATCCACCACACTTTGATACCATACTTGGCTGGTTTTGATGGAATATACTGGGTAAATTTGGTTCGCCCACCTTACGGATACAGCTGCTCGTCGATGGTAAGTTCTGTGCCGGGCCGGTACAGAGCAGACAAATTTGCATTCAACATCGCCCAGATCTCACTAATTGGAGGTGCTTTATCCTCTCTGGACCGTTCCTCTCGTGTCCGCGCATCATCAAATCTGATAAAACGTAAGATATTCCAAAAACGATTGATACTCATTGTGGCCCTGTATAAAGGGAATGATGACGTTTTCCACATCTCTGTAGTATGGTCTTTGTTTCCATTATTGACCCCTACTGCAATTAGAATTGCAAAAAACGAATACATCTCTTGACGATTAACATTTTTCCACATTCTCGACGGTCGATTTGAATTGTTTGCATTCCACTCTCTGATAACTACATCTGCCTTCTGATTAGTGTAACAAGTAATCAAATCCACTATTTCGTGAGTAAGAATCCTTTTGAATGTTTCAGCCGCTGAGAGTGTTTCGGTCGAGCGATGGGGACCAGCTCTTTGTCTCACAATATTGTGACGGAGAGTTTGAGTTGTGTTAGGTGTTTTTTGCCATACAGTTTTATCTTTCGCGACAAACGTACGTCCAGTTGAATCTAGAAAAAAGAATAAAAATAATAAGAACGCGTTGTGCATGAAAAATTAATAAATAAAACGAAAAGAATTATTTTTACCTGCAGTTGAAACTGCGTCGACATCTCCGTTCGTATCATTGTCATCTTCGCTTTCAGAATCGTCAATGGCTGCTTCAGTTGTATCATTTTCGTCCGCGCAATATTCTTCGTTATCAGATACCTCGTTTTCATTTCGCTCGTCAGGAATCCAATCATCGTCATCACTTTCAGAAAGGTTTATGCTCTAGTCGTCAGATTCACCACACACGCTTTTCAAGTAGGCATCTCGTTGTGCATTACATAATCTAAAAACAAAAATACAACAAAATTATTTAATATTACTAAATACATTAACAATATTAATTTTAATATTATTACCTGTTGAATTGAGCACGAGTCAACAAAGTCGTCATTTTGAAGATGCTCAGATGCACAAAGGACGCTGACTGAACCACGCTTTCTCTAATGCCGGATTCGAATGGTTTCACCATTAACTCGCAAGTTATAAATAGAAAGTTGACCGTACAAGTTATTCGTCAACCGAATACTCGAGATCCCTCTAGCAGGTATAACTGAATTTGTTACACACCTGCCGATCCTGACCTTGCTCTGCGCCGATTTCAATAGGCCTTTTGTAGCCGCAGATAGTCAAAATTCTTTATATTTATAAAAAATAATTATGTAAAATACATAAAATATTCACAATATATTTGTTTCTGATAAACAAATTAAAATCTATTGCAAAATATTTGTTTTAACATTGTTAAAACAATGATTCTATATGTGGGTACCCGGGTACCCGGTCATTGACCACTGTCGGTAAAGTTGGTCATTGACATAAGGGTTAAACGAATTGCCGTGTAAGACGTTGGCCCACCTCTCGTCTAAGACTGCTGGCGATAACAAATGAGCATCCGCATATACACCGCTTGTGTTCTTTGTGGGGAACGGCCAATCTGCATCAGATTCGCCCTTTTGCGCTACACCATTGATATGTCGTAGTCGTTCCTGGATGCCGATATCTGGTTTGTTACAGCACTCTGCCGTTTTAGAATGCAATCACATCTGAATGTCGCTATGCCCTTTCCATGCCCAGTTGCCTCCAACAGTGCATTTAATTCAACCGTTTAATTGTTTCGCAATTCCGCACTTTTTTGTTTCTATTAATGCCTAGTTCGGTAATAGTACACGAAAACTCAATCTCTAGGTCCGTTCTGACAGTCCTAGATATTTAAAAGTAAGTAATTCGATTCGTGGACAGGAGAAAGTTTTGCGAATCATCTCATCGCATGCAACAAATCTATGGAATCGAGAGAGAAAATGTTATAATTGTCTTTTATTTACTCAAACAAAACTAAACGGGGAAGTTTAAAAGACAGTAATTTAATATAAAAGTATTTCTTTTAACAGGTAAATGCTAAATTAAAACTTCTTTTACAAAAAATGTTAACGAACTAAACGAAAAAACTGAAAATTGAATAGAAAGAAAAATGAAATTCAAGTATTGGATGTCCTTCCTCTGATTGACAATGATGAAATTATTAACAATAACAAGTACAAAAAGAGTGATGCGGACGAAAATCGAATGGTGTCAACCTGAGTCGCTATCCATAGCTTTGTCATCCTTTTTATCTTCCTCAGTCTTATAGTGACGGTATTCTTTTTTAAGTTCCCACATATTCTTGTGCGGGTTCCTCATATTGTGATCACACACTTCCTTGAGAATTTCCTTAAGGTACCCAATTGGCTGTCTGGTTATCGTAACCAAGTCCTTAATGTTATAGTACTGATGTTTTTCGAATGCATTAAACAGCATGTCCAAAACAGAGTTCTTATCGTCACGAGCCTTTTTGCCTTCGGCTTTCTTACGTTCTCGGTATTCGATCTGAAAGAGACGAATAAATTCATTTTGTTGAAAGGTTTTATGTGAACAGTGTTTATGGACAAAAAACCATTGATTGGATTCCGCTTGCGGTATCAAACAAATAAGGAGCTTACATTGTGTTTGTGGTCTTTGATCGGCTTAAAGTTTTGCACTATTTTATCAATAGCTTGCACTCGCCGTTGTGGCACAGATGCCTTGCGAATAGAATCTAATTTAAGTTTCATATAACAGGTATCGGCAATAGGACGACATTCTAATTTCTGTACGATTCGACCTTCCATGTAAAGCTTTTCCGGATCGGTTGCTTCCTCCTTTGGGCAATCCTTCTGCACAGCATGTGAAAAAACACCGAGAGTTTGCTTTGTGACCACTGATACATCTAAAATATGCTCGGTAGGAATTTTCTGTTCAGGGTCAAGACTAACAACTGCTGACGTTAACGACAGAGATACTTGTGCCTTTTGTCCAGGTGTTTTACATATACGTAGTTTTCCAACATCCATATTCGATGGGGCTTTCTCCCATTTGTTGGCAATATATTTTGGAACCTTAACTAGCCAAACACCACGTCCAGCGTTCGACAGATCCAGATCTTTGTCCATAGAGATTTTATCTTTTTCATCCTTCGACATGTTTCTCCTTTTATTATCAATAATTTTCAAACACCGAGCTTCTTTTATAATTGACTGGATCCTAACTTCCTTATAACACAGAAAAACAGCCAACTACGATGTGACTATTTATCAGACTAACAACTCTTTAGCTAATTTGATGACAACTGATTTTATTACATTTACTGAAACTTGAGCAGTAATGCCAGGTTCATATAAATTTTCTAATTTGAAAACACTTGGCGGTTAACGTTAAATCAGTTGATGGAAGTTTCAGGACATTTATTTAAATATAATTCCATAATATAATATTCATATATGAATCTGTGTAGTTGAAGAAAAGTTGTTCTACATGTAAACTGTTAGGTAAAAGAAAAAGTATTTAAAAAAATATCTAACCCGTTTTTATTTAAAATTTCTTTGATTTTAATTATTTTAAATTATCTTCATGTTGACAAAGAAAGTCATGAAGTACATATTATAAAAATGTTGGATCTATTTTTACACAAAGTGTATTTATACTCATTTGAGGAAAAAGAATTGTTCGATTTGAGTTATAATAAATAAAAGTGCAAGGAGTTCCATGGACGTTAGAGATATTAATGGGACTATGATTCCCTAATGATTCTTATTCTGTTTTATTATTATTGTTTTGAAAGATTACGTTTCGAGAAAACCCAGTTTTAAGTTTTGAATCACATTGTAGACATGGAAAAATGAAAAATTCGACTCTATAAAATATAGTGACGCATATAACAAAGTACTAGAATATTCTAGAAAGTACTGGACAACTGGAGACTATGAGCAGTAGATAATTCGAGGCTATGGAACGGACGGAAACGAAACGCCGAATCAGAATAAGGAAAAACGGTATAAATACGTCGCACGCAGATCAGGAAGACAAGTAAGACGTAAGAAGTAAGCAGTCAAAGACGCGATAAGTAAGCGATAAGTCAAGAAATCGTTATGTGTACGGTAAAAGTAACGGTTGTTATTAACAGACTGTAACACCAGAGTTTGACCTCTGATATTATCATTTATTATTTTAAATTATCAGAAAATCTATTGGGTTTTATTTATTTTATTACCTTCTATTTGTTAAATTATTTATAGTTTATTAGGCCCCACGTTGGGTGCCTAAATGCAACACCTGAGCGTAACACGAGGATAAGTCATGATGATGCCTTCTGACATAAAGAATTCCGGAGGTAAACTAGTCACCCATTCGGATCTCCGGGGGGGACTATGTCAGGGGGAACAGCATGCAGATATCATGATAAATAATGGAACTTTAAGAGGTTCGTCATCGCATAACCTCGCTCGCCCTCCAGGCTCGGCTCACGCTCGACTGGTGACGGCATTTTGTAACATCAGGGGCATCGGTTTCACCAATACCAATGTAAACGCCGTCCACCAATATTTACAAACAACGAAACCTGATATCCATGCCCTAACTGAGACCCATGTCGATTCGTCAACCGACTCGACATATCTTCGTTGCTCAGGATACGACTTACACTCGAGATTTTAAGGGCGGAGTCTGCGTCTTCGCGCGATCCGATCTGGCTTGCCAGAGGATGGAGGCGTTGGAACCAAATAATATGGACATCATATGGTTGAGGGTCGTGCTGAGGAAGTCCGTTAAATTTCTTTGTTGTCTTTACCGCTCCCCGAATGATGATCGACCGGCGACATTTTTCGAACATCTTTCACATACTGTCGACTGGATACAGATCAACCACCCAGCTTCTGAAATTGTTGTCTTTGGCCATTTTAATGTGCACAATTCCGACTGGTTGTTACATTCTAACAGAACCGACGCGGCTGGGAGGCTGGCGGAGATGTTTGCTATAAGCCACAACTTGACTCAACTCGTGAAGGAGCCAACGCGGGTGCCGGATGCCCGAGCCGATTACGCGAACACCCTCGATCTGTTTTTGACATCCGAACCGAGTATTTATACCGTAGAGGTGTCTGCGCCAGTGGGAAACTCAGATCACTGCTTGGTATCTGTCGCGGAAGCCCTTGCATATCGAGCGAATAACCGGCCTAGGCAGCTTCGCCATGTGTGGAAGTATGGGGCCGCTAACTGGGACGATTTGCGAGATTTCTTCGCATCCTTTGCATGGTCCGAGGTGTGCTTCGGAAACCCCGATGTTAACCCATGCGCGGAGTCGGTATCAGAGATTATTCTTCTGGGGATGGAGATGTATATTCCACATTCCATCAAACGAAGTTCGCCTGATAAACCGTGGTTTGACAAAGAATGCGAACAGATTACAGCGGCAAAAAATATAGCTTTTAAGCAATGGCGCTCCAATCCCACCGATGTTAATAGAACCAATTTTGTTAGAATCAGAAACGCGTGCAACCAGGCGATTGATACCGCGAAGAAGGCTCACAACGACAGGGTGATCAATAAGCTCCTTCGGTGCCCAACTGGTTCGCGTTCCTTCTGGTCAATGGCAAAAGCTGTCAGCGGTAACTTCGCATCCTCCTCTTCCCTCCCTTGGCGACAGACAGCGGGACGTTAGTCACGAACCCAAAGGATAAAGCTAATGTGTTCGCCATTTATTTTCCGCGAATTCAAACCTGGATCCCGGCCTTTTGGAGGCACCTGTGATCTCGCCGGTACAGTCTTCCATGCGGGATGCGAGATTTCGTCCGCGCACTATTCAACGCATTCTACGTGAACTGGATTGTAGGAAGGCAACCGCCACGGACGGAATATCAGCAATAGTCCTTAAGAACTGTGCTCCAGAACTATCGCCGGTTCTTGGCAGACTCTTCCGCTTATCTTATGCACGGAGGACCTTTCCTGCCTGCTGGAAAATCGCTCGAGTTCAGCCAATCCCAAAGACGGGAAAAAAGTGTCTCCCACAAGATTCCCGTCCGATAGCATTACTGTCTATTTTATCGAAGGTAATGGAAAAAGTCATCAATACAGAGTTGGTTAAGTATTTAGAGTGCAACGGACTTCTGAATGTTCGTCAATACGGATTCCGTGGCGGGCGGTCCACAGGATACCTTTTGACACTTATAACCGATATATGGACATCTGCGATTGAGGGGCATGGTGAGTCAAGGGCGGTCGCATTGGATATCTCCAAAGCTTTCGACGGCGTCTGGCACAGGGCATTGCTGAGCAAACTTCGTTCATATGGACTTTCCCAACAGCTTTGCGACTGGACGAGGAGCTTCCTCGAGCATTGATCGATCCGGGTTGTTGTGAACGGCGAGTGTTCGGATCTGTATCCTGTTAATTCGGGGGTGCTCCAAGGTTCTATTTTGTCTCCAACCTAATTTTTGCTTCACATAAATGATTTGTTGGAGACAACGGATAGCAAAGTGTTCAGTTTTGCGGATGATAGTACGCTTATTTCCTCCTATTCGAGTGATCGGCCGATTGGTGCATCAACGTCACACCAGCTGAGATGTAGACAGATCGACTCTCTGAATCGGGATCCGGATAAAGTCCTGCAGTGGGGAAAGGCGAATCTCGTCGACTTCAATGCAACGAAGACATAGTATACAACATTCACAAAGACAACTGAATCATCGGTTCCACAGCTGATGCTGAATGGCCGGGCCCTCGAGGCTGGGGAAAGTTTGAAATTGCTCGGCGTCACGGTCTGTGGGAATGTATCATGACATAAACACGTGTCGAGTATCGCCAGGTCAGCCTCAGGAAAACTGAGTTATCTTTTTAGAGCCAAGAAATATTTTACTTCGGCCCAACTTCTTCTCCTATATAAATCCCAAATTAGACCCGCGCTCGAATATTGCTCTCATGTTTGGAGCTCGGCTCCTAAAGATATCCTCGAGCTACTTAAGAGCATACAGAGATGAGCAATCCTGGTTGTAGTGCCGATGATGATGATGATAATGACAAAAATAAACCTGCTTACCATCCTGAGGGAGGCTATAATTTTGTCTACATAGACAGATATAAAACAAACGAAAAATAATAGCAATAATACAAAACCGCTTCCGGAGTTGGGCAGTAACATACACAGTATCAATTCGACTGCAATCGGGCGCTAAATGAGGAATGCATGGTAGTTCTTCCAAAACACTTTTTGTCAATGTTGGAATACTCACAAAAGACAGTTATTAAATTTCACGTCAACACTTATTTGTACAACCAATATTTATTCCCGTAAAATGACGAATTGTTACGGAACTTGAAATGAATTTTACTGCGTCATATCCTCTGTTTTTTTTTTTAACTTGCATATATGGAGCATCCTCAGAGTTTGAAAGCATTCTCTACCAAATGTTACGCTTCCACTGCAAATCCCTAATTTCACCCAGGCAACACGGCTTTCTAGAGAAGGGCAACGAGGTCGACGTTGTTACTATGGATTTTACTAAAGCCTTCGATATAATTTCGCACAGACTTGGGCTTCGAACCCGTATTAAAAAGGTGGATTTCGTCATACTTGAGTAACTGCCTCTACAGAGTCCGTTTCCGATCCGTTCTCTCAAATCCTTTCCATGCTACCTCTGGAGTCCCCCAAGGCAGTCATTTAAGGCCCCCTTTGTTCACAATAGCAATAAATGACATCGATATGATTATCAAGTATTCCTGCATCTCCCTTTATGCCGACGATACCAAGTTCTTCAAAATTATTTGTTCTCCGCTTGATTCTTTCCTTCTTCAGACAGACCATGAAAACTTTACGTTATGGTGCCAAAAGAATTGTCTGGAGCTTAATGTCAACAAATGTCAATCAATTACGTTTTCACGGAAGCGCGCCCCTCCTCCTCCCCGCTCCAATTTCTTATTCAACCAAGCTTTATCCTCTGTTAACTCGATTCGAGATCTCGGCATCTTATGTGATGGTCAGTTAAACTTCCTTACAGATATTGACCACATGATTTTCAAGGCCAATTCAGCTCTCGGCTTTGTGAAACGCTGGTCTAAGGAATTTTCTAACCCTTACGTAACCCGATCGTTCTATATTACTTTCGTTCGCCCTCTTATTGAATATGGTAGCCAGGTTTGGTCCCCATATCAAGTATCCCATATCCGCAGAATTGAAAGCATTCAACGACGGTTCTTGCGTTTTGCCCTCCGAGGACTGTGTTGGGAGAATCCACCCCCCCCCCCCCCTTACACAAGTCGTCTCAAACTAATTAACCTAAACACTCTAGAAGAGCGAAGAAATCATGCTGACATCCTCTTCATCCACCATCTTCTGTCAGGATCAATCGACTGTCTCCTCCATCCCTTTTTATACCAATCCCCGTAACCTACGAAACCCTCGTCTGTTTTACCTACCAGCCCACCACACCTCGTATGGGGTTTAACGAACCAATCTAAAGTATGCTATGCAACGTCGACTCTTACCCCACCTCCTTTGATTTCAACGTCACCCCTCCTGCTCTCAAACCCCGTCTCCTTACTTTCTCTTCTTAGCCCGCGCCTAAGTTATGTAAATAACGCTTGTATTGGGCTGAATGAAAGAGGGCTTTGTCCTCACTTAATCCTCAAACCCATCCTCATTCCCGTTTCCAAGCTTCCGGCCTATTTCTATACCCTGTCTTGCCACTTACACCACCCGCTCTCTTCCCTCTTTAAATTAATTTAATTAATTTATTGTTAATCCCTAGTTTTTAAGTTAGTTTATTATATAAGTTTATTTTTATATATTCTTGTACCGCTTGTACTAAGCGTAATAAGGCAGAACTCCCTGCCCTCACCAAATCAAAGAAATGTACTGGTATTCAGTGGACAGAAAAGCCCTAATGCAACTGTGGAACCGCAAAGCTTCCTCGGAAGTTGCAAAAGGACCTTAAGTTGCTTATCCACAGCGGACGAAAAATGTTTTCTGTGTTGACTACCCATGCGGTTGGGTGGAAAAGCTTGCCGCATATTTAAAGAAAAACTCCCCGACAACCTTCCAGGAGTACGAGCAACGACTCCGGAGTGCATTGCTACCGCAAGCAACATACGAGGAGTCACATTCTAAACTCTCTCGTATGCGACAACCCCACGAAGAGGATGTCGCAGACTTCACTTCACGGGTCGCACAAGCGGTAACGGACTGCAAAGAAGCTGCAACGCGTACGTGTGGACAGGACACCACTGTCGCATTTGCCATCCAAATCGAAAGGTTGGCGAAATCAGTACTAATTGTGGGAGTAAGGGAGGACCAATTCCAACTTCGCTTATTAGAATCGGAAGAGGACCCTCTCCAACGAATTACTGCGCGACTCCTCCAAATGGACAAGGCACAAAACGAGATGTGGAACAACAGGGATTTGTATGGTAGGGGAACACCGTCGAGGGTGGTAACATGACATGCCCATGAGTGACTTAAACCATGGTCCCACCATGACAAATACACCAGCTATGTTGAGGAACAACCCCTTTTATTATTGGGAGGACGAACCAAATCTACCACAGACAAGGACAGGGGTTTTAGACTAGGCCTACAGGGAAACATGGCCAAACCCACAGGAATCGTTCCACAGGTAATATATACCTGTGAACGATGCGTCTCAGGCAGTTGGGGTCAGTAATAGTAGATCCACTTCCAATTTCACGGAACAACCCCAACCTGTTACACGCCCAAAACCTGTGAAGAACTCGTTTAGGCCGCAAACACCACCGCGTTCGTTCAAAGAACCAATAGGATCTATATCAAGGAGACCTGGGATACCACAACCCCGCCAGGGCGTTGGAGGTGATTACCACGATGATTCGCCCACCCAGGTCCGGGCGACGCGTGCACCACACCCATTAATTGCACGCATGACGTGCAGTTTCTGCAATAAGGGACACTTATACGAAGAATGTCTAAGGCCCCGGAACACACCATTGTGTATTAAGTGTAATCAATATGGGGACGATGTCAAAGACTGCCGTGCACAAGATGCACAACCACATTCACGCAATCCCGAACCTCCGCGACAAAGGTCACAGTACCAACAGAGGGTGCCCCCGAATACATCGAACCAGGGACAAACCCAACTCTCTACTTCAAAACAAACAACAGCATCGAATCATAGAGTGTACACCATTCGATGTTATTGTGAGTTTTGTTGCCATAAGAGTCACACGTGGGAAGGGTGTAACTACAAGAGCAAGTGGGAAAAATCCCCGAAGTCATCAGCCTGTACACCCAACAAAACGGTTAAGACTATACGCCACCACCATACCCCATCGACCTGCACATCAATACAAAATCGAAGAAGGTCCAGACGAAGAAAAATTCACTGGACCACAGGCATACACGCGACAAAGGCGGTCAACAAATAAAGGCCACTACAACCCAGAACAGCGGCCATCTGGACAATTGGAAATTCCCCCATGGATCGCTATAGAGTTTCCTGCACTGAACGTGATCCCAAAGGAAGCGGTAAAGAGTTTAAGAAGGAAACCAGATGGCACGCAGGCTACCATGATCCGCTTACCAAGAGAAAAGACTCGCATGTTGCTGGCTACAGGTTTCCTCCGGGTCGGATGGGTGAGATGAAGACTACGAAAACACATCACACCCACACGATGTTTCAGATGTTGGCAATACGGATATGTAGCGAAATCTGCCAATCCGAAGAAGATCGTTCGGAAAACTGTTTGAAATGCGGTGGAGAAGGCGACAAAGTGATGAGCTGTAATGCACAACCCAGCTGCATGTTCTGCGAATCAAGGTGCGAAGGCGGTAACCACTACTCAACAGGATGATACAAATGCCGAGCATTTAAAAACGCGATGTCCAATTTCCTCAATAAAAATGGACAGGTATAAGTGCATTCAAATTAACTTAAACCATTGTGGAGCCGCACAAGATCTCCTTTCCCAAACGGTTAAGGAATATGGTGCTCACGTGGTACTTATCAATGAGCAGTACAGGATGCCTGGCACTGATACAACTACATGGGAGGAAGACAGCAGCGAACAGCGGCCTTCTGGACAATTGGAAATTCCCCCATGGAATGCAGAAGTGTCCAGCGGTTGGAAGGATTCGCCTATCAGAGGAATTCATTTCTACTGTTGTCACGCTGCGCCAAGGTGGGAAATAGAAGAATTCAAATGCTTTTTGGACAGGATAACACAAGAAGCTAGAGATAAGACCCCTCTTATAGTTGCTGGAGATTTCAACGCTTGAGCAGTAGAATGGGGAAGGACAAGGACCAACAGTAGAGGCCAGGTACTACTCGAAGCCTTTGCAGTCCTAGATGTGGGATGTGGTGTTACTTAATGATGGTATTGATGACACCTTCATAAACGAGAGAGGCCGGTCCAAAATCGACATCACAATTGTCAGCTCTATGTTGGCAAGAAGTATGGAGTGGCGAGTTTTGGACACCTACACCCATAGTGACCACCAAGCCGTGATGTACGAAATATTACCGCACAGGGGATTCATCACTGGCAAATTGGCGAATAAAGCCCAAAAAAATGGGTAGAAAGAGAAGGACCTCGATGCGGAACTACTCGATTATATACTGGAAGACCAAATCGCACAGTTTGACGCAGAGGCCGATGCGAACAGGCAGGCTGGAAAAGTTATGAAGTGGCTAACTACCGCATGTGATGCTTCTATGCCAGGACAAAGACATCCAACAGGAGCTATCAAACCAGTATATTGGTGGAACTCAGAAATCGCCCATGTGCGATCGGAGTGCAACAGGCTACGACGCTTGCAACAAAGAGCAAGAAACCGTAACACCTACCCACAGTTGCATGCGGAATTCGTCAACAAACGGAAAAAGTTGAGGAATGTAATCCGCAAAAGTAAATATGACGCGTTCTGCTCCCTAAGGGATGAATTAAATAACAACCCATGGGGCAGCGCCTACAGGATAGTCATGAAAAGACTACACAACAACAGTAGTCAAATGCAAAAAAGTAAAACTGACATGACCAGAATCGCTGCTCCCTACCCGTAGTGAGATGAAGTGTTGAGAGTGCAAGAGGAGTGGAGTATCACTGAAGGAGAGATACCTCCCGTGACCACCGAAGAGGTGCTCTTGGCTGCAAGGGTTGTCAAAAAAAAAACAAGACCCCGGGACTGGGTGGTATCCCTAACGCTGTAGTGAAGACTGCTTTAACAAAAAAGCCGGAAGTCTTCAGCAGTCTCTTCACAACTTGCCTTCAAACAGGACAATTTCCTAAACGATGGAAAAACAGCGGCTTATGCTTACATCAAAGGGAGTCAGGAATCCAGAAGCGCCGTTGTCTTATCGCCCACTGTGCATGCTGGACACAACAGGTAAACTGCTTTTGCGAATAATTGCCACTCGCCTGGAACAATTCACTGAGGGAACATCGTGGCTCTCTGAATGGGAGTATGAGTTCCGGAAAGGTAGATCAACCAGTAAGGCACTATCTGTGGTGTGCGACATCGCTCGCAATGCGATAGCTGGTGCACGGTGGCTAGGCGGTACAAAAAAATATTGCGCGATGGTGACGCTAGACGTTAAAAATGCATTTCACTCGGTGAATTAGAATCGGATTCTAGAAGCGTTGGGCGATCTACAAGTCTCACCCTACTTGGTGCGTATACTAGCAAACAATCTCTAGGATAGAAGATTGCTGTATGGCAGAGATGAGGGACCACAGGAATATAAAATAACAGCGGGTGTACCTCAGGGATCTGTATTAGGTCCGCTGTTATGGAATATCATGTATGATAGTGTGTTCAGGGTCATTATACCAGAAGGGGTTAGAATCATTGGGTACGCAGATGATTTGGCAATAATGGCCGTAGCTAAACATCTAGATGACCTGGAGAATATTTGCTCCCAAGCAATCCAGAGCATTAACTGCTGGCTAGATATGGCCGGAGTAAAACTAGCTGGACATAAGACGGAGGCAGTTTTAATAAGCAGCCGCAAGAAAGTTGAACACCTTGATTTGGAAATAGAAGGACAAACAATCAGATCCAGTCCCTATATTAAATATCTTAGTGTTATATTCGACATCAGGTTGTGCTTTAAGGAACACCTGAGGAAGACGAGTGAAAAAACGGCAAGAGTATGCACAGTTTTGGCGAGACTGCTACCTAATGTTGGAGGACTCCGGCCCCACATAACGAATCTCAGAACCAGTGTCAATATCTCCATTATAATGTATGCAGCTCACATATGGGCAGAAGCTGCACAGCATAAATCGTACCTGAGGGGAGTGAACTCGGAGCATAGGCTGGCATCACTAAGAGTATGCTGTGCATTCCAAACGGTGTTCGCAGATGCCATAAATGTTAGGAGAAATTTAGCTGACACGGCACAGTGGTCTGAAGTGCCCAAGTGCGAAGAAACTTAATTGTGTATTTGTTTGAGTGGGAGGTATTTGTTTCCATTGTAGCTGACCGGTAATGGCCCTACTATATCTAAAGCAACCCTTTCGAGAAAACCCTGCATAGCATGAGGTTTCCCGAGAGAATCGTCGGAGAATGCGGTCAGAATTGGAGCTCTCAAGCCTAAGAGAATGGCAACGAAGGTGGGATTCTTCCACCAAAGGAAGATGGACCCACACCTTGATACTTGATATAGAACCATGGGTGAAAAGAAAACATGGCGAGCTGAATTACCACTTGACTCAGCTAATATCAGGACATGGATGCTTTCGGCAATACTTGCACAAGTATAAGCATGTGAATCACCCATACTGCTTATATTGCGAAGGCAAAATAGAAAAT
The DNA here is from genome assembly GCA_963931805.1 of Microdon myrmicae. Lineage (NCBI taxonomy): Eukaryota > Metazoa > Arthropoda > Insecta > Diptera > Syrphidae > Microdon > Microdon myrmicae. The sequence goes on from OZ007500.1 coordinate 135,279,391, forward strand.
GCAGAACATGTACTCACAGAGTGGGTGAGATTCGAGACCAAACGAACGATTTTGGAGAGACATATGAGACGGACAATTACTCCGGGAGGAGTAATAGAAGACATACTGCGTTCAAAAGAGGCATGGTGCGTAGCAATGATATTCTATGTGACATGACGCAGCAGTTCGACGCGACGAGTGGTGGTTTCTTAATTTAGTGGAAATAAAGTAAACAAAATAGTGAAAAGGAGTGGTTTTCCTTAATCCGGAGCAGCGACAACAAGAAACTGGAAGAAACCCCCAGTGAAGACAGGTAAGAAGAATTAACCTTTTTTTTTTGTTTTTTTATTAGACTTCTCTCGGGAGAGGCGAACCTATAGCGCCGAGTGGGCGCCCCGAGATGCCATCAAATAACCGTTGCAGTTCTTTTTGAACAGTTGCAGGTTGTAACGCTGCGGGAACACTCGCATGGGAAGGGAGTTCCACAGCCTCCCCGCTCTGTAACGGAACGAGTTCCGATGCAGGGAAGTTCGCGCCGTCGGGAGATGAACCACAAACGGGTGCGATCCGACGGATTGTCTTGTGGAGCGCATATAAGCCGAATTGCGTGGAAAAATACCAAGAATCTCCGAAGAACAGTACCCGTGGTACAACAGGAGTAACAGATAAACTCCGTTCCGCCCCGCGATGGAATATCTAAAAGAAAGTTCCGCGCGGATCAACGGGAATATGTGCCTGGCGGGAGGTGGTTTTAGTCGGTAAAAACCCGGCACCCCTCTAGATCGGTCCAGAGGTATCTTTTGAAGATTTCCACCTTCCCACCGAAACAAAACAACAACAAAAAAAAGAAAAAACCCCTGAACCGTACCGTAACGAAATGTCGAAGAAAATTAACAAAAGACTACACTCCGGCAACGCTAGTTGGTATGCAGTCAGTAAACTGCTGAAATCCAAACTGCTATCACGTAATATAAAGCTCCGTATTTATAGACCCATAATCATGCCGATTGTTCCCTACGTATGCGAAACAAGGGCTCTCACAAAACGGGAAGAAAACAAATTCCGCGTATTCGAGAATAAAGTTTTAAGGGGTATCTTTGGCGGCAAATATGACGAGGAGGCAGGACAATGGAGGAAACTCCACAACCACGAATTGGAAGAGCTATACCGCAAACCTACAATTGTGAGAGTAATTAAGTCGCGAAGATTACGATGGGCCGGACACGTGGCGCGAATGGGCAACGATAGGACCGCGCATAGAATTCTTGACGGTAAACCAACGGGAAAAAGACCGACAGGACGGCCGCGACGGAGATGGGAGAACAATGTTAGGTTTGACCTTGAGGAGATCGGATCGGATGGTCGGGCGTGGAAGGAGAGCGCACGGGACAGGGAACAGTGGCAGAGTCGAGTTGGTGAGGTCATGAACTTCCGGGTTCCTACAGACCAATAAATAGTATAGAACCGTACCAGTTCTAATAGTACTGAACCTTGTGAGGATTCAAAGCAGAACACTACGGATTGGAAATACCGGCAACACCAACCACGACGCCTACAACCCAAGGACTATTGAAAATTGTTCACGGAAGTCGAAAGAAAATCGACAAGGAACGGTATAAATAAATACATAGGATAAACTAACCCGCCGCGACGGAACACTAGGAACCACAGATAACAGGGGATTCAAGATTACATCAACCTCTGCAACCTGAAGAGCCGAATCGTCGACCGAGAAGCGGTCCGACAACGACACCGAGAAGTCCTCTTTTTATTATTATTCTTATTTTAATTGTGTGTTAAAGATACATAGCAGACTTATCTTGAATTGGCGAGCGTATTATTGAAGACGCCACAGAATAGATTTCATATTAATTTCTGTAAAGTAGTGATAATTTCACCTTAATTTCATTTTGTAATATTAAGACTCGAGTGACAAAATCGTTTTGGCATGGGTGCAGTTGTGCATTGATTCAATTGACAACTCTGCGCAGTTAATAAGGTATAAGTAATAAACACACTATTTATTCCCCTCAAAACGTCTCAGGTTATGACACCTAGAATTAATTTAAAAAGGGCTTTTGCGCCATGCCTCTAAATATCATCGACTTTTTCTCCTTCCTTAAACGTAGAGCAACGCGGTTTACATTGAAATAACGAGATCTTTTCATTGAATTTAATATCATTTGATTTAAATTATTATACAAGGAATCGGAGTGATTCAAATTGGAAATGATTATCTTACAGGTATACATTCATATGCGTATCTATACAAAAATGATAGGTGCCTATAATTGTGTACTTATTTTGCTTTATATAATAAGTGTTAAGAAGTCAGATATTCCTAGTAGGTTCTTTTTTTATTCGTAATGTATACACATATATATATATGTATATATATATATGTATATATATATATGTATATATATATATGTATATATATATATATATATATATATATATATATATATGTATATATATATATATCTATTTAAAATGTAAGGTGATTTGATTTAAAATGTTTACGAATTATAAACTCATATTAACTTCTTATTAGTTTCCTTTATCACCAGCAAACTGCTTTTGGTTTTTCTTCTTAATAATGTCGTAAACAGTGATATACGTTTTATAAACAATTGAATAACAATAATAAAACAGAATATAAAATGTGTTTTTATTTCTTTGTATGAAATCGTTTTCCATGTTTTTTTTTCATTCTTTATAATGAAAGTAAGCTTAAAGCGTAGAACGATAATTGTGATATAAAAATGTTTTACAATGCAACCAAATTGTTATAGTTGTTACTGACTACAATCTAATACGTCTTTGAACTGCTCTTCTAATTTATGATTCTTCTCCCCAATCACTCCCCTAGCCTACAGCAAATAGCCAATTTTTTTTTTCACATCCATTTCATAATATTCTTCGTTAAAAAGAAATTTTCGTTTTACAATCAAAATAATTTTGCTTTAGTTTAAGAGCAAACACAGTCTTTGGAACAATTTTAAGTCTACACGTTTTCTTATCTTTTTTTAAAATAATGATTAATGTGCCGCCCTATTTTTGAAAAAAAGAATAAAACAAAATGGTGTTTTTTTTCTTCTTCATCAAATAGTAAATACTGTAAATTTAATATGACGTTAATAAATAATTTCTAATAGTGTTTTTGAATATCCAGTATCGACACAAAAACAGATTCCAGTGCTGAGATTAGCTTAGATGTTAATTACATATAAACACTTAAAAATATTATAACACGTTTTCCTTTTATTTTACTTTGAGTTTATGTCATCGTGCTGAACCGGACTGGACTTCCACCTTCGCTTCCTGGCGGACTAGAATCGGAGAGAAATTCACGTGTGTCACTGCGTCTTCGTTGTGGTAATACATCACGGATGCTATCAATGAGACGTTGATGGAAAGTCTTGTATTGCAAATCAACTGACTGAGTTTCTCCAAAGTTGAAATCAGCTACTTCAACGGTGAATCTGAAGAAAGAGGGTGAATTATAATATAGCTTGCTAATACGTTTTTGTTACTGCACTTAAGGGGTAACACCACTGTAGGATATTAAAAAAATATTTATTTTTTTTGGCTTAAAGGGTACTCTTAACCTTGACGAGTAAGAGGTGGACAATTTTGTTTCTTAGATAGAACTTGCTGAAGGGTCGTCGATGAAATGAGCTCCTATAATATGTTCATTGCTTGCCATTTATTTTCAGTATACTCTGATAAATCATGAATAAACCCACGCTTGAACAATACTAATAAATTACACAAATTTGCTTTGAGAATGATCAGTCGATTCGTGCAACTTAACAGGTCAATTGAAAAGTCCCCGGCCTGACACATAGATGGCGGCACTAGAATTAAATCCATATGATTTTTAGTTAGCACTAACCTTCAAAAGACGCGTGTATAAATTTGACAGATGTCAGATCATTAGTTTGTGAATTATAGTATTTTGAGCTTTGAGCTTCAAAATAGGCCTCAGTTTCGGCGATCACCTCTTCATTCGACGAAAATTTCCTCCCAGCGAGCATTCTTTTGAGATCTGAGAACAGGAAATAGTCGCTGGGGGCCAGATCTGGAGAATACGGTGGATGCGGAAGCAATTCGAAGCCCAATTCATGGATTTTTGCCATCGTTTTCACTGACTTGTGACACGGTGCATTGTCTTGGTGAAGCAGCACTTTCTTTTTCCTCAAATGGGGTCGTTTTTCGGCGATTTCGTCCTTCAAACGGCCCAATAACGCTTTGTAATAGTCGCTGTTGATGGTCCTTCCTTTTTCATGATAGTCAACGAAAATTATTCCGCGCGCATCCCAAAATACAGACGCCATAACCTTGTCAGCCGACTGTTGCGTTTTTCCACGCTTTGGGGCGGGTTCATCGTGTGCAGTCCACTCGGATGACTGTCGATTGGACTTCGGAGTGAAATGATGGAGCCATGTTTCATCCATTGTCACATATCGACGCAAAAACTCGGGTTTATTACGCTTGATCATCTCCAAACACTGCTCGGAATCATCAACTCGTCGTTGTTTTTGGTCAAAAGTGAGCTCGCGCGGCACCCACTTTGCACAGAGCTTTCTCATACCCAAATATTCGTGAATGATATGATGTACACGTTCAGTTGATATCTTTCGAGTGCCTGCTATTTCATTCAATTTCAATTTACGGTCATTCAAAATCGTTTTGTGGATTTTTCTAATGTTTTCGTCGGTAACAACCTCTTTTGGGCGTCCACTGCGTTCACCGTCTTCGGTGCTCATTTCGCCACGTCTAAACTTAGCATACCAATCCTTGATGGTTGATTTTCCTGGGGCGGCGTCTGGAAACTCGTCATCAAGCCAAGTTTTTGCTTCAACTGTATTTTTTCCCTTCAAAAAGCAATATTTTATCAACACGCGAAATTCCTTTTTATCCATTTTTTTTTCACAATAACATACGTTGCTTCACTCAAAATATTATAATTCACAAACTAATGACCCGACATCTGTCAAATTTATACACGCGTCTTTTGAAGGTTAGGGCTAACTAAAAATCATATGGATTTAATTCTAGCGCCGTCATGTATGTGTCAGGCCGGGGACTTTTCAATTGACATGTTATAAGTGATTTCTATGGCGCCGATTGGGCTTGTTATGGACCTGGCGTCCACGAGGGTAAACACATACCATGAGCAGTCACCTTCACCTGAAAGGAACGACACGTACTAGAATACTAGCGAATTAATTTAGAATAATCCGGGTAGTCCCTCCTCACGAAAAATAAATAAACGCGCGTACTTTATTATTCCGCGATGCCAACGAGAAGCCACTCAAGGAGAAATTCCGCGGAACGCGTAACGGGGGAACCCATCGCCGCTATGTTGGGTGCAGAAAAATTGTTGGACTTAGTCCAAAACAACGTGGCAGTTTCAGTGGCCAGAAAGCCCATTCCCTTTAAATCAACCCGCCTTTCCACACCCAACAAAGCCATTTTGCTTACCTGTAATCGAGCAGCGTAAGCTACCCGTCAGATCTCACCCCAGAACCCCGCACCAGCGGAGCAAGCCACGTAAAACCAAGACGCTCGTCGGGTGTACCTGATAACTGCACGCATGACGTGCAAAATTTGCAATAAAAAGGGTCACCTTTACGACGAGTGTCTTAAAAGGCGTAACACACCTTTCTGTCGGGAGTACTGGCAGTATTGCCACGACATTGTAGAATGCAGTGCGCACCATGCTCCACTTCCACAGAATAGGTCACCCAACCAACCCGCCGCCTTTAGCAACCCAGCGTCATCTAACCTCCGAGTGTCTAGCATTCGGAATTGCTGCACGTTGTGTGGCCGTACAGATCACACGGGGGACAAGTGCGGAGATAAGGTGAGAGTGGAAAAAGTCAGAATTTCCACAGTAACAGTCACCCCAACACGAATCCGAAAGGCCAAGACTAAACGCCCACAAACCCACACGTCTGTCGAGGACGGCAATCAGTTCGCCATACCAACGTATGGGCGAAAAATGCTGACCCTGAACCAGGATCTCCTCCACCCCGCACACGGCACCCCGTCTTTGCGGAGACGAATTAATGCTGGGCCGGAAGCCTCTCCTTCCCGCTCAAGCTACTCCGTCACTGCGAACGCGAGCGAGCTTCCCACAGGCCTCGACCGTATCAGGCGTCACACCTGTTGGTCCATACGAACCACAACGGGTCAGTGGACTGCACCGCAACCCTTGCCCCTGTCGGCATCAAGGCGGTAACAACCAGGTCCACTCCCAATACCGAACACCATACTCCTCCGCCCCTACCTTTATTTCGTGACTGCGTCACTGGGGGGGGGGGGGTGGTGTGGGGGTTCTTTAAAGCATTCACAAAGAACCACCCATTCCCTTTAAATCAACCCGCCTTTCCACACCCAACAAAGCCATTTTGCTTACCTGTAATCGAGCAGCGTAAGCTACCCGTCAGATCTTACCCGTAGAACCACGCGCACGTATCGGGGACGTTGCGTGAGTCAAAATTCATCCCGAGTTGGAGTAAGTACGCACCACCGGAGTCGTGCGTATGAAATCGAAGATACCGTGAGCGTTGAGTTTGTTTTATTTGATAGTCATCATTTTTGTGAACGGCGGACAAAAATGAAAGTCGAGTTATTTGTGACAAAAATAAGAATTGAGACATCTTGCTAAAACAATACGTGCGTGTTGCCCAGAGCTGAAAATCCACAGGCTAGACTATTTTTAAACTCCGCACATGCGAGAAAACAACTTAAAGAACCTACGGATTATCCAAATCCCTCCAAATGAAGACACCAACAAGCTCAAACAAATTAGGTATTTGTTTGCGCATAAGATCAGTATCGAGGAACCCCATAAACAAAGTATCCTCCATTGCAAGAGATCCCAAGGCTCGGGGCACTTGGCGGTAGCTTGCCACCCAAATATACGATGCGGCAGATGTGCCGAAGAACTCCAACCAGGAGAATGTAAGATCAATCCACAGGGTATGGAACCAGGAAAAATCCAAACCACAAACCCCGATGGATCCATTACCGCTAAGGAAATTGCTGTGACATACTGTAACTGTGGAGGTACACATCCAGCTAATTTCTCCCAGTGCCCTCATAAATTGAAAATTCCCCCAAGAATAATAAAACCAAGAACCAACACATTCGCACCAACCAATCCGACATCGCAGAACACATTACCACAACCTACAAGGCCAGGAACATCATATGCGGATGTCATCAAAAACAATCCAAACACGCCAACGTCACACAACCCCAACTCCATTGGCCTCAACCTGGACATCATGGACTTCATCAAGAGTCTACAAACTATGCTTCCTACATTGAAGCATATGTCGGATATCGAAAAAAGGTCAGATTCCCTCACTTATAACCTCCCATAGTCTCTCCTTCAATGGCTGAACTAACTATAGTCGCCCTCAACGCAGAATCTATATACTGCAACATCCATAAGCAACACTTAAGGCTGTTTGTTCAAACCTTCTCCCCAGACATCTTTCTCCTCCTAGAAACGTGGCTTAAGTCCAACTCCCGAGTATCCATCTCCAATTACACATTTATTTCAAACCCCAGAACTACTGGATCCCATGGAGGTACCGGCATCCTACTAAATAATAAACTTCAATTCACCGAAATCAGGTTCGCCAATGTTTTCCATATCGAATACACGGCAGTTAAACTTTTTTGTGAAAACAAAAAAGTTATCATAATAACATCCGTTTACATCCACCCAACACCGTGAACCAGTCTTCCCTGACTCTGACATATCTCAAATAACCAGACAGTCTCTCCCCGCACCATTCATAATCGGTGGAGACTGGAACGCTCGACATACAGCATTCAACGACATAAAGAATAACAAATACGGGTGCCAACTTTTGGACCTCCTCTCATCTTACCCATATACGTACATCGACAGTTCACTGCAGCCAACTCATGTCACCAACTCGACGCAGTCAACAATTGACTTCTTCCTCAAGTCGGCTGGTTTCTACTTAACGAGCCCCACCGCACAGTATCCTTCCTCCTTCCCTCTGATCATGGTTCCGTTCACACCTCGATCAAAGTCCCCTCCTTCGAACTGCTCTACTCACACAGTCCTGTTCCGAACTTCTCCAAGACTAACCGGAAAAAGGTCAATAGAGACGTCCCCGAAAGTTTTTCTAACTTGCAAATCCCCGAATCTTCTAACCTAATTCCTGCTGACATCGATCGAGCAGCCCTAAAAATTGAGCAGACCCTCAAGGAATCCCTCACGAGCAATACACCCACCACCATCCCTCATAACCATCTAGGAAAACTTTTCCCCGGCATCCTAACTAAATTGCTGGGCTTCAAAAAACAACTCCGTCGAAAACTTCATATAAGATTCTGCCCCTTTATTAAAAGTCAGATCCAACTCCTGACCACCCTAATAAATGAACATTTAAGGAAGTTCGCGGATCCGACTAATACCTCTACACTTAACAATATCAAACCCAACCGTGATCTCTCCAAAAACATCAACCGACTAACTGGTCGGAAGTTTAAACCACGAATCGATCACCTTATCAACCCACTTAGCAACAATCTTATCCAAGCCGACACGGACATAGCAAATTGCCTAGCTGATCACTTCTCAAAGATTCATCAACAAAATGATTCCCTCTCAGTTCCTAATTTTCGAAACACTGTAAACGAATATATCTCACACAGATTACCCGCATCTTATACTCCTTTAATAGAGGAATTTAACGATACAAACAAGGAGTCATCCTTCAGACACCAGCACATTTCTAACCACAGATGAATTAATTAAGTTCATAAAATCACGAAGCAACAAAAAATCGACCGATCTAGATGGAATACCACACCTTCTATTTAAAAGACTTCGCCTGCCAAATCTACTTCCCATTCTCGTCCTTCTTAACCATATCATAAATGCTTTAGATTTCCCAGAGAACTGGAAAATGGCGGTAGTAATCCCTGTTAAAAAGTCCGCAAGATCCAATAACACCTCGAAAAGCATGATATTAGAATGTAAGATCTACCAAAACCTTCTCTCGTTTGCCAATGATAACGCTCTCATCCCTAATTCTCAGTTTGGCTTTCGTGAGCGACACTCCACTTGCCATACTATTACTATTTATTGGCCTGTAGGAACCCGGAAGTTCATGACCTCACCGACTCGACTCCGCCATTGTTCCCTGTCCTGTGCATTCTCCTTCCACGCTTGTCCAGACGATCCGATCTCCTCTAGGTCAAACCTAACATTGTTCTCCGATCTCCCGGTCGTCCCACCGGTCTCTTTCCCGTTGATCTATCGTCAAGAATTCTACGCACGGTCCTATCGTTGCTCATTCCCGCTACATGTCCGGCCCATATTAATCTTTGCGACCTGATTACTCTCACTATTGTAGGTTCATGGTATAGCTCTTCCAATTCGTGTTGGGGAGTCTCCTCCATTGCCCTGCCTCCTCGTCATATTTACCGCCAAATATACCCCATAGAACTTTATTCACGAATATACGGAATTTGTTTTCTTCCCGTTTTGTGAGAGCCCATGTTTCGCATCGGTATAGAGCAATCGGCGTGATTACGGTTTTATAGACACGGAGCTTTATGTTACGTGAGAGCAGTTTGGATTTCAGCAGTTTACTCACTGCGTGCCAACTAGCGTTGCCGGAATGCAGTCTAATTATTTTACAAATTATTATGGAAAATTTAACAAGCCACGGAAACGAAAATGGCTAAACGATTTGAGAATTTTCTCATGGAACGTCCGCTCAGTATACAGAGCTCGAGCTGCACAGCAGCTAGCCGATACCCTGACGGAATATAAAGCTGACATAACAGCATTACAAGAAATAAGAAGGACGGGGAGTGGTGTAATTCAAGGACACGAGTATGACATTTATTACAGCTGTCATTGCAAAACACCATGTGCTCGGGGTAGGCTTTCTCGTCAGTAAAAAAACCGAAGCCTGCCATTATCGGCTTTAATGCGATAAACGAAAGGCTGTGCACTCTTCGCGTGCGTGGCAAGTTTAAGAATGAGCCTCATAAACGTTCATGGACCTACAGAGGAGTCCCCTGACGACGAAAAGGAAGAATACTACGAGAATGTCGAACGAGCCCTCAATGCCTTCCCAAGATACGATGTGAAAATCGTTCTTGGGGATTTGAATGCGAAAATAGGTCGGAAGCCGGTTTTAAGGCACTAAGCAAGTTCCCATAGTTTGCATGAGAACACTAAAGACAATGGACTACCAGTCATCGATCTGGCAGCATCAAAAAACTTGGTGGTTGCGAGTACCAGGTTTCCGCGTAAAGATATCCACAAAGCCACCCGGGTATCACCTGATGGAGCCATTCGCAACCAAATTCACCACATGTTGATGGATCGCCGGCACTCTTCGAGTCTGATGACGGTACGAACTATCTTGTTGGTACAGTTTTCCGAGCGCGGATTGCCTTACGGAGACGTATTGCATCCGCGGATCAGGTTCGAATCAACACGGCTGCCTTACGCAATGAGAACACCAGCAACACCTTTGGTCATGCGTTAAGACTCGCCCTCGAAGAGCTCGACGGAGGGAGAGTAAGTCCTGGGGCCAGAATGCCGGCTGTAGAAGAGAAATGAACACGCCTTCAGAATACTGTCATTAGTACTGCCAACTCCGTCTTAGGCAGTAGTCCTAGAGATCGGGGCGACTGATTTGATGATGAGTGCAAAAAAAACGACTGAACGTAAGAATGCTGCATACCGGGCAATATATACCGCTCTCATAGGACGCGGGAACACGAGGAGCTCAGAAGATCTGAAAAAAGACTTTACAGACAAAAGAAAATGCCCGGCAAAGAAACCTTATTTGTGAAATAGAGGAAAGTAGAGAGCGAGGTCTGCACCGGGCGCGGAAGTTCTACCAAATAATCCGCAGTATGACACGGTACACACCACGCTGCACTTACTGCAAGGATAAAGAGGATAATCTGATCACCGATCCTGAAGGCATTCTGGAGCGATGGGAAGTGTACTTCAATAAATTGCTAAATGGTCAGCTCACAGAAGAATTGGAGACTCCACCAATGCAAGATCAAGACCAAATGCTGCCGCCACCAAGCATTGAGGGAACATTGAAAGCCATGACAGCTCAAATCAAATAAAGCCCCCGGAGCTGATGGCATACCAGCTGAGCTGATCAAACAAGGAGGGACAGCGTTACATCACGCAATTCATGAGGTCGTGGTGCACGTATGGGTGCAAGAGGAGATGTCGGAAGATTGATGTCGCGGAATAACTTGCCCCATACATAAGAAGGCAGATATCACAGTGTGCATCAACTATAGGGGTATAACATTGTTGAGTACCGCCTATAAACTACTCTCCACTATCCTACAATCCCCCGGAGCTGATGGCATACCAGCTGGGCTGATCAAACAAGCAGGGACCGCGTTACATCACGCAATTCATGAGATGCACGTGGGAGCAAGAAGGGATGCCGGAAGATTGGCGTCGTGAAATAATTTGCCCCATACATAAGAAAGGAGATATGCACTGTGCAGCAACGATAGGGGTATAACATTGCTGACTACCGCTATAAGATACTCTCCAGATCGGATAGCCCCATACGCTAAAGTCATCGTTGGTCAATATCAGTGTGGCTTCATCCCAGGCAAATTAGCGATTGATCAGATATTCACCCTTAGGCAGCCGATGGGAAAATGTCTGGAATTTAAGATTCCCATATATCATCTATTCATAGACTTTAAGGCCGCCTACGACAGCATAGCCATGGTAGAACTCTGTAATGCCCTGAGAGTGTTCGGCATTCCAAAAAAAAAAAAAATGAATGCGACTTTGTAGTGTAGTGTACGAAGGTGGAAGGGTTTAGCAGGATCGCCATGTAGTGTTTGTGGAGGCATGTCAGGGGACATGATGCAAGGAGACATGGCAGGGTCGCCATGTAGTGTTATTCCTAATTCTTGTAGTGATATGCAGGATAGCTATATAACACTATTGCAGCGTCGATATTAATTCAATCTCTGGAAAAGAATTGTCTAAAATCAAATTCCCTATGGGTGCTGTATGAAGCGCAGCTCGCTTAAAGCATATGGCGTAGAACGCCGCAGTTGTTGAACCAAAAACGTTTCAGGTATTTGATTAACTTTATTTCATAAAATGCTGGGGTATTTATACTCCCAATCAATCATTCAATTCTTTACACATTTTCTTATTCACTCATACAAATATTGCTTAACAAGCTATAAAATAATTAATTGGAATATCACTCATACACTTTTGCTTATTATGCTACTTAATATCATATCACCGTATAGCGAAAGAACAATGACATGAGTTGACCCAATTAATTCGTGAATCACTTGCCAATGACAAATTCGCAAACGATTGTCATCTGATTCCTTCAAATCGTAACTGGAGAAATTCGTTTGTTTTACTCAATGAAATGAGTTGACCTTGAATTTTGTTGTAAACAACGAATGCTGGTTACTTGAGAAGTGCAAATTGTTACAAGGGCAACCGTTTCATTTGAGATTATTGTTTATGGTCATTTCATGTATATGTTGTTACACTACAGTAGGTTGACCATGACCAACGTAACTAGTCAAGTAAAAATAACGGGATTGCTATCCAAACCAATAAACATCTTTAATGGACTCCGACAAGGGAATGGTCTGGCCTGCCTCCTCTCCAACCTAGCGTTGGAGAAAGCAATCCGTGACTCTGGCGTTATAACTAGAGGGACTATTGTCACCAAGTCCAGCCAGATACTTGCCTAGGCAGATGACATCGATATCATCGGTAGATCCGATTCGGCTGTACATGACTCCTTCACCCAGATCTAACAAGCGGCACAAAAACTGGGACCGCACATTAATGAGGGAAAACTAAGGACATGGTGGCAACTTCTACGAAGAGAAGACCTAACGTTGGTCAAACTATCAGGGTAGGGGAGCACGAATTTGATGTAGTGCAATCCTTTAACTACCTTGGGCCAATAGTATCAGCCGATAACAATCATCATCATCATCGTCATCGGCACTACAATCGGGAACCGGTCTTGGCCTTATTTAGCAAGTCCTGAGGCTTGTTAAATTTCCCATAATGAGTTGTTTTTTCCGGGGAAGGTCATTAGTCTTGCGCCAGAGGCCGATAACAATATGGAAAAAGAAATACGCGAACGGCTGATTAAATCCAAGAAAGCCAACTATGGTCTATCAAGACTCTTTAAATACCGAAATTTATCCAGAACATCCAAGCTACTACTGTACAAGATCATGGTCTTACCAGTACTCATGTATGGATCCGAGACCTGGGTGCTCAATAAAAGCCACTCTGAACTGTTAGCCGCGTTCGAGAGGAAAGTCTTAAGGAGAATTGTTGGCCCCGTATGTGAGGGAGGACGATTCGGGAGACGCTACAACCATGAGTTGTACGCGATCTACGTTGAAGCTAATGTTGTAAGAAAAATCAAGTTCGGTAGACTGCAGTGGACGGGATACCTAGTTCGAATGAGCGAAGAGGGGCCTGCCCGGAAAGTCCTTTGTGGCGGGATGTATGGAAGGAGACAGCGCGGCAGACTTTGTCTGCGATGGAGGCATGGCGTAGACTAGGACTGTTACGTGCGTCCGCCACCCCATCAATTAATCATTTTTGTAATTTTAATATAATTTGTTTTAAGGTGGTATGATGGTAAGGTGGTGGAGGAATTGCACGATCCAGAAGTGAGTTTTCGAACACGCCCCGATTCGGGTGTGGATCGTGCAGTTCTTCGAGTTCGAATTCGGTTTTCGAAGTGGACGTGAATGGGGAGCGAAAGAGAGAAAGGGTTAATGTTTTTTTTGATGTACGGTTTTTTTTGTTGACGTTCCGTTGTGAGGAGAGTAAAAAGATCGGACTTGGCAGAATAATCGAAGAATTCCTGTAAAATGTTTGTGGATGAAAGGGCAGAAAAGCCGACGGAAACCGAACTTTGTTAACCGTTTTGTTACCGTATATAATTTTCTTCGGTTGTAATTTAATGTGTACCTAATAAAGTGTGGACTTGTTTTGCGAATTGTTTTGTATTGGATCTGATTTTGAACTTAACAACAGCTCATTCAACTAGAAGCAGTATTTAAATTGAGAGAATTCAAAGAAAACATTGCTGGATTTGAACAAGAAGACCTTTAACGTTGTGTTACCTAATGGACGATCTCAGTGGATATACAACTCAGTGTTTACGAGATTGTGTGCAAATGGTGCTGCAAATTCAACAAATGGGAAATTAAAACACATTTCGAATATAAAAGACGGCACATAAGGATCCCTCTGCAGCAAAAACAAGAGTTCTCTAAACCGGTTGGAACCAGGAGCCGATGGATCGTGGCTCAGCAACAGGACGTCGAGCTGAATAACTAGGTAACAAATCTAATATTTTCCAACTAAATATCCACAGCAGAAGTGCAAGGCACGTACTATATAGTAGTTACCATACCCATCATCATCATAATATTACAGGACGCCCAGACCCTGGGCGTGCCAAACTGGATGACATCGGCTCGAAATCGGGACCGGTGGAGAGATTTGTTAAATAAGGCCAAGACCGGAACCCGGTTGTAGTGCCGATGATGATGATGTACAGTAATTGTTTGATTAGCAGGGAGTCACCCATGCCAGTTGTTTGCTTTTGAATATGAATAACGATCACAACGATCAAACATCACTTCCAAAACGAAGAAATAAAAGATACTTTTATTCAAGCCTCCATCGGTGCCATTAACCTTAATGGAGCTGATTTAAACGTTGGTGGTGTGTATTGCCCACCTAGACACACAATTTCAAAACAACAATTCACGGATATCTGCAAGAAGCTCGGACCAAGGTATATAATTGGTGGATATTTGAATATCAAGCACACTGCTTGGGGGTCAAGGTTGATTACTCCACGCAAGGGAAAAGAATTGCAGCCCAGCCCACCTCTTATGGCTTTAACGAGCCCATTAAACGAATGCTACGAAACCTCAACTCCTACCGCACCCTAGTCTTAAGTTATCTGTTGCTTGCTTAAACGAAATGAATGGGAATTCCGCCCTCACCAAATTAAATTCTTGTTTGTATATTATATCGCTTTGTAAGTTGTTATATGTATTCGTTCGTCCGTCAAATTGGTGCAGAGGTAGGTATATAATAAATGTCTATAATCCTACTGTTAAAAATAATATTTTCAAAATTCCCTACATATTTCATTAGCTATAATCATGAAGATTAAGGCTACAAATGTTATTTCCTTATAATCAAATTTGCGACCCCTACACCCGCAGAGCACAACAATTTCTATTCAGCTCACGACATTGGCTGCAGCGCCACCATTTGTTATTAAATTTGAATACGAACATTTCTCTGAACACTTTAAAACAGACTAAAATGAGTATTATTATCCCTATAACCTTATCTTCTATCAGCAAACATCGCAAAAACTGCTTTAGTTCAGAATACTACTGTTGTGTTACACCTTAATTCACTCATTATAAAAAAGACAAAATTCTGGTGGAATGCAAAGTATGGCTGAAGTTCTTCAGTGGTTTTACCCAATAAAATAAAATATGTTCTCTTACCGATTTCTGCTTTGGATATAGTAAGCCACTCCGAAGACTATTAAGATAACTGCTATCAAGCTAAATGATACAGGCACAACAATCACAGAGAGTTGGGACTGTGGTTTTGCTGTAAATAAAATAAATGTCATATTAATGCAATCGTAATAAAATATTGTTAATGATCATTGTCGTTTCAACCTCGTGAGAGAATTATTGATTTAGAATAATAAGGTTCATTAGAGTTAGAATCAGTCGCAGAGAATAAGGGGGGCGCGAATGGGCAACGAAAGCACAGTCCGTAGAAATCTTGACGGAAGCCCAATGGGTGGGATGGACGCGACGGAGATGGACCTTGAAGAAATTGGATCGGATGGCGAAACGTGGAGAGAAAATGTACAGGGCAGGGAACAGTGACTTAACCCAGTTAATGAGGCCATGAACATTTGGGTTCATTACACGATTGACGATATGCGTCAATATTTACGCTTTTTTGAAGTCCAATCGACATCAATCGTGTAAAGGACCATTTTTTTACCTCAATCTACGCCAATTTGGTTGATGCTCAGATAGTCCCCAATTTCCGTCAACCAAAATTTACCCGATTACATCAATCGTGTAAACGAAACATTTTAAAACACTCATGTCAACCCACAGCTCAATTCCGTCAACCAGTGGTTGACGAGTCGACCGTTGTTACGAAGACAATTTCAGCTCCTCCACGAGTTGAGTCAAATGGCGACTAACACCAAACATCTCCGCTAGCCTCCCGGCCTCGTCGGTTCGGGTAGAATGTACTAACCAGCCGGAGTTGTGTACATTAAAATCGCCAAGGACGACAATTTCAGAAGCCAGTTGGTTGATTTGTATCCAATCGACGGTTCATGATAGATGGTCGAAAAGTGTCGCTGGTCGATCGTCATTCGGAGAGCGGTAGAGACAACAAAGAAATTTCACGGAACTCTTCAGAACGATTTTCACCTAAATGATGTCCAAGTTGTTGCGTTCTAATGCTTCTACCCTTTGACAAGCCAAATCAGTTCGCGTGAAGATTAAGACTCCACACTTAAAACGAAATCCCGAATGGAAGTCGCATCCAGGGCAACGAAGATATGTTCTCAAATGAACGTTGATAGAGTTTCGCGGACAAACCCAATTACGGTGACGTGTTATTTTTGGTTCGGTTATTTATCAAAACATTTGCATGATGTTCCCCTTGACATAGTCTCAGCCGGAGATACAAATGGGAAGCTAGTTTACACTCGGAATTCTTAATCTCAGAAAGTACCATCATGACTTATCTCCATTTCAGTCCGGGCCATCTGCCAAACGTTCAGAACATAGTCGAAAATTTTTCCCGGAGATATTGCGGAATGTACAGCGTAACATTTGACATATCTCTCAACTTGGTACCGACTTAGAACCTAAACCAACCTTTTCCCAAAGCAGTCCATCAGCCGAGCTCAGAAATATGGCCAGGAACTTCTCCCGACCATTGCACGGAGCCCATAACTTGACGGTGAAAGAAAAAGAAAATTGGTTTCATCGCAGAGCCATACTATTCTTTTGGGAGCTTTCTCATTAACGCTGGTCATGTTGATTGGAGGGAATTTAGCTGACACAACAAAGTGGTCTGAAGAGCGAAGAAACTTCGATTGTGTATCTATTAGAGTGGGAGGTGAGGAAGAGATTTTTTTTTTACACTAACGCGCGCACAAAAGGGGATTTTGAAGTACCCTTAAATGGCAGAGCATAGCGCGAGTGGATGGAGAGGAAGTGGATAAGGAAACGAGGCGTCGATGTACATTGGTCTTGAATGTCTGGACATCACAACGACCAGGAAACACATGATCAGGCAGGACATTCCACATTCGTGTGGTTCGGCTAAAGAATGACTCTCTATGTTTATTTGTGCGCCTGAAGTCCACTTTCAACGTGAACTGATGCGAATTCACAGATTGACGGGTATCGCGGGAAAATGTCTGAAGTGGCGGAACACATTCGGCAAGTTCAGTTGAGCAATGACCGTGGTAATACCTATAGAAAAGAGATAAACATGATACGTTGCGCCTATGTTCTAACGACGGAATTGATCGACTTACGGCTGAGTCCCCAATATGTTTCACTGCTAGTTTTTGCATTCTATCGAGCACGTGTAGCACACTTTTGGATGCGCCTGACCAAATATTGGAGCTGAACTCCATTTTTGGACGAATATACGCCTTGTAAATAGTGGCCAGGTTGGATGGAGTGAAGTATCTTTTGCATCTCATAAGGAATCCCATACATTTGGCTGCACTTTTCGCAGCTTCAAATATGTGGTCATTCCAGTTAAGGGTCGAATTAATTCGAGTGCCGAGGATTTATAATTCCTTGGCTTCGTCGATGCAAGTGCCATTCATAGACAGTATATTTAGTTTGGGGTTCACCTTTGACGACAAGAGGCAGCACTGAGTTTTTAGGACATTGAATTCTACTCGGTTAGATAATCCCCACTGATATATCTTGTTGAGGTCTGAATTGAATGTATTAAGCATAATTTGCTGGTTGGTAGTGACGTTCGAAGAGTTTGGACGGGAGTGTTCGTATGAGTATGAGAAACTCAATTGGGTTGTGAGTAATTGACAAGAGATCATTTATAAAGATGAGGAAGAGAGTGGGTGAGAGTAGCGAACACTGGGGAACACCTGCATTAATTTGATGGGAGACAGATTTGACACCATCAAGAACCACTTGGATTGAACGGTCAGAAAGATAGTCTCTTATCCATTGGATCAGGGAATTGTCCACTCCATATGAATGCAATTTCGACAAATGGGCTAGATGTCAAACTCTGTCGAAGGCTTTTGAACTATCCAATGCGACTACCTTGCTTTCACCGAGGTAGTGGATGGAATGGCTCCACTTTTCGGTAAAGTACGCCATCAGATGTCCTGTTGACCTATTGCTACGAAAGCCATATTGGCGGTCATTGAGGAGGTCATTTGATTCCAGATATTTCGAAAGTTGACGGTTGATAACTGATTCCATTACCTTGGAGAGAATAGAAGTTAGTGCTATGGGCTGATAAGAAGAAAGGGATGATTTGTCACCCTTTTTGGTAATTGTCTGAATGTTCGCTGACTTCCATCTATTTGGGAAACGCCCACTAGAATAACACAAATGGAAGAGTTTCCGTAGTGGTTTGGCGAGTGAAGAGGAACATCTCTTCAAGAGGATTGGGGGAATGCCGTCCGGACCAGCGGATTTGTGTGCGTTTAGCTCTTTGAGTGCGCAGGCAACAGTACGCGTTCGGAAGCGAATCTGGCTCATGGTGTGCTGCTTATGCTCAAGTTGAGGTGGTACTGATGTGGTATCAGGCAGCGTTGAATTGGCTGGAAAATGTGCAGCAAGTAGATTCGCTTTCTCTATTGCAGTGGTGACTGGTCTGTCATCGACTATAAACGATGGATTGGATGAAGAGACTGAGTTTTGAATTTTTTCACGAATGCCCAGAAGTTTCTACTACCTATGGGAGAGTGTAGTATTTTTTGTCTCACTCTCTGGTCATGCAAGAACTTGGCACGTTGAATATATGCATTGCAGTCATTCCTAGCTCTCTTAAATCTTTTCCGGTTTTCCTCAGTATTATTTGATTTATACAACCGGAAGCTCAACTCTCTGGCCTTAATGGCTTCTCTGCACCCGGAATCGAACCACATATTTCTCTTGGGTTTGATACTCTTTACTCTGTGTGGAATAAAGGTCCGCATGCCAAGTAGAATCGTGCCTGTCAATGTGTCCGCTATAGAGTTAACATCGTTATTGAGGGAAAATAACGACCAATTTAACTTCCCAAAAAAGTCGTTCAGACCTCCCCAGTTGTCTTTCCCGTAGAACCATACTGTTCTTTTGGGAGATTTCTCATTAACGTTAATGTTGGTTAGAGGAAATTTACCTGACACGACACAGTGGTCTGAAGTGGCCAAGGGCGAAGAAACTTCAATTGTG
This sequence comes from Microdon myrmicae, assembly GCA_963931805.1. NCBI lineage: Eukaryota > Metazoa > Arthropoda > Insecta > Diptera > Syrphidae > Microdon > Microdon myrmicae. Next base: position 135,298,954 of record OZ007500.1, read on the forward strand.
TATTTGTTTGGGTGGGGGGTGAGAAACAGGTCCAGTGTGTTGGCGAAATGACCATATATGTCTGGTACCCGTGTTGGCTCATTCACAAGTTGAGTTAAACTATTTGAATCAGCAAAAAGCTGGACATATTGACCTTCAGGCGTTGTGTATCCGGAGTGACGAAGCCACTGAGAGTTATGCACATTAAAATCACCCGCAATAACGATTTCAGTGTGCGGATATAGGGTCAAGATTCTATCGATAGAATCAGACAGAACATCAAATTCGTTAAAGGATGCGTTTCTATCGAAGTTTGGGCTTCTGTAAAGGAAGCAGTAATTTATGATATGCTTACGAACGTGAAGTTTTAGCTAAGAGAAATTAAATTCTGGGTTGGAACAGGGCCCATGTTGTGGCAGAAGCTGATAAGCAATATCATTTCGTATGTATGTGGCTATCCCCCGCTTGGTAGAAACCTTGACGTGGTTCGGAGACTTAAACTACGATGAATCACTCAGGCTATGCTAACGGAGGCATACGCTTCCAGTAGGGCCACCCATGTCAGACAGGCTAGCGAGGAGTAACACACAAAGATCTACCGCCCCTAATCCAGGATGTTACGCGTCACCGTGCCCATTGGATGGTTTGCAGCCAGGGGTATACCGGCTGTATTATAACGGCGCCTCTCTGACACCGGGTCGAATCAGAGCAGTAAGTAGACCTTACCATATTAAAGAGGGGCTCTGATATGGCGGACCATTTGAAACCCCAGAGTGATCCAATGAAATGAATGATCAATACACAAAAAAAAAACAATCTCACAAAAAACCCGGTAGGCGTAGGTGTGATGAGCCAACACTACCATAAGGGAACAAATCATCAGGAAAACACCGACTCGGCAAAAATAAGACGTAGGGAAAAACGTAAAAAGCGGGATATACGCGTCGGCACGTGGAATGTTCGAACGTTATATAAACCAGGCGCGATACAGGCGGTCGTAGAAAACACTAAACAATATAAAATGGACATCGTCGCGCTTCAGGAAGTCCGACTCCCAGATCAAGTAATCGAAACCAACGGATTTACACTGGTGTGTGGAGGTACCGATACACATAACCTCGGAACCGGCTTCATCATAAGCAAGAAGATTACGCCCCATGTAAAAGATGTGAAATTTATTAATGACCGAATGTCTGTGCTAAAAATACAGGGCAAGTTACAAGTTAAAATCCTCCTCGGGGACCTCAATGCGAAAATTGGAAAGGAAGATATTTTCCAACCAACTATAGGTAAAGAAAGTCTAGACGACGTTTCAAATGATAATGGAATTCGAATTATCACGTTCGCAGCGTCAAAAGATCTGTTAGTAAAAAGCACGATGTTCAAGCACAAGGAAATTCATAAAGCCACGTGGATATCACCCGACGGCGTAACGCGTAACCAAATAGACCACTTCCTCATAGACAAAAGACACCACTCGAATATCCTTGACGTAAGATCATATAGAGGAGCAGATTGCGACTCCGATCATCTTCTAGTGATGGGCAAAATCAGGAGTCGCCTCGCAGCAATCCCACATGGGCAGTCACGGGAGACAAGCAAAAAGTTCGACACTGATAAACTGAAAGACCTACGCAAAAGGGCTGAATATCAAGACGAAGTAACGAATAGATTTAGCATTCTAGAGAATGTGAGCAGTGAGGAAGAGGAAGCTAATAGTGTGAACACTAAATGGACATTGATCAGAGACACAATCAAACTAACAGCCCAAAAGGTATTAGGATTTAAGAAAACAATTAAGTCCAAACCTTGGTTTGACGATGAATGCAGGGCGAAGATCGAAGAACGTAAACGCCTCAGAGTGATCCACTTAGAAAGATATGATGAAGTCAACGCAAAAAGATACGCGTCAATTCGGAGAGAGACAATGAGGCTCTTCAAACGCAAAAAACGCGAATGGGAGAAGACTCGGATCGAAAAAATCCTAGAAAATTCTAGGGCAAAGAACATCAGAGGTATGTATGTCGGCATAAATTCAATTAGAAATGGCTACCGAGGGAGAGTCAAAATAATTCGAGACGCAAACGGCTGTCTGGTCACAGAAACAAAAAATATCGTGACAAGATGGAAGCAGTACTTTGAAAAGCTGCTCAATGTACGCACCCATCAACCACAGATAAATGCACCAAGCGTACATACAGCCGAGCCTCCGATCCCAGAGCCGTCTTTCAACGAAGTTGTAGACGCAATAAAGCGATTGAAAAACAACAAGGCTCCCGGAGTCGACTGCATACCGGCAGAGCTTGTGAAGCATGGAGGAGAGGCAACCGCTCGAAGGATTCACCAGCTCATCCAAACAATATGGGATAAGGAAGTCACTCCGGAAGAATGGAAAACCTCAATAGTCATCCCCATTTTCAAAAAAGGCGACAGATCTGACTGCGAAAACTACAGAGGAATATCATTGCTCCCAACCACATACAAAATACTAACAAATGTCATACTGGCGAGAATCATACCTTACACAGAAGAGATACTGGGAGACTACCAATGTGGATTCCGTAGGAACCGGTCAACAAGCGACCAAATGTTCACAATAAGACAACTGCTGGAAAAGAAGTGGGAATACGGAGAGACGGTTCACCAACTGTTCGTTGACTTCAAAAAAGCCTACGACTCAGTCGCAAGGCAGAGACTCTACCATATTCTAGTTGAACTGGGAGTCCCAACAAAATATGCCGCTCTCATTCAAATTTCCATGAACGAAAACAAAGGGCGAGTCAGAATAAAAAACCACCTCTCAGAACCATTTGAAATCCGGGACGGACTAAAGCAGGGAGATGGTCTGTTACCGTGTCTTTTTAACCTTGTGCTCGAGTATGTCATCAGAAAGGTACAAGACGACAGCATGGCCGGATTATCCCTGAACGGGTCACACAAGTGCTCGCATATGCGGATGGCATCGCCGTTCTGGGCGATAATCTAGAAACTGTTAGTAAAAACAGTGAAATCATCATGCAAGCGGCAGAAGAGGTGGGCCTAGAAATAAATGAAGACAAAACAAAATACATGATTACGGCGAGAGCAGGTGGACCTCAGAGAACACATATAAACGTCAGAGGTAAGATATTTGAAAAAGTTAAAGAATTTAAATATCTGGGAACGATACTGACGGCCAGTAACGAAATGAGGAAGGAAATTAACAAGAGACTGCATTCCGGCAACGCTAGTTGGCACGCAGTCAGTAAACTGCTGAAATCCAGACTGCTATCACGTAACATAAAGCTCCGTGTCTATAGAACCATAATCATGCCGATTGTTCTATATGGATGCGAAACATGGGCTCTCACAAAACGGGCAGAAAACAAATTCCGCGTATTCGAAAATAAAATTTTGAGGGGCATCTTTGGAGATAAATATGACGAGGAGGCAGGACAATGGAGTTAACTTCATAACCACGAATTGGAAGAGCTATATCGCAAACCTACAATAGTGAGAGTAATCAAGTCGCGAAGATTAAGATGGGCCGGACACGTGGCGGGAATGGGGAACGATAGGACCGTGCATAGAATTCTTGACGGTAGACCAACGGGAGAGACCGGTAGGACGGCCGTGACGGAGATGGGAGGACAATGTTAGGTTTGACCTTGAGGAGATCGGATCGAATGGTCAAGCGTGGAAGGAGAGTGCCCAGGACAGGGAACAATGGCGAAGCCGAGTCGGTGAGGTCATGAACTTCCGGGTTCCTACAGGCCAATAAATAATAATAATAATATATAATAATAATAATATATAATAATAATAATATATAATAATAATAATATATAATAATAATAATATATAATAATAATAATATATAATAATAATATGCATATGCATATGGCTATACCACGATGTGGAAAGAATAGAGGCACTAAATTATATCCAGGTAGATTAAAATCGGAAATATCTGTATTAGTAATTACCTGGGTTTCGCTAAGTGCAAGGATAGTTGGTTTCTGGTTAGAAACGTGGGCAATTACAGAAGAGAAATTGCATCTCAAGCCGCGAATGTTACACAAATCAACGCGAAATTCCCGCTTCATTGAAATGGCTCTACACAGAAAACCAATACCGCCTCGGGAAAGGATGCAAGTCGGGACCAGCAATAGATAAGCGAAAGCAACCACTACAGGTGTTATGCCCTTGTAGTGGGTGCCCCACTAGATCCGTGCCGAAATCCAGGTCACATCCCTTCCATGATGAATATTGTGCCACTCAGGCACAAAAAACTCTCCAAAGATTATTAAGCAATCGAGAGTATCGATGCCTGAGGGACGCAAACAGAGGTGCGACAAAAAGGAAAACAGGCACAAGGGATGGAAAGGGTAGAGGGTTTTCCCGCACTGCACATCACTCTCCTGTATATCCTGGCACTTTTCACAGCAGTAAGGCATGCGGAGATCCGTTTGTTTGCATAGTATCGCACAGAAAACTTTGCACTGCACTCGGACGCGTGTGTGAAGATCCGTTTTTTTGTTTAGGATTTCACAGTAAGACTTCGCGCCCCAACCGATAGTGCAATTGGGTAGCTTATGTGTATCTAAGAATCCCAAAACGAGATCCAGTGTGATAGCGGAATGATTGTCGATGTCTGGTACTCGTGTTGGCTCATTGACGAATTGAGTTAAGCTATTTGACTTAGCAGAGCTGGATATATCGAACTTCAGGTATCGTATGTTTAGAGCAGCGAAGCCATACAGAATTCTGGACACTAAAATGACAATTTCAGTGTGTAGGTACAGAGTCAGAGTCGTATCAATCGGGTAGAGCATCGAATTTATTAAAGGATGCGATTCGCGTGAATGATATGCTTACGAATGTCAAATTCCAGCCATAAGAGGTTGAATTCTGGGTCGGATTAGAGTCGAAATTGGGACAGAAAGTGGTAAACAATATCACTACCTCCCGAGTGGTGGGTGGGATCCCAACGCCATGTCGCCCAGTGAAATACCACCCCATCAAGCTATAGGCTCCGTGAAATGGTCGGGAGAAATCCCTGGTCATCTTTCGGAGCTTGGCTGATTGACCGGTCCGAGAAAAGGTTGGTTTAGGTGGTAGTCGGTCCCAAGGTGAGATACTACCCCGTCACGCTGTACATTCCGCGATACCTTCGGAGGTGGTCTTAAAAGTTTCTGACCTCCACGTGAAGAGAGTAGCACTCGTCAATAAAAGCTAGTAAATGTAGTTGTACGTCTTTTGACAGTTACTCACAAAATTTCAGCCATTTTGGACGCATAGTTTTTATTTGACAGTCGTTTGAGTGAGTCGATGTGTGTTTTTGTGAAAATGGACAAAATTGAGTACCGAGTTGTCATTAAATTTTTGTTTTCGAAAGACAATACGCCTACGCAAATCAAAAATGAGTTGGACTCTGTGTATGGGGACTCTGCACCATCATTTACCACAGTGAAATTGTGGGCAGCAGAATTTAACGTGGCCATGAGAGCTTGGGAGACTATGAACGTTCGGAACGTCCAATAACTGCAACAACTGGCGATAACCTCGCTAAAGTTCACCAAATGGTGCTAAACGACCGCCGAATTAAAGTGAGAGAGATAGCACAGGCTATCAAAATGTCCAAAGAACGTGTTGTCACATATTAAATCAAGATTTAGGCATGAGAAAGCTGTCCACGCGTAGGATGCCGCGTTTGCTCACGTTAGACCATGAATGAATATTTCCAACGCTCTATTGGCGCAGTTTAGGCGCAATAAATCCGAGTTTTTGCGCCGATTAATTACTGTCGATGAAACTTGGATACACCATTATACGCCCGAAACTTTGGCCTGCAAAGGGGGGAATCGGCTTCAAAAAAAGCAAAAACTGTTTTTTCGGCTGGGAAAGTGATGGCGACTGTTTTTTGGGATAGTCATGGAGTTATCTTAATCGCTTATCTTCAAAAAGGAAAAACCATTACAGGATCATATAGCGTATTGCGACGATAGTGAAGAACATGTGATTCGAACTGACGCTATGACAGTTTGAATCACTACAAATGTAACCAATGCTCAACACATCAGGCCACTGCCGCGTGTACGAATTGGATTTCTAAACTCAACTGACGTGGAATTGTTATGTTATCGCTATGGTATACGGCTCTGATACATTTTCTTATTCGATTTTCGCTCGGCGTTCTTCACTATTTACTTGTGTATTGTGTGTGTATCTGTTAGAAACGCCGCAAGCATACTACCCATCATTACTTGATCAACTGAAGGCAGAAATTGCGGAAAAACGGCTACATTTGCGGAAAAAGAAAATCCTGTTTCACCAAGACACTCGCCGTCTCACACCTCAGCGGTTGCCATGGCGAAAATCCACGAGTTACGGTTTGAACTGCTTGACCATCCGCCTTACTCACCAGATCTGGCCCCAAGCGGCTTTTTTTAATTCCCTAATCTAAAAATTGCGCTCGGAGGACAGAGATTTTCGTCAAATGAGGAGGCAATCACCTTCGTGAACAATTATTTTACAGAGAAAAACGCCGAATTCTATTTGGACGGGTTAGAGAGATGGGAGCATCGCTGGGAGAAGTGTGAAGAGTTACAAGGCGACTATGTTGAAAAGTAAAAATAAATTTTAGGAAAAAAATGCCTTGTATCTATGTTAGGTCGGAAACTTTTCAGTCCACCCTCGTATGTCAGGGGGGACATCATGCAAATATTATGATAAATAACCGAACTTTAAGAAATTCGTCATTGTATAATCGGCTTCGTTCTCGAGGCTGTGTCAATGCTCGACTGGTAACGGCATTTTGTAACATCAGGGGCATCGGTTTCACCAATACGAATGTAAACACCGTCCACCAATATTTGCAAACAGCGAAACCTGATATCCTTACCCTAACTGAGACCCAGGTCGATTCGTCAACTGATTCGACATATCTTCGTTGGTCTGGATACGACTTACATTCTAGATTCTGTTTTAAAGGCGGAGTCTGCATTTTCACGCGGTCCAATCTGGCTTGCTTGAAATTATCATCCTTGGCGAGTTTAATGTATACAATTCCGGTTGGTTGATGCACTCCAACAAAACTGACGAGGCTGGGAGGCTGTTCGCTATTAGCCACAACTTGACTCAATGAAGTTAAGAAACCTACGCGAGTTGCGGATACCCGAGGTGGTTATGCGAACACCCTAGATCTGTTTTTGACATCCGAACCGAGTATTTATACCGTAGAGGTTTCTGCGCCACTGGGAAACTCTGATCACTGCTTGGTATCCGTTGCGCAACCACTTGCATTTCAAACGTATACCCGACCTGAGCAGCTTCGCCATGGGAGTATGGGGCTGCGAACTAGGATGATTTGCGAGATTTCTTTGCATCCTATTCGTGGTCGGAGGTGTGATTTGGAGACTCCGATATCGATGCATGCGTCGAGTCGGTCACGGAGATTATTCTTCTCGGGATGGAGATCTACATTTCATATTCCATTAAACGAAGTTCATCTGATAAGCCTTGGTTTGATAAAAAACGCGAGCAGATTACAGCGGCAATAAATAGAGCTTTTAAACAATGCAATCCCACCGAGGTTAACAGAACGAATTTTCTTAGAATCAGATACGCGTGCAATTGTGCGATTGATACCGCGAAGAAGGCTTACAACGACAGAGTGACCAATACACCAAGTCGCACCCGCTGCTCAATGGCAAGGGGTGTCAGCGTTAACTTCGCTTCCTCCTCTTTTCCTCTGTTGGTGACGGGCACCGGGACGTTAGTCAGAGATTCAAAAAATAAAACTAGTGTTCGCGAATTAATTTTCCGCGAATTCAAATCTCGATGCTGGTCTTTTGGAGCCATCTGTGATCGCACCAGTACGGTCTTCGATGTGGGATGTGAGGTTTCGCCTTCGTACTATTCAACGCATTCTACGTGGACTGGACTGTAGGAAGGCAACCGGCACGGACGGAATACCAGCAATAGTCCTTAAGAACTGTCCTCCAGAACTATCGCCGGTTCTTGGCAGACTCTTTCGCTGATTTTATACACGGAGGACGTTTCCTGTCTGCTGGAAAATCGCTCGAGTTCAACAAATCCCAAAGAGTGGGAAAAAGTGTCGCCCACAAAATTACCGACCGATACCATTAGTGTCTATGTTATCTAAGCTGATGGAAACGGTCATCAATGCCGAGTTAATTAAATATTTGGAGTGCAACGGACTTCTGAATGATCGGCAATACGGATTCCGTGGCAGGCGGTTCACGGGAGACCTTTTGACACCTATAACCGATATATGGACATTTGCGATTGAGCGGCATGGTGAGTCAAGAGCGGTCGCATTGGATATATCCAAGGCTTTTGACCGCATCTGGCATGGGGCATTGCTGAGCAAACTTCATTCATATGGACTTTCCCAGCAGCTTTGCGACTGGACGAGGAACTTCCTGGAGAATCGATCGATCCGGGTTGTTGTGTATGGCGAGTGTTCGGATCTGTATCCTGTTAATTCGGGGGTGCCCCAAGGTTCTATTTTGTCTCCAACCTTGTTCTTGCTTCCCATAAATGATTTGTTGGAGACAACGGATAGCAAAGAGTTCGTCGAAAATCGATCGATCCGGGTTGTTGTGGACGGCGAGTGTGCGGATCTGTTTCCTGTTAAGTCTTGGGTGCCTCAAGGTTCTATTTTGGCTCCAACCTTGTTTTTGCTTCACATAAATGATTTGTTGGCGACAACGGATAACAAAATGTTCAGTTCTGCGGATAGTACGCTTGTTTCCTCTTTTTCGAGTGATCGGCATCAACGTCGCACCAGCTGAGATGTAGACAGATTGAGTCTCTGAATCGGGATCTGGGTAAAGTCCTGCAGTGGGGAAAGGCCAATCTCGTCGTCTTCAATGCAACGAAGACACTGTATACAACATTCACAGAGAAAAGTGGATTATCGGTTCCACAGCTGATGATGAATGGCCAGGCCCTCGAATCTGGGGACAGCTTGAAATTGCTCGGCGTCATGGTCTGTGGGAATGTATCGCGGCATAAACACGTGTCGGACATCGCCAGATCCGCCTCTGGAGAACTGAATTATATTTTTAGAGCCAAGAAGATTTTACTCCGCCTCAACTTCTTCCCCTTTATAAAACTCAAATTAAAGCCGCACTCGAATATTGCTCTCATGTTTGGAGCTCTGCTCTTAACCATAACCTCGACCTACTTGAGAGCATACAGAGACGAGCGATCCGCCTGATCGGGGATAGGACTTCAGTCGCTATCACATCGAAGGCGCGTAGCCGACCTCTGTCTGTTTTACAGATATTATCACGGGTACTGTTCTTCGGAGATTCGTGGCATTGTCCCTCCCAATTCGGTTTATATGCGCACCACGAGACAATCTGACAGATCGCACCAGTTTGTGGTTCATCTCCCGACGGCCCGAACATCCCTGCATCAGAAGCGGGAAAGATGTGGAACCCCCTTCCCGCGCGAGTGTTTCCGGAGCGTTACAACCTGCAACTGTTCAAAAAGAATTGCGACAGTTATTTGTCGAGGCGCCCACTCGGCGCTATAGGTTCGCCTCTCCCGAGAGAATTGTAATAAAAAAATATATATAGGCTACGATGTAGGATAAGCAGAGCACCAAATGATAACCATATAGATATGAAACATCGGTATCAATTATCTGGGTTGTGCTTAGTGCAAGGATTGCTGGCTTGTGGTTAAAGATATGGACAGACACAGGAGAGAAATTTAATCTTAAACAGTGAATCTTGCGATGATCGACGCGAAACTCTTGTGTCAATTGAAACGGCCCGCCACAGAAAAGCAATACCGCCTCAATATATAGCAAGAATGAGATATTTTAGAAACGTGCACACTTTCTAATGAATTAGCCAATTTGAGTCTATTTGATTGTGAGAGGCAGCATCCGGTAATCCCTTCGGTTTTATGGATACTCTTCCCCGAAAACCTTATACTTGCAAGAGATAAGTTCCAGTTTGTTGTCATCTCAATAATTGGCAGTCTCTTGTCATTACAGTTCTAATCCAAGCCGACTACAGATATAATATACGCGGAGTCATGGCGTATTTAGGTATTCAAATTTCCTAGAATAACTTATATCTATTATTTCACCTTCGCAAAAACAATTCAATCACAATATGTGACAATCTGTGTATGTCCACTACTTTTTGCTCAAGCTTGTTTTTGATATTCCACACAAATCGAATCATGGCTCCCTGATATAGAACAACGCATCGTGTGTTCTAAGCAGTTAACATTGCGGACCGCCTTATTTTTATCCTGACTTCTTGTACGTTATTTGTGTTTGATTTTTGACCAACAGTCATGTACTTATAGCAATTGAATCTTACATTATGTGGTGCATGGCTTCAAATAACGTCTGTGCCACTAGATATTTATTTTTGTGAGATTGAAGCAGGTTGGTGGACCTAGATTTAATAAATCTGTAAACGATGAAAGGCTATTCGTATACTGCTAAAGGACGTTGCACTCCATTCTGACCCAAGGGACTTGCATTTCATTGATATTCTGCGTCGGTTACAAACAACATAAAAGGTTTTGGCGGGGAAAACTTACCGTCGTAAAAGTTAATGGTGACTTGACTCACGATCGTTGAGACTGGATTTTTGATGAAGAAAACTATTGCCTTACTGTCGGCAAACCATCGCCTTAGCCTGAAGGAACAATTGTTCATGGGTATCCATGTAGAGCAAGTTTCGTTGCCTGTCAAGTTATATGGTGCTGCAAAGATATTGCCGATAGAGAAGAGAGTTGGTTTGTTGAAAACATTGCATACCATCGTACTCGTCGTAACAATAATGTAATGGCGGTGAACCTTTGCACGATAAGTCTAGGTTGAGGACATCACCATGTTGAAGCCAATTTTTGCCGCTAGCCGAGAAATCTCCAACAGGTGCTACAAATTTACTAATTAGCGACGATTAAATTATTGTTTGCTATAACTAACCTAAGGACACAATCCTTCTATTATAGTAGCCATAGATCTTCTTGTTATCGGCTGCTACAGTTGATTTATTGAAACACACGTAAGGTAACGATAAGTCCGAAGGAATATACTGCTGATTCGTCATGGATGAATCTCCAGAGGCAGTGTTATATGACAAAGGTAAATCCAAACCGAGTAGCTTTGCATTCGAAGCTATAGTGAGGTTGTTAAATTTCGCCACCAAGTCTTTAGTATCTCTTCGGCGCCGTGCTTGTTGAGTTGGTAGGTTTGTTTTAACTGGGGTGGTTGTCAAATGAGGAGGACTTATAGCTTGAGGTCTTGGAATCTTCGTAGTGCTGGTAGAAGTGTCTGGTTTCGGTGTTGTGGTTGTGGTAGTTGTCGTGGTAGTGGTTGTAGTAGTCGTAGTTGTGGTTGGATCAGGCAGTTTTTCAAATGAAGCAACAACTAATGCTTCCAAATCATACACCGTTTCTGCATAGGGATACCGGCTTATGTATGAATAACCATCGGTAACCCCGATATAAGTACAATTTTGAAACCAAAACGTTTGAACATAGGATGCATTCTTGTTCAGAAAGTTTACATCACTATCCGCCAAAGCAATTTTATGAGTTACAGACTCTTTTATCGAAACATATTCTGTGTCTCTTTCTGTGCCGTTCTGGATGAACTGCATGGTTCCGCCCAGTAGTTCTTGCAGCCGGAATGTAAGACTGGCTTCAGCAACTTTAAGCCAAAAGAAGAATTCATTCTGCTCTACTTGCACCGTAACTGTATATTCCCCTTCGGCATACCTGGATTTTGGATAAAAGACTGACCAGTTGCTGGACCCTGAGTCTGTCCAAAATTTCTGTAAAAATGAAAAACAGATAATGTTATTAAATTACAAATTCACTATAAGTGACAAAAAATTTGTGATTATTTTTTCTAATCTTTCTTGGGAAAGTCAAATTTCACGGGATTACTTTTATACTAGTTCACCCTTACAAAAACAAGTATAAACATGTGAATCACCCATACTGCTTGTATTGCGAAGGCAAAATAGAAAATGCGGAACACGTACTCACAGAGTGCGTGAGATTCGAGACCGCACGAACGATTTTGGAGAGACATATAAGACGGACAGTTACTCCGGGAGGAGTAATAGAATACATGCTGAGTTCAAAACAGGCTGGTCCGTAGCAAATTATGGTCTATGTGACATGATGCAGCAGTTGCGACGCGACGAGCGGAGTAACAGGTAAACTCCATCCCGCCCCGCGATGGAATATCTAAAAGAAAGTTCCCGGTAATATGTCCCTGGCGGGAGGTGGTTTTAGTCGGTAAAAAGCATGCCTCTGGATCGGTCCAGAGGTATCTTTTGAAGATTTCCACCTTCCTACCAAAAAAAAAAAAAAAAAAACGTACAAAAATCATTCAGCAAATACACTTGACAAACTGTGAATATCCATCAGTTTTTACCCGAACGTGTTTTCGAAATAGTACATAATTGAAATGTTCAATCGATTGACTATCTGATAAAATAATTGAACAATGTCTCTTGCGTTCTAAGCAGCCAATTACAATTAGTTTACAATTGCCCAGAGCGGAAGGAAGAGTAATGCGAGGTTGGAGGGTGAAGAGGCTCCAAAAAATGATACCAAGAAAGCCAACATTATAAAAAAAAGAGGCCACGCTCCGACCCTATGATAATATCTAAAACCGGGGAAAAAACATATGCGTTCATGAAGGCCCAGTCCGAGCTAAGTGAACTCGGAAATAGCGTGAATAAAGTTTGTGGGGGTTCTCTGTATCACACGAAGAACCAACCCACAATACCTACCAACTTCGACCGCTAACAGCGCGACATCATAACCTAAATCGGCAATAGCACACACCCCCCAATATGCAACAGCATCCGTCCCCAAATCTGCAATCGCATACATCCCCAAACTTACCAAGAATCCATTTCCCAAGCTAAATAAAATGCATGTTCAAACGGAACATTAATCATCTCCCTCAACTACATCAAACCGCATACATTCTCCCAAAAACCACTTCGGTTAATTTCCTACTTAAATTATATTTCTCGCTTGTAACCAAGCAGCATTAATTTCCCCCGAAACAATTCCGGCGCACTTCCTGCTTAAACTATTTTCTCGCTTGCAACCAAACGACATTCAGTTCCCCCGAAAATCATTTCGGCTCCCATCTTACCCAATACCAATTCCCCTTACTGGTAAGCTCCCAGCACGATGCGTTACATTCCCGCGAAACAACCATCGCAACGACCAAGACCCATATTCCCTTGCCTAACCGACAACTCATACCCATACTTGGTCGTGTTTATAAACCAATTTCCCCGTATGCATAGCGACAGAGGAATTTAACTCAGCTTGTGCGGCAGTGATTCTCGGGAACTAAATTCCCTATGCATGCATAGCAACCCTTTTCAAGTTCCTGGTAAGTGGCAGTGAGATTATTTAGCCATGACTCCACTGCCACGACGCGATGAACTTTTTCTCGCCTTTAACGAGTCAGTCGAGTCACAACCGCCACCGAGCGCGCATCGCTAGTCCGCCACCCCAGTCAGATTACAACCACCGTAGACTGCGCACAGTCGCGTGTTATCTTTCTTGCCCAAGTCGAGTCCGCGTTAGTTATTAATCCGTAAATCGCTGCAAGACGGGAAGGGACAGTTTCAAATTCCGCCGAGACTAAAACGAACAACCGGCACCCAAAGGAAAACGCGAAAACAAGGTATTCATACTATCAGACTGAACAAACCCCGTCTCATATCCCGCGGCCATTGCGTAGCAGACACGTAACTGAAGGAATAGGTAAAGCTCTTCGCTTGGCGCCTGGAACAGGAGCAACGGCCAAGGGAGAACAATCAAATCATCGTGTAAAATGCAACCGAGTGTTTATCAAATCCCAAAGAGGACCTTAGACGTTTAGTAATAAAGTGGATGGACACCGAAACATGTGTTAACATTTTTTTATTTTTTCTATAACTCATTGTTAACTTTCCTTTCTGTAAATAATTGTATTTCCCTATTGTCCACCGAGTCGCACATCACCACCGTGGAACCAAAAAACACCGACGAATAAAACAAGTGTTTTCATTTCCCCTTGGATATTTATGCGGACGGTTGTCGGCGGAACTCAGCGTAGTGGGAAGTTGAGTGAACTAGTGCCATATGTTGGCACATCTACTTCGCACCCCCACAAGTTCGAGACAGCAAAAGGGGAATTGCTGCTAGAACATAAACGCCGACCAGAGGCCACCACCGAGACACTGAAAGCAAAGGTACAACAAGTACTAAAGGAAGATGCTAATGTCAAAACAGTGTCACAGGAAATCACGGTTGAGTGTCGTGATTTAGATGAGATTACTACTGTGGAGGAAATCCTGACAGCGATCGCTATAGAATTCCCTGCACTAAACGTGATCCCAAAGGAAGCGATAAAGAGTTTAAGAAGGAAACCAGATGGCACGCGGGCTGCCATGAACCGCTTACCAAGAGAAAAGACTCGCATGTTGCTGGCTACAGGTTTCCTCCAGGTCGGATGGGTGAGATGAAGACTACGAAGACACATCACACCCACACGATGTCTCAGATGTTGGCAATACGGATATGTAACGAAATACTGCCAATCCGAAGAAGATCGTTCGGAAAACTGTTTGAAATGCGGTGGAGAAGGCCACAAAGCGATGAGTTGTAATGCACAAACCAGTTGCATGTTCTGCGAATCAGGGTGCGAAGGCGGTAACCATCACTCAACAGGAAGTTACAAATGCCGAGCATTTAAAAACGCGATGTCCAATTTCCTCAATAAAAATGGACAGGTTGAAGTGCATTCAAATTAATTTAAACCATTGTGGAGCCGCACGAGATCTTTCCCAAACGGTTAAGGAATATGGTGCTCACGTGGTAATCAATGAGCAGTACAGGATGCCTGGCACTGGTACAACTACATGGGAGGAAGACTGCAGCGGAACAGTGGCAATCTGGACAACTGGAAATTCCCCCATGGAATGCAGAAATGTCCAGCGGTTGTAAGGATTCGCCTGTGCCAAGATCAGGGGAATTCATTCTACTGTTGTCACGCTGCGCCAAGGTGAGAAATAGAAGAATTCAAATGCTTTTTGGACAGGATAACACAAGAAGCTAGAGACAAGACCCCTCTTATAGTTGCTGGAGATTTCAACGCTTGAGCAGTAGAATGGGGCCGCACAAGAACCAACAGTAGAGGCCAGGTACTACTCGAAGCCTTCGCAGTCCTAGATGTGGTGTTACTTAATGATGATGCTGATGACACCTTCATAAACGAGGAGGCCGGTCCAAAATCGACATCACTTTGGCCAGCTCCATGTTGGCAAGAGGTATGGAGTGGCAAGTTTTGGACACCTCCATCCATAGTGACCACCAAGCCGTGATGTACGAAATATTACCACACAGGGAATTCATCACTGGCAGATTGGCGAATAAAGCCCAGAAAAATGGGTGGAAAGGGAAGGACCTCGATTATATACTGGAAGACCAAATCGAACAGTTTGACGCAGAGGCCGATGCGAACAGTGTTACGGACTTCGTGTCCATGCCCTCGCCCAACACATTAGAAGCCACGAATTTCCCCTCTCTACCGGTAAATTGGAAATATCGTCAAGTAGCTAATTTGCATAAACTACTTTATGCAAATTCTACTTGGCAGAAAAAATAATAATAAAAGACGTTGGCGCAGAATAAAAAATAAAAACGTCAACGACAAAAAAATCAAAAAATAAATAGAGATTCAGATACGACATAGGACGGACGCATTCCCAGTTCTATAAGAAAATTAAGCGACAACCTCCGTGAAGATTAAGCCACAACCTCCGTGAGTGAAATATACTAAACAGCGTGAGTGCAAACATTCGAACTCTACGATGAGCAGCAATCTGAACAGGGAGATTCAAGAACGCAACGCCGCCTGCACCCTGAATACCAGAGTCCAGCAGCAACAACCGCTCCACGGTCCACTCAAGTAGGTCCCGTTGCCTTGTTTGTTGTTTCCAATTAAATGTAATTATAAAATTCAAATTAAATAAAATTTAGATTGTTATTAAATACACCATAACAACAGGCAGGTTGGAAAAATCTTGAAATGGCTAATTACCGCATGTGATGCTTCTATCCCACGACAAAGACAACCAGCAGAGTCTATCAAACCAGTGTACTTGTGGAACTCAGAAATCGCCCATGTGCGATCAGAGTGCTACAGGTTACGACCCTTGCAACAAAGGACAAGAAACCGTAACACCTACCCACAGTTGCATGCGAAACTCGTCAAAAAACGGAATGAGTTGAGGAATGTGATCCAAAAAGTAAATATGACAAGTTCTGCTCCCTAAGGGATGAATTAAATAACAATCCATTGGGCAGCGCTTACAGGATAGTCATGAAAGGACTACACAACAACAGTAGTCAAATGCAAAAAAGTAAAACTGACATGACCAGAATCGCTGCTGTCTTCTTCCCGAAGTGAGATGAGGTGTTGAGAGTGCAAGGGGAGTGGAGTATCGCTGAAGGAGAGATACCTTCCGTGACCACCGAAGAGGTGCTCTTGGCTGCAAGGGTTGTCAACAAAAAAAAAAAAAAACCCGGGACTGGATGGTATCCCTAACGCTGTAGTGAAGACTGCTCTAACAAAAAAGCGTGAACTCTTCAGTGGTCTCTTCACAACCTGCCTTCAAACAGGACAATTTCCTAAATGATGGACAAAACAGCAGCTTGTGCTTATACCAAAAGGAGTCAAGAATCCAGAAGCGCCGTCGTCTTATCGCTCGTTGTGCATGCTGGACACAACAGGGAAACTGCTTGAACGATTAATTGCCACTCGCCTGGAACAATTCACTGAGGGAACATCGGGCCTCTCTGAATCGCAGTATGAGTTCCGGAAAGGCACTATCTGTGGTGTACGACATCGCTCGCAATCCGATAGCTGGAGCGCGATGGCTAGGAGGTACGAAAAAATATTGTGTCGTGGCGACACTACATGCTAAATATGCATTTAACTCTATGAACTGGAATCGGATTCTAGAAGCGTTGGGCGTTGGGGACCACAGGAATATAAAAAAAGAGCGGGTGTACCTCAGGGATCTGTATTAGGTCCGCTATTATGGAATATCATGTATGATGGTGTGCTTAGGTTCAATGTACCAGAAGGGTTTAGAATCATTGGGTACGCAGATGATTTGGCAATAGTGGCCGTAGCTAAATATCTAGACAGTTTTAATAAGCAGCCGCAAGAAAGAAACACATTGATTTGGAAATAGCAGGACAAATAATCAGAACCAGCCCCTATAATAAATATCTTGGTGTTATATTCGGTTGAGCTTCAAGGAACACCTGAGGAAAACGAGTGAAAAAACGGCAAGGCAAAGTTTTGGCGAGACTATAGCGTTTGAGATGGATAGTGAAGAACGTGTGATTCGAACTGACGCTATGACAGTTAGAATCACCAAAAATTGAACCTAAACGTTACCCATCAGGCTACTGGCCGTGTTTTAGAATTCGATTTTTAAACTCGACTATACTCCACTGAGGTGAATTGTTATGTTATCGCTATGGTATACAGCTCTGATGTATTTTCTTATTCGATTTTCGTTCGGTGTTCTTCACTATTTTGCTTGTGAATTGTGTGTGTATCTGTTAGAGACGTCACACCACTCCCTCCTCATTAACTTCGTTACGACCAGCTTCGGTGCGAACGACGGAGCGAACGATAGAACGTCGGAGCAGACGAGTGTGCCTTGGTGCTCTATGCGGAAGTCATGATCGTGTGTGAAGTTCTGTTTACTACGGGAAGTGTGTGCTGTGTGTACAGATCACGTCGTAGTCACCAATTATAGCGTTTGGGGTTAATAGTGAAGAACGTGTGATTCGAACTAACGCTATGACAATTAGAATCACCAAAAATTGAACCTAAGCGTTACCCATCAGGCTACTGGCCGTGTTTTAGAATCAGATTTTTAAACTCGACTATACTCCACTGATGTGAATTGTTATGTTATCGCTAGGGTATACGGCTCTGATGTATTTTCTTATTCGATTTTCGTTCGGCGTTCTTCACTATTTTGCTTGTGAATTGTGTGTGTATCTCTTAGAGACGCCACAAGACTGCTACCCAATATTGGAGGACCCCGGCCC
The DNA here is from genome assembly GCA_963931805.1 of Microdon myrmicae. Classification (NCBI taxonomy): domain Eukaryota; kingdom Metazoa; phylum Arthropoda; class Insecta; order Diptera; family Syrphidae; genus Microdon; species Microdon myrmicae. The sequence continues at coordinate 135,317,071 of OZ007500.1, forward strand.
CACATAACGAAACTCATAACCAATGTCAACACCTCCATTATAATGTATGCAGCTCACATATGGGCAGGAGCCGCACAGTATAAGTCGTACGTGAGGGGAGTGAACTCAGCACATAGGATGGCATCACTAAGAGTATGCTGTGCATTCCGAACGGTATCCGAAGATGCCATAAATGTTAGGAGAAATTTAGCTGACACGACACAGTGGTCTGAAGTGCCCAAGTGCGAAGAAACTTCATTGTGTATTTGTTTGAGTGGGAGGTATTTGTTTCCATTGTAGCTGACTGGTAATGGCCCTACTATATCTAAAGCAACCCTTTCGAACGATTTGGAACTTATTGTGGTTATCCTCATAGGAATTCTGGGTTTTTTCCACTTTTGTTCATCTGGAAGGAGGCATATTTTCGAATGTAAGTAGCAGTAGTATTTTGGCCTCAACCGGTCGATTGTTCTGGGGGCTCCTTGGTGTTCCCCGAAAGGTGAGTTATGCTATTCAGGGAGCAGCCTCTATATTTCGTTTAGGTCTGTTACAAGTTTCCTTCTATTAGAAAAAAAATTGTATTTTCATGTTAAGGTGACCAAAAGTTCCTTTTAGCAGGTTATTGAAGGCTATTCATCCGTCGTGGGCACTAAAACTCCTATGGAATCGAACTTCTGGGTTTCGCAAATCTCCTTCATGTCGCTTAGGGAACTCTTAGCGGTTTCCTAGTCGCTTGGGTTTCTGAAGGTAAATGGCAGTGATGGCGCATAACCCATCTTGGTTGTGAAACGTAATTACATCCACTCGGGGGTTAATGAAGTTTGAGATTCTTTCTGCCAGGTTTTCTTCCTCTGGAGAGTCTATCAGTGGGAGGATTATTACGTGCAGCCCTAGTTTTTTCTTGGTGTAGATGGACCCTGTTTGTTCCTGGCATATGAGATTGGTGGGATCTTTGTATGATTGTGCACACGGATCTTTTCCGAGTTTGGTTTTACTTCGTGTGGTAACTAGGGTGTTATTTTTCATGGGGGTAGTTGCCGTTTTGCGGCCGAGGACGTCGGCTTTGGTATTTTGCTTGCCCTTTCTATGGATGATTATGTACTCGTGTTCTTCGAGTAGTGGCGCAAGGCTAATAACTTTGCCCGGAAAAACAAATTATTATGGAAAATTTAACATGCCTCGAGATTTGCTAAATAAGGCCAAGACCGGATCCCGGTTGTAGTGCCGATGATGATGATTCTTCGAGTAGAATCCACCGCATGAACATGGACGTAGGGTCCTTTCGTTCCATAAGCCACTGTTGGGAGCTATGATCAGTGACTATGGTAAATTTTCGTTCATATACGTATAGTTGGAACTGGGCTAGTGCGAAGACGATTGCCAGGAATTGTGTTGCATCTTGTTAGATGACGTTTAGATTGCTGGAATTGTGTGTCGGCGGATCAAATGGACATGCGTTTGTTTGGACACGTGTTTGACTATTGTTCTGCGTCGAGTTAATCCTCGACGAGAACAATAAACAAAAAAAGAAACAATGTTACTTCGAAAAAGCGTATCCAATAAAAATAAACAAATCATTTAACCGCACTGAACAATATAACAGATCAATTAACACCGAGGATCGTCAGGTCCATTATTTATTTTCAACCACTATTACATTAAACTGGGCTCCTCGATAGTATAGTGGTTAGTATACCCGTCTGTCACGCGGGAGACCGGGGCTCGATTTCCCGTCGGGGAGCCTCTGGCGCAAGACTAATGACCTTGCCCGGAACAAACAAATCATTATTAAAAATTTAACAAGCCTCAGGACTTGCTAAATAAGGCCAAGACCGGTTCCGGGTTGTAGTGCCGATGATGATGATGATGATTACATTAAACTAGACTGAAGTAAAGGTACCGAAAAGCACCGTATAAAAAATCTTCTAGCAAGACGCTAAAACATACTGTCTCTAAAAACAGTAACAACAAAACAAAACTGTGTTACACAGTAACAATGAAAACCGTTAAAGAATAGACAATTTCCATCCTCCTCTATTCAGCAACTGGTAGCATTCAGTGCCACCACCGAATCTTCTGTTGTAACCTCATCGTTTGATTTTTATTGAGGTGTAACTTCAGGCGCTTAATGCTTGCATGTCTATTCGAATAGACGACGTTTGTAGCTGATAGCAATTTCATTGATATGGCCGTTCGGTGAGTTTGGCATAAAGTCACCATCTTAATTCAACTGTAGGAATGTTCCGATTTGATTGGTAATGTGCCGAGCAGTGCATCTGATATCAATTTGTCGTATAGAATCACTGCTGGCATTTCCGAGTGACATTTGAGGCTGCTTGATATTTTCCTCTTATTTTGAATCTTTGATAGTTATGCTTTGTTGCTGTACTGCAACAACTGTATATACACTGCATGTGAAAATATGCATTGTGATGTTTGGATTTTTAGAATTGAATTCAATGTTCGACAATTGAACGTTTGGTTCAATTTGCTTGACGTTGAATTCAACGTAGATTTGGGATATTGATGCTTTGGGTGGGAATTTTATTAGTGGGTAATATGTATGTGGGATGGGAATGGTAGGGTTTCTTGGAGCACAACATGCCTCTCCTGGGAGAAGTATAATAATAATAATAATTTTAAAAAAGTGCGGTATGTGGTTTCAACCAGACTACGTCGCAAACTGCACAACATGACTAATTCTGGCTTCAGTGCGCGAAAAATTCCCAGGTCGGGTAATTTCGAGAAATGGTGCTGTCAAATAGACGCGGCGATCATGAAGTTTTATGCTGATGGACTTTTTTTCTGGAGCTACGTATAAGATCGTATTTACGCGAACAATTCTCAATACCCTGAGAAGTTAAAAACCATCATTCGTAAAGTCTTGGCCGAGATACCTTCCGAATGTGCGGATAAGTCGTCGAAAATCAACTCAAAAGGATTGAGCGATCACTTCGTGGACATTTAAAGGATGTATTAAACATTTAATGACAGAGATAATAGATAATTTCAAATCGTATTTGTTTTTTTTAAGCTGAAATTGATTTACCCTTTACACGTAGAACATCAATAATTCATTTAACGTGTGCATATTACAACAAAAAAAATGAAGTGTTTTATAAACCTGAGTTCGTAGTGCGTGTAGACCAGATGCATCACATAATATATTTCATGATGTATCTGAATAAACTACTGGACATGGTATTCAATGGAACCACTTATTTAGTGAAACTTCTTTGTGGTCGTTTCTCTTAGGATGTTGTTCCAGCTGTAATATCACCGCTCATCCAGTCCAACTAATCCGGATAGCATTGGCAAATGGCAAATTCAGCATTTTCCTTATATTCCGCTTACTACCCAGCCACCGACAATGCATACACGACCTTATGTAAAAAATAGTATGCATTATAAATATAAGAAACGAACTCAGAGAGCGTTTAAAAGGGGTGGAGTGATTACAACACATTTGGGCGTTCCTTTTATCTTATATACTCAACGGCAGTTAACACCGGGTTGGCGATATTCAACATATACAACAATACATCCCACTTTGCAAACCACAAATTGCACATAACCGGCTTGTGTTTATAATAATCTTAATACCCATTTGAAAACCATAACACAATATATTTGGAAGTTCTTGTGTCTCTTTATCAGTAAGCGTTTTCGCGTAGTGTCATGCTTCAATTGGGACATTCATGACTCGAATATTACTTGTAGTTTAGATATCTTAAGACGCAATTCGTATCATCAAACAATTGAATCTGCAGTACGGTCCACGGATCACTGGATCACTGTTCCCATTGTGTTGAACGGCACACTCAATGGTGAATATAATGATTACCATTTAAAATTGTATACAATTTTGTAAAGAACAAAACAATGCATCCTTTTGTTATCTTTTTTAAAATATAAATATGTCAACGAAATGGCACAATTAAAGAGAAATCAATAATGACGAATCAAGTCTTAGCGCAGAAAGTTGACAGTGGTATTCAATTCATTCCTTTTTTGCGTATTGTCGTCTTATCATTAAGCATTTCTAATAACAAATAAAACAAAAATAGAGACAGCTTACTCACCGCAGAATGCTGAGGATTTGCATTATCGAACCACACGTATGAGTAGTTTCCTTTCGGGGGTAATTCCCCATCGAAAAGATTTGCAGAGAAATTCACATATAATCCTAAAACTGCTGATCCAGTGAGGGTAATATTCACATGTAATGCATTTACTGGTCAATTAAACAATAGAAATAAAACATTATGTTACCATTATTTATTAAACATTATTGTACTTATAATGAAAAACTAAAATATTTGATCAAAATTACCTGATATTATTGCAATTAGAAATACAAACAGTAAAGATTGTTCTGCCGCTATCATAATGATATAAATGCAGTTGAAAACAAAAATAAATATACGAAAATAAATATGCGATTGCTGATGCACTCTGATCAACACATAAATGAAAATCACAAATCTCATACTCATCTGACGTTTATTGACGTATTGTGAATGCGACAGCATTACCATTTGAACATCGGTTTTCAAATCTGTGATGCGCAATTTAATTAGAACACCATTTATTTTATACATATTAATTTCAGTGCTTTTTTGATTATTTACATTCATTTTATAACATTATGACCTGAGCCAACAATTCCTGGAGGACCAAACACCTTAAGTCATTACAGACTGTTCTTTCAGCAATTTCACATTCACATGTCAGATATATACGACATGGGTTTGTTTTAATGTTGTTCACATGAGGTTTCTGCTTTTCCGATAATTTTCTATTTATTTTTTGGGGACACGGTAAAGAACTGAATACGATGTTTTGCTGTAAGCACATCCATAATAACATGCAGGCAATTTAATTTAAGTCATCATCGGCACTATAACCAGGATCCGGTCTTGGCCTTATTTAACAAATCTCTCCACCCGGTCCGGATTTCGAGCCGATGTCATCCAGTTTGGCACCCCCAGGGTCTAGGCGTCCTGATCTACGGCATCGCTCCATCACAGACAACGTCTGCTGCACTGTCTCCTTCCATACATCCTGCCACAAAGGGCTTTCCGGGAAGGCTCCTCTTCGCTCATTCGAGCTAGGTGTCCCGCCCACCGGAGTCTGCCGAGCTTGATTTTCATTAATTTCATTACATTAACTTCAAGGTAGATCGCGTACAACTCATGGTTATAGCGTCTCCGGAATCGTCCACCCTCACATACGGGGCCAACAATTCTCCTTAAGACCTTCCTCTCGAACGCGGCTAAGAATTCAGAGTGCCTTTTATTGAGCACCCATGTCTCGGATCCATACATGAGTACTGGTAAGACCATGGTCTTGTACAGTAGTAGCTTGGATGTTCTGGATAAATTTCGGGATTTAAAGAGGCTTGATAGACCATAGTAGGCTTTGTTTGATTTGATCAGCCGTTCGCGTATTTCTTCTTCCATATTGTTATCGCGTGATACTATTGACCCAAGGTAGTTTAAGGATTGCACTACTTCAAATTCGTGCTCCACTATCTTATCTAACTATAGTTTGACCTACGTTTGGTCCTCTCTTCGCAGAAGTTGCCACCATCTATTTAGTTTTGCCCTAATTAATGTGCAGTCCCAGTTTTTGTGCCGCCTGCTTGATCTAGATGAAGAAGTCCTGCACAGTCGAATCGGATCTATCGATGATGTCGATGTCATCTGCGTAGGCAGATTACATCGGCAATTTAAGTAGGATTCGAAAAACATTACATATATGCAATTCGGTTTATATGCGCCCTAAAAGACAATCCGACGGATCGCACCAATTTGCGGTTGATCTCCCGACGGCACGAACGTCTGTGGAGGTTCCCATAAACGTCACTACTCACCTTCCCAAATTACCTAAAAGCTTCCAGTCCTGAAGCTCCCATAACCTCATTGTTTCGCTAATGCAGCTGCATTAGCACCTGCAAACCTTTCCTTTTCTTAAGAACATTAATGCACCTACTGCATTGCATTAAATTCCCTATAAGAATTCTTTCATCCATCATCCAATGCATTTCATAAATTCCCTGAAAGAATTATTCAAAGTATTTACCCATCATAGCGATTTCCTGAAAGGAATTCACCAAGACCAAACATCATATCCCTGGAAGAAAACATATCGGTTCACACATAATGTAACCATTATAATCATGGAATGTCAACGTCGCGTCGGCTATTCCCAGCCTCGCAATGGCAACAACAATGTTCTCACATACCCATTGGCTGGCGATCCCCTTGTCCAACGACCAAAGCAGCGTCGGGCAGCTTGTTTGTCCAGCTGTAATATACCCGAACACGATCCCTTGTCTAACGAACAAACAATCATCAATGTCGTGCTTTGCCACAAACCAATTACCCTGCATATACAAATGCAGACAAGGTATTCGTTTCTTCCACCGACCAAAGATACGATATAAAATTTTCATTGTGTAAAGTATCCCAATTCATTAGCACTTTTTTCTAGTGGCTATGCGTCTATTTACGCAACTGCACCACCCATCCAAGACTTTTATGATGCCCTTGTCCCATCTTTCCTTTTAGCACCATTTCTTCGATGCATTGCCGTCTATTTATATAGCAACAATGCACATCGTAAACAATGATCTTCACGAACCCTCTGTATAATTTCGGTTCGACGTTTAATTACGTTCTCATGACCTCGTGCATGAGCAAATAGCGATCTACACGAACACACCCACACCACCGGAATTCGGCCAGCAGGAATCCCTTGCTGGTTACTCACCACATTGAGAGAAATATTCTCTCTCTTCCCCGATTCTCACCATTAACTGAGGATTGAATTCAACTCAGAGTTCTATCTTCGAGGAGTCGTTTTTCAAACAGCAAGGCGGTCGAGTCGCCTGCCATCCCCCGTACCGACGCCGATACGGTGTGGAAACTAACACTTCGATTTCAGTTCGTAGTCGTTTATAAAAAATATTAATTTCGTTCTTTTGCACTTCGACTCTATAAATTATATCAATCAAAAATTCGCTGTGTTTCAGAATTAAGTGCGAGTAATTATTAAATGTGACTTCCCGCAAAAATAAATCTGTAAAAAAATACAACAAAATAAATATATTGTGACGCATGTGACAATCAGTAGTAGAATGTTCGAGAAAGTCCAAAACAAAGTACTAGAATATTCTATAAAGTACTGGAAAACTGGAGACTATGAACAATAGAACATTCAAAGCTATGGAACGGACGGAAACGAAACACCGAATCAGAATGTGAGGAAACGGTATAAATACGTCGCACACAGATCATGAAGACAAGTATAAAGTAAGAAGTAAAAAGTAAAAAGTAAGCAGTCAAAGACGCAATAAGTACGGAAGCGATAAGTTAAGAAATCGTTAAGTGTACGGTAAAAGTAACGGTTGTTATTAACGGACTAATAAAGAGTTACATAAATTTAAAATCGGTTTAACGGCTCTTATTTATTAAAAATATTTAATCCAGTGAACCCTAAGCTCGCTACAATATGTACATCAATAAAATCCAAATAAGAACTATTTGAACTAATAATCCAAAGTGTTTCATTTACTGTGCAGTGAAAGCTTGTGTATCTTACTTGCTCCTCGTGGACGTTGTGTTTGGGGTCTTGTTTCGTTTTTTCTTTCGTGTAAACAGTTTCCCTTTGGTGCTCGTCGAACTTTTAGCAGAGTGGGTTGGTAGTAGAACCCGTACCCGTGCAGGCGCCACGACTACCTCCCCCACACATCCCTGTATAAGAACCCGTTCCGTTACAGAGTGGGAAAGATGTGGAATTCCCTTCACGCGCAAGTGTTCCCGGAGCGTTACAACCTGCAACTGTTCAAAAAGAACTGCAACAGTTATTTGGTGCCATCTCGGGGGATCGTGCCGACACTATAGGTTCGCCTTTCCCGAGAGAAGTGTAATAAGAAAAATAAACAAAAAAAAATTAAAAACAATGTCACATAAGTTATATTTCAAATCACTTCAGAACTCGAAAACCCGAAAGCCAACAAAGAAGATATATTTAATCGTTCACTCAATTGCTTTGCAAATACGATATATTTATATTTCTTTTGTTTTTGATACGGGGTTTTGGTTTTTAACAAATTCAACTATTAAAACATTTTAAAATATTTGTTTCCTTGTTCTTCATCATCATCATCATCGTGGGCACTACAACCGGGAACCGGTCTTGGCCTTATTTAGCAAGTCCTGAGGCTTGTTAAATTTTCCATCATGATTTGTTTTTTTCCGGGCAAGGTCATTAGTCTTGCGCCATCCCTTGTTCTTAGTTATGTAAAAACCCTCGCGGTAGCGCAGATATTTCGGATTGCCACGACCGATGTCCGGATGTGATCAATCATTGGCGCGGTTCCTACAGCCAGTCACTACGTGATGTTTTTATCCTTTGGTCGGAGATTTGTTTAATTTATAAGACGATCGGCTTCAACCGGTGTTTGGTTTTGTATAGATTAACTTTCATCTATACGATCGTTCTCATGACATTTATGATAGATTCGATTGTCATGGATGTTTTTTCAATACCGATCAACCACCTGCGCTTGTTTTCGTTTCGACCGATTTGTGTAATAAGCTGCATACGACTCTGCGTAGTGTTTCTAAAGGAGGAGGCAGATAAAACGAGATGCATGGGAAACTGCTGTATGGAGCTCCTCCTACAGTCTTTAAAACTGACTGGCTATCATACACAAAGGGCATGAAAATCCTAAATTATGTAAAACTCAACACTAAACCCTTTTTTCTCGGGGAGTAAATTCCACAGAAAGTAATCTTAAGTGCATGTTAATAATTCCTAATTAGTACAGACAACATCTGGAAATAAAAAAAAAACACCTTTAAAAGAAAACAACAACAATAACAACTTTAGCGATGGCCAAATAACGCGGTCAACAACAACTACTATTACAGACAATAGGAACATCACGAAAACAACAAAGGCCCCAACAGACTCAAGTACGGCAGGGCCAGTGGCAATCTGGTAGAGTTTACCCATTTTACTTGTCTATGGGTAAATTAAATATCGTTAACGCTTAATACGTTTTCTAAGTAAACACGACTGGTCTCTCGAAAAATATCTGAGATCCAAAACTTAAACAGAACGTTGTATTCCAGAATACTACCCTTATTAAATTTAACACTGAATCTCCTTACACATCCTTAAAAACTTCCTTTAACATATATTACATTCTCACTTAATACATACCATTCATAAACATTCACAATATTGCCAGTTACAGCACATTTAATAACTTGCCCCTTTTTATTTCAAAACAGAGCACTTTGATTTTCGTTCCTATTTTATTCAATTTAAAAGTCACAGAAACTAAAGGAATACTTTGAGAAAATTTGTTTTGTTCATATTATAATTTACAGTAAATTAGAACACAATGTTCTATAAGTAGAGAAAAAATTCAATAGTAAAATTAGTTTGAGTTTGGAGTTGAGTTAGAGAACAGAGTTAGTTGAATTGCTTACAGTCTCAAGTAAATTTATGTTTTGAGTTGAGAATAAGTTTTCCTTGAGTGAAGAAGATGATACACAAAATAAACAATATTAAGGAGACGGAATTAGTTTTTTTCTTAATTAATTAATTATCAATTGCAACAATTTTCCGCTCAAACGTACTTTCTATCGGAGCGGAATAATAAATAAAAGGAAAAATAAAAGGAATAATAACTAAAAGAAAAACAAAAGGTCCCCGGTCTTCCCTCAACCGAGGAAGCACGGCGCCGGACGTCAACAAGAACAACTATCGAGCTATAACTAAGCAAAATTGATAGAAACATAATTTTAGGCAATATTGATCGTTAAGTACTTCAAAAACAAGCGATATGGCTACCATTATCTGGTTTTCTTGTTTTCTTTGCCCCGTTTTCCGCATACATAAAATTTGAACAAGTGTTAAATCCGTTAAGATATGGCCCCTGGGCCACGTATGTTAAACAAAATTAAGCGTAAATGGTTGCATTACGACCCCGGTATTGGAGGCCAAACTCCTACCGATAAACTTACAAAAGTGAATAATAAAGTGCTAGAGAAATCCAATATGTGTTCAAACACTAACTTTTTCCAACCATTTCAAAGTCTGATGGAGGACTCACCTGAAATGGATTCGACCAACGTCGATCAGTATGCAGAAGTTACTAAAGAAACAGTTCCGCCAATTGTGGTTTTATAATCAACCTGTGCTAAAGTGCGAAATATTTTGAATAACATTAAAATAGACAACTGCTTAATTAAAAACATATCACTTGGACAAAAAATATGTTCCCCAACAATGGACATATACAACAAAATTAGAACCGAACTCTTGCGGTTAAAATGTGAGTTTTTTACCCACTCGCGAAAGGAAATCGCCCGCTAAAGGTTATGTTATCCGGTTTAGATCTAATTAGCAATGACATAATAAAAAATGAACTAGTTACAATCGGGATTAAGTGCCTAGATGTTAAAACCATCACATTAAATTCGTCAACAAAAGCCCTGTACAAGCACTACTTGTATATCGTCTACATTCAACGCGGTACAATTAAATTAAATGAACTCAAACGTAATTTCTCTACCTTGTTCAAAACCATCGTTCGCTGGGACTTCAAAAAACATAATCCAGGTAAGGTCACACAATGCCATAATTGCCGGCTTTACGGCCGCGGCTCGATGCATTGTCACATTAATAGCTTCTGTACAATCTGTTCTGGAAACCACAAAACATTCGACTGCAAAACGAATGAGGTCATCAAGTGTGCAAATTGCAGTGGGCCTCATAAATCCACCGATCCTGAATGCATTAGCCGGAGGCAGTACCTAGACATTCGCCGCAAATTATCCCCACGTGGACATGGTACAGGAAGTAAAACGTTCCGTCAGGCTCCGAGTGACAAACAGCAGCCACTGCCCGACCGATTCTCCTTTGAACATTTTCCTCCACTACCACGATCTGTGCGTCAACCTTCACCTCCTTCATCCACCTGGGCTTCTGGCCTCCATCAAACCCAGCAACCTTCCAACAGTGATACGACACACACGAAGAAAAATCCGTCAGAATCTATAACTAATGATAACCTGTTCTCATTTAGCGAGATAAACTCTCTTCTTAATGAAGTTGTAACCAAGCTTAGTGCTTGTCAAACTAAAGCTGACCAATTTAACGTCATTACTTCATTAGCTATTAAGTAGATATACTCGGAAAAAACATGTTAAGAAACTCTCTTAACATCATAACTTGGAATGCGAGAAGCGTCAAAAACAAACAGCATGAATTTTTTAATTTCTTGATAAATTTTAATATTGATATTGCAGTTGTTTCAGAAACCTGGCTCAAACAAGACATTTTTTTCTCTCATCCAAATTACATATGTTATCGCCTAGACAGGGTACATGCTAGTGGTGGAGGTGTCGCCATTGTTGTGAAAAAATGTATAGAACATTCCTTGCGTCCTTCATTGCACCTTAAGTTAATTGAGGAAATTAGTATAGATGTAACATTAAGTGATAACTCCAAGGTGAGTCTTTTTTCGGTCTATTTCCCTGGTGGAAATAGAAACATTGAGAAATCTACTTACTTTAAGTGGGATCTGCAAAAATTGTGTAGAGTCAACACTCGAAACAAGGTAATTATTGGTGGTGATCTAAACTGCAGACATCAGTCGTGGAATTGTCTTAGGGCAAACTGCTGGGGTAACATTTTACTAGATGTTACTGAATCCAGCCCAAGTTTTTCCATACTTTATCCACATCTCCTCACCTATATCCCAGCGAGTGCTAACAAGAACCCCTCAACTATTGATCTATATATCACTAATATTCCAAATTACTGCACAGTACCATTAACTCTAAATGCGTTAAGTTCAGACCACCTTCCGATCAGCCTCACAGTGAATCATACATTATCTGTAAATCGTACCAGTTTATACCACAAATATTCCGCCGCCAACTGGAATTGTTATAAATCATATATAAACACGAACTTGGCTCTAGGTGATTCCAGCCTAAATTCTATACTCTGCAGCGAGCACATTGATATCCTATGTAACAATTTTGTTTCTGTTATCAATAGAGCGGCCGATCTTGCGATACCTAAATGTTCCACTGCTCCAGTTGATAAGGCACCGCTTCCTGAAAATATCTAACATCTGATTAGGCTACGAAACTCTGAAAGAAGAAAATGGCTTCGTTATAGAATCGATTGCTTTCTAGTTAATGTTAAAGTCTTAAAAAATATCATTAAAAAAGAAATCTCAGCATATAGGAACAAGTGTTGGAATAAATACCTTTCCTCTCTTGACACAGCAAGCAAACCGTTCTGGAAAATATCAAAAATTATGAAAAAGAGAGGGTCAAGTATTCCTCCATTGAAAGATCACGACAAGTTGTTTATTTCTTCAGTGGAGAAATCGAACCAACTTGCTAACACGTTTAGTAAGAACCACTCCATATCTGTGCATCTAAGCGACGCGTATACTGAGGCTGAATTTGCTAACACTATCCATGTACTTTCTCAATCACCAGCTGAAAGTACTTACGCAACTAATATTAGCAAAGTTAAAGAATTGATAACAAAATCGAAATCAAAAAAGGCTGCTGGTCTTGATAATATTGTAGCGAGCTTAGGGTTCGCTGGATTAATTATTTTTAATAAATAAGAGCCGTTAAATCGATTTTGAATTACTGTAACACTTTTTTAGTCCGTTAATAACAACCGTTACTTTTAACGTACACTTAACGAAATCTTAACTTATCGCTTCCGTACTTATCGCTTGCTTACTCTGCTTACTTCTCACTTATTACTTATCGCTTGCTTCACTGTCTACTTCTTACTCGTCTCCATTATCTGTGTGCGACGTATTTATACCGTTTCCTCATTCTGATTCGGTGTTTCGTTTCCGTCCGTTCCATAGCCTTGAATGTTCTACAGTTCATGATCTCCAGTTTTCCATTACTTTCTAGAATATTCTAGTACTTTGTTTCGGACTCTCTAGAATATTCTAGTAGTAATTGTCATATGCGTCACACTACCCTCCGCCTAGATTAGTTCGTCCCGAACTAAATTCACCGGTCTCCCGGGCCAACAAAAGCCGCCAGTCGGTCGCGATGCACCACTTTCATCCTGGCGTTCGGCGGTGGAAGTTCTTGACCTTCTTCCAAATTTTCTACTGCTCTCCTTTTTGCGTCAGCTCTAGCCTGCCGTCATTCTTCCTTTTCCTGACGACGGAAGTCCTCTTGCATTTTAGGGATCTCATGCGAATAGTATAAGAGAAAATGCATGTGCACACCCTTAAGCTCTACTGGAGTTTGCACATCACGTAAGCGGTCTAGATCTTCATCTTTAATTACACGCATATTATCTGGTATTGGAGCATCTGTCGATTTCATAACCGTATCCAACTGGTAGTTACGCATCTTTTCAAATAACTGGAGCGGTTTGTTCTTTGGAGCTGACAGTAAACACCAGCGTGCATCGTAGTAATAGACTTTCCATAGATCGTCGCACGTTAATCCTGGTTTCACGTGTTCTTCTCCATAGAACGCAATGAACGGTACCTCTAGCCGTTGATTACGCCTACAATCTAGGGCTTGCTTGATCTTTCCCCCCGTATGTGGTGGCTTACAATAGCGGTCTCGACCTCCAACATCCGTTGATTTCCCTTGTTCGGAAACAGTTGATTTACAAAACACCTGTTTGTAAATCCATTCAGCTTCATCTTGTAGTTCATTGGGTCCCTCTGGAACAGGCGTAACCGGAACTTCGCGCAATTGCATTCGCTCAGGAATATCCGTTTTACGGATTTCATTGTCAAATCCGTAAAGTGACCCCTTTCTAATTCACTAGGTTCGTATTCGGGTTCATATCCGTCCTCGTCATAATTAGTGAAATCCCCATAGTCGAAATCTACACCGAAACTGTCCTGACCTTCTTGCAATGACGCGTCAGTGACTAGAAGTCGTCTTTTCTTCTTCTTCTCAGCAATTGGCCTTCCTTCGTCGTCTACAATAAAATCCTCAGCATCAGACTCCGATTCCTCATTGAAATGTTTTGCCGCCTCAGTTTCCCTGTGACTACGTTCAGAGCGGCCTTCAACATCGTCTTCGTCGTCGAATAGCTGTTCGGCTATAGTCTCATGTGCTGAACCTTCATCGACGTGCTGTTCCTCTCCATCACTTTCTTCGTCCTGTGTACGACGCAGACGCTTGAGCCGCTTTCTGCGTTCGACTTTCAAACCAAGATTCTCTTCAATACGGTCACAGTCGTCGTCTTCCAGTCGGTCGTCCAACTCGTCATCATCATTGTAAATCCGTTTCGGGGAACGGCCTGAAGCATCAGTGTCTTCACCATCACTGCCGTCCTCTTCAATCGGGTTATCATTGATGAGGTCATTCAGTTCTTCACGTAACACATCATCGTCATCTTCCTCCTCTTCCTCACTGCTGTCGGCCATAGCTTTGCTCTTCCTGAGTTTCTTCCTTTCATGTGGCTCCAATTCCTCCTCATCCTCAGATTCTTCCGCTTCCGAGTCCCAGAATTCTTTCATACACTGCCTTTGGGCATCCAATTTTGCATTAACCTCTGCAGCTCGCGCATCCAATTTTGCCTTAAACTCTGCAGCTCGCGCGTCCAATTTTTCCATCATCATCCTGAACATCTCCGAAATGGCCAACGGAGGCGAACTCTTCTCCGTTACATTGGCGCCATATTGACTCGCTGTTTCTTCTCCATCCGGACAGTCTGGCCCAATCATAAAAATATATGTGTCGACATCAATACCCTCTTCTTCCATTGCTGCTTGCAGACGCTGTCGAAGAATTTGCTTCTGTCCTCTGCTATCCAGGTACCGGTCCTGAAGTTCCTTCTTCGATTCAGGAACGCGAAGATCCTCCAAATGTCGATCTGACATCGTCACAACACACTTTCACAGACTTATTTATTTCATCAATAATTAATCCCACTTCTGACACCCATTGAAGCGAGCTTAGGGTTCGCTGGATTATTTATTTTTAATAAATAAGAGCCGTTAAATCGATTTTGAATTACTGTAACACCTTATTAGTCTGTTAATAACAACCGTTACTTTTAACGTACACTTAACGATTTCTTAACTTATCGCTTGCACTTATCGCTTGCTTACTCTGCTTACTTCTCACTTATTACTTATCGCTTGCTTCACTTTCTACTTCTTACTCGTCTCCATGATCTGTGTGCGACGTATTTATACCGTTTCCTCATTCTGATTCGGTGTTTCGTTTCCGCCCGTTCCATAGCCTTGAATGTTCTACAGTTCATGGTCTCCAGATTTCCATTACTTTCTAGAATATTCTAGTACTTTGTTTCGGACTCTCTAGAATATTCTAGTAGTGATTGTCATATGCGTCACAATATTAACAACAAATTAATTAAAGCACTTCCACCTGCTGCAAGTAACTATTTAACGTTCATTTTCAACGCCTGTCTTAAGAATTATTATTTTCCGAACTGTTAGAAAACAGCAAAAGTAATACCTATCCCGAAACCCGGCAAACCGAAGAACAGCCCCGATAGCTACAGACCTATTAGTCTAATTAGCTGTCTGAATAAGCTCTTAGAAAAAATCATTAAGGAAAAGATTGATCGTTTTGTGGAAGCCAATAACATCTTACCAAACTTTCAGTTCGGTTTCCGTAGTGGTCACAGCACAATCCACCAAGTCTTGCGCATTAAAAACCACATAGCTGGTAAATTCATCGACAAGGAGTCAACGGGGCTCGTTCTTCTAGACATCGAAAAAGCCTTTGATACGGTATGGCACGATGCCTTGATTTATAAGCTACTATAACTTAAGCTGCCAATACCGCTTATCAAAATTATCAATAGCTTTCTTCGTTCGAGAAAACATGTTGTGAGTATAGGAACCGACATATCCTCTACTCACCAAATCCACGATGGTGTACCCCAAGGCTCGGTCCTTGGACCCATATTATTCACATTGTTTGTCGCAGATTTACCATGTCTAGGTGAAGACATTCAGGTAGCTATGTTTGCCGATGATACGGTCATTTTCTCTTCGGGTGCCTTATTCACTAATGTCTACAACTCTTTGCAAGCAGCTCTTGACAAACTAGCAGTATATTACAGGAAATGGAAAATAAAAATAAATGGTAATAAGACACAAGCTGTCTGGTTTTCGAGATGTAGGAAACTCTGCTACCTACCAAATGGCACTAAACTCAGTATGTATGCAGTTGACATTGATTGGTCCGAAGACTGTAGATATCTAGGTATTATTCTAGATAAAAAACTTACCTTTCAAAAACACATCACTACCACAATTGACAAAATAAACAAAGTCGTAAGAGTTATGTATCCATTAGTGTGTAGAAAGTCAAAGCTTAGCATCGAAAATAAAATTATAATTTTAAAACTATTTTTCAAGCTATACTCCTGTATGGTGTAATTGTGCTTGCACACACAAAATAAAATTGCAAAGGTGTCAAAATAAAATATTGAAAATGTTGCTGAATTTCATCATCATCGGCACTACAACCGGGAACTGGTCTTGGCCTTATTTAAAAAGTCCTGAGGCTTGTTAAATTTTCCATAATGATATGTTTTTTTTTTTTTCGGGCAAGGTCATTAGTCTTGCGCCAGAATGTTGCTGAATTTGCCATGGCATTATTCGACACATAAACTACATGAAAACACTAACGTTAAACCGGTAGAGTTCCTTATTGACAAAATCAATCGAAACTTCTTCGTCAATTGTTCTTTTTCTGGCAATTTTCTCGTTTCCCGTCTTGCGTTATCCTAAATCACTACATATGTACTCTGTCTATGAAAATTATATCGAGGTCATTATTACATAAAATAACCGGAAACCTGTGCAATACTAGTCTTAAGATTCAAATAAGGGTTTTTTCTTGTAGTTTTCCCTTAATTTATTATTTATTATTCATTAAAATTGCGCTATTTTCATTATATAGACTTAAGATTATAGTTGTAAAGGAATTGCTGTCCTAAAACTCTTAAATACTAGTTGTAAAATATAAATGTACCATATTATCTACCTAATAAAAATTGAATTGAAATTGCGATATGGCTACCAGACTTTTTTGAAAAAATAAATAAGGCTATTCTAATGTATAAATGGCGTTTATACAATAATTTACTATAGTCTCATTTTTGAAGTATTAAAACGTTTTGATGTGAAAATAGTACAAATACCAGGAATCAGTTTTAAAGTTCATTACAAAGGAAATAACTAAAAAAGAAAATTGATGCTAAGATTATCAACAACCGAATGTTGAATTTGAATTGAAATTTCCCGTAAATTCTCTCACTCATCATCCCTGTAAGGGAAACACCTTTCGCCCAACTGTCACATTATATCGGAGAGAAACAGAGAACTTAGAGTTCTCCACGTGTCAAAAGTACGTACATTAAGTTGTTCGTGGAGAAATCACACATCAAAATGTCCAGTGAGGAGGTGCATCCGAAAGAATCCATTATAAAGTCGGCGTACAGTGATGTCCATAAATTCAGCCATAATGGGGAGTTTGAAAAAGCCCTCAAGGCCGTGAATCGAAGTGAGTACCCGATAACCCATGTACAATTTCCAACTGCTTTCCCCACAAACCACTTCCACAATATCCTGTTTTTGAATTAGATCTCACTCTGGGCTTAATTCATAATATCCTCGTAGTCCATGGTACATGTAACTATATTAACTTATATTTTTAGTTCTTGGAGTCACGGCCACCGACCACTTAGCGCTGCACTGCAAAGTGATATGCTTGATTCAGATGGCCAAGATCGAAGAAGCATATAAATTCATTGAGAAAAATAAACTATTCGATCTGACCTTCGAGAAAGCCTATTGTGAATACCGTTTAAATCACACGGAGAAAGCATTAAAAACAATTGACACCAGTGAATTATCATCTTCACTGCCGCAAAACTTAAAAGAGCTACGCGCTCAAGTTTTGTACCGACTGGAGCAATTCGATGAATGCTATGAATCCTATAAGGAACTCATTAAGAACACTTCGGATGAATACGAGGATGAGCGCAGGACTAATCTTAGCGCTGTCGTGGCAAATCTCGCTTTGGATGAGGTAATGAACGGTGTAAATTGTGATGTATACAACTCTTGAAGAAATATTTGTATCTCACAGGAACGTGAACTACCTGTTTTACCAGAAAATACATATGAGATGAACTACAACGCCGCATGTGCTCTGGCCAATAGAGGAAAATACTCTGAAGCTACCAAGAAACTTCGGGTGGCAGAAAAGCTATGCCGTGAAATCTTGGAGGAAGACGGTGCCTCGGAAGAAGAGATTCGTGACGAACTTGATGTCATACGGTGAGTGTGTATAATTTTATCGAGATACTCTTTATGAAATGATTCCCATTTCAGAGTGCAAATCGCGTATTGCTTGCAAATGCAGGGCAAGGCAAAGGAATCCGGGACCATATACGGCGAGTGTCTCAAGAACAAACCAAAAGATCCAGCACTGGTTGCTGTGGCGAGTAATAATTCTGTCGTACTCAATAAGGAACAAAATGTGTTCGATTCAAAGAAGAAAATTCGTCTGGCCATGTCGGATGCATGCAACCACAAGCTAACCTCGCGACAAAAGAAAGTAATTGCACTGAACAATTGCGTATTGGCATTGTACACAAATGCGAATGACTGTCAGAGCTTGTGTAACAAGGTGATAAGCACTTATAGCGATACCGAATTCGAGGTCAAGCTCATCAAATGTAGTCATTTGTGCAAGGAAAAGAAACACAAGGAAGCTGTTGATATATTGCAGAAATATTCTGCAACCAACACCGAGAATGCATTTACAATCAAGTTTGCAATTATCCAACTCCTACTTTTGCAGGTACTTTGTAATGTTCAACACTTGGTATCACGTATTCCATGACACCTTTTCTTTATAGGGCAACCGTAAGGAGGCGATAGACATGTTACTGTCACTCGGAGAAGCTAAATACAAACCCGGAATTGTGTCTGCTTTGGTGTCGTTGTATTTAGGTACTGACAACAAGCAAGCAGCATCTAACATGCTTAAAGAAGCCGTGGATTGGTATAAAAAGAACAACGTAAGCCGATTCGTTTCCAATGATTGTATATTGTGCTTAGTACACATTTCCTTCCAGGTGAGCAGTGCTGATTTATCAGATATGTGGCGTCAAGCAGCCAATTTCCATTTGCGTGGAGGTGCTACCGAAACAGCGGCAAGCTCTCTTGAAGAACTTCTTAAATTAAATCCAAATGATAAAAAGGTTCTTGCTCAACTTATCATCGCCTATGCTCAGATAAATCCGCAAAAGGCTCTTGAAATAAGCAAAAAATTGCCCGTGCTCGAGACATTGACTACCATATCTGAAATTGATGCTTTAGAATCTGCTAATTGGGTGATGAGTACCAAAGCGGCTAAGAAGACGGCCAGCGCTAAAGCGGATCAATCACCAAGTACCCCTGGTGATGTGCAAGGGAAAAAACGACACCGCAAGAGGAAAGGTAAACTGCCGAAGAACTATAACATTGATATTCCTCCAGATCCAGAGAGGTGGCTACCAAAATATGATCGTACCGGCTACCGCAAAAAAAGAGATCGTAGAGCAAAAGATGTCATCAAAGGCTCACAGGGCACGTCCACCGCCAACTCTGACCAATTGTAAGTGCTCTTCTTTTCCACTCTATATTCAACATTAATATATTGAATGATTCTTCCTCAGCGATATGTCAAAGGCTCAGAATTTCAACAAGAACTCGCCAGCTACTCCGGCGTACCAAGAAGTTGCCCCTGGTCCACGACAACAATACCGTAAAGGCGCCCACAGCAAGAAGAAAAAGGGCAGACATTAAACGTTGCTCAAACAATCTGCAAGGAGTTTCTAGACAAGATTAAAGTTACAATTTTTACTTACAACTTGAATCGAATTACATTTTTGAAAGTGCTTTTTATTTTGATGTCTCGAATTATTTTGATGCCAGTCGTAGAGTTGTCCAGTTGTCAGGTTCAATAGATGACCGTGCCATTTAACAAGTTGAACCCTATAAATTGAAAATTGAGCAAATGTACTGAAGATCGCCCTCTGGCAGCTGTACGAACCCACTACAAACAATTGCTTCAACCATAACAAGTTGCGCCCTGTGCTGATTTTGAACCAATTCGGAATTGATACGGCCGGTTTTCCGGAGAATAAATTTAGTTGTGTTGTGTCCTCACCGTTCGGAATAAGAAACAAGTTTATCAAGAAATCCAGTCTAAAGTTCGACTCAACAAATTACTCGTGAAAATTGTTAAACAATAAAGTATATGGAATAATATTCGTGAAAATTATTTGAAAATAAGACTAATTACTCGAAAAAAAAATTAAAGAATAAAATATAAGAAAAATTACGGGACACGTGTAATAATCCCTCCACCCATTTTTTAACAATGTTAGGTAGCTCAGTTAAAAATGTACCCACAGTGACCAAGCCATAATAGTGGCGGAAATGACGAAAGCCACTTCAACGTACAAATGGGTCCTAAATGAAAAAATAGCGCGTTCGACGAGCGTTCAAGCCGTTGTGTGGTCCTGCGATCCAAAAATCGAACGAAGTGCGGCGCAAACCACCAATTAATAAGGACAGTGAACACAGGGTGTTGCGCAATGCAACTAGTTATGATGAGGGTGCGTAATATAACAACATATTTAAGTAACTACACTAGAGGTGTTAGCTTGTGTCACAACAGATTAGCTCAGTTTTATTACATCGAGCTGTAACACTAGAGCTAATGGGGCGAATTCAAGAGAACACTACTGCTCTTGAACGAAGAACACCACAAAAGTCCGAGAGAGAAAAGGAGCGTCGATAACGTTGAGCGAAAAATGAAGAACAATGGAAGTAAGCGGCGAGCGCAAACAACTGGTCTGATGGGCCGACAAGGATCGAACAAAGGAATTAATCATCATCATCATCGGCACTACAACCGGGAACCGGTCTTGGCCTTATTTAGCAAGTCCTGAGGCTTGTTAAATTTTCCATAATGATTTGCTTTTTCCGGGCAAGATCATTAGTTTTGCGCCAGAGGCTCCTCGACGGGGAATCGAACCCCGGTCTCTCGCGTGACAGGCGGGTATACTAACCACTTTACTATCGAGGAGCCTAAAGGAATCAATAACGTTGAAAATAGAAACAAAGCGATAAGGAGAGCAGACGGGAAAAACGATAAATTATAACCGGTAGTGAGCGATTGGTGCGTTAATACGAAAGAAAACGAAGGAGCTTAGAGCGACGTATTGGTCGGTTAGTCAAGGCATGCGTCAAATTTCCTTTAAGTATTATTATTTATTGGCCTGTAGGAACCCGGAAAGTTCATGACCTCACCGACTCGACTCCGTCATCGTTCCCTGTTCTGTACACTCTCCTTCCACACTTGACCAGCCGATCCGATCTCCTGAAGGTCAAACCTAACATTATCCTCCCATCTCCGTCGCGGCCGTCCTGTCGGTCTCTTCCCCGTTAGTTTACCGTCAAGAATTCTATGCACAGTCCTATCATCGCCCATTCGCGCTACGTGTCCGGCCCATCTTAATCTTCGCGACTTGATCACTCTCACTATTGTAGGTTTGCGGTATAGCTCTTCCAATTCGTGGTTGTCGAGTTTCCTCCATTGTCCTGACTCCTCGTCATATTTACCGCCAAATATACCCCTTAAAACTTTACTCTCGAATACGCGGAATTTGTTATATAGATTTAAGATTATAGTTGTAGGGGAATTGCTGTCTTAAATCACTAAAAAAACTAATTGCAAATTCTTAAATTGTAATTATATTGGATTATCTACTTGAATTGAAATAGAGTGTTCCTCAACAAATTCAAAAAGAAGCAGCTTGCAATGTACTATAGAAAATAATGTTTATTAAATATCGAAAGAACTTTGTCTAAATTGTTTGGACACAAAAGCACATTTCTTTCGCTATTGAATTTAGTTGTAGCTATGTGATGGATTGGTCGGGTTGTCAAATAATGAATGTCTTCACATTTTATCGCCGAAACGTCGTCCAAAAACCTCAAATATGAATTCTGTTATCAATAGACATAATTTGGGAGCATAGGAGTCAATGCCCTGTGAGTAGGGTGTTAAAATATACTCAAAGCTAGGCCGGGTTGTCATAAGAGGCGACTAAAGGCCGAGTGGTAGCCGGGGTCCCAACGCCCTGTGCACTCGGTGAAATACCACCCCATCAAGCTTTAGGCTCCGTGAAATGGTCGGGAGAAATCCCTGGCCATCTTTCGGAGCTTGGCTGATGGACCGGTTCGAGAAAAGGTTGGTTAGGTGGTAGTCGGCCCCAAGGTGAGATACCACCCCGTCACGCTGTACATTCCGCGATATCGCCGAGAGAAATCTTCGACGGTGTTTCGGATGTGTGGCTGATGGCCCGGACTCACACGGAGATAAGTCATGATGGTATCTTCTGATATAAAGAATTCCGGAGGTAAACTAGTTTCCCATTCGGATCTCCGGCGGAGGGGGGGGGGGGGGGGGGGGGGACTATGTCAGGGGAAACTTCATGCAGATATGATAAATAACGGAACTTTAAGACGTTCGTCATCGCATAACCGGGCTCGCTCTCGAGGCTCTGCCCGCGCTCGACTGGTGACGGCATTTTGTAACATCAGGGGTATCGGTTTCACCAATACGAATGTAAAAGCCGTCCACCAATATTTGCAAACAACGAAACCAGATATCCTTGCCCTAATTGAGACCCAGGTCGATTCGTCTACTGATTCGACATATCTTCGTTGCTTAGGATACGACTTACATTCGAGATTCCGTTTTAAGGGCGGAGTCTGCGTCCTCGCGCGGTCCAATCTGGCTTGCCAGAGGATGGGGGCGTTGCAACCCAATAATATGGATATCATATGGTTGAGGGTTGTGCTGAAGAATTCCGTTAAATTTCTTTGTTGTCTTTACCGCTCCCCGAATGACGATCGACCAGCGACATTTTTCGAACATCTTTCACCTACCGTCGACTGGATACAGATCAAGCACCCAGCTTCTGAAATTGTTGTCCTTGGCGATTTTAATGTGCACAATTCCGGCTGGTTGTTACATTCTAACAGAACCGACGAGGCTGGGAGGCTGGCGGAGATATTTGCTGTAAGCCACAACTTGGCTCAACTCGTGGGGGAGCCAACGCGAGTGCCGGATGCCCGAGGCGATTGTGCGAACACCCTGGATCTGTTTTTGACATCCGAGCCGAGTATTAGAGAATTACGGTTTGAACTGCTTGACCATCCGCCTTAATCACCAAATGTAGTCCCAAGTGACTTTTTTGTTCCCTAATCTAAAAATAGCGCTCGAAGGACAGAGATTTTCGTCAAATGAGGAGGCAATCACCTTCGTGAACAATTATTTTGCAGAGAAAAACGTCGAATACTATTTGGACGGGTTAGAGAGATTGGAGCATCGCTGGGAGAAGTGTGAAGAGTTACAAGGAGACTATGTTGAAAACTAAAAATAAATTATAAGAAAAAAATATCTTGTATCTTTGTCATGTCGGAAACTTTTCAGTCCAATACGAATGTAAACGCCGTCCACCAATATTTGCAAACAACGAAACCTGATATCCTTACCCTAACTAAGACCCAGGTCGATTCGTCTACTGATTCGACATATCTTCGTTGGTCTGGATACGACTTACATTAGAGATTCCGTTTTAAGGGCGGAGTCTGCGTCCTCGCGCGGTCCAATCTGGCTTGCCAGAGGATGGAGGCGTTGGAACCTAATAATATGGACATCATATGGTTGAGGGTCGTGCTGAGGAATTCCGTTAAATTTCTTTGTTGTCTTTATCACTCCCCGAATGACGATCCACCCGCGACATTTTTCGAACATCTGTCATATACCGTCGACTGGATACAGATCAACCACCCAGCTTCTGAAATTGTTGTCCTTGGCGGTTTTAATGTGCACAATTCCGGCTGGTTGTTACATTCTAACAGAACCGACGAGGCTGGGAGGCTGGCGGAGATATTTGCTGTAAGCCACAACTTGGCTCAACTCGTGGGGGAGCCAACGCGAGTGCCGGATGTCCGAGGCGATTGTGCGAACACCCTGGATCTGTTTTTGACATCCGAGCCGAGTATTTATACCATAGAGGTTTCTGCGCCACTGAGAAACTCAGATCACTGCTTGGTATCTGTCGCGCAAGCACTTGCATATCAAGCGAATAACCGGCCTAGGAAGATTGGCCATGTATGGAAGTATGGGGCTGCTAACTGGGGCGATATGCGAGGTTTCTTCGCATCCTTTCCATGGTCGGAGGTGTGCTTCGGAATCTCCGATGTTAACGCTTGCGCGGAGTCGGTATCAGAGATTATTCTTCTGGGGATGGAGATGTATATTCCACATTCCATCAAACGAAGTTCGTCTGATAAACCTTGGTTTGATAAAAAATGCGAGCAAATTACAGCGGCAAAAAATATAGCTTTTAAGCAATGGCGCTCCAATCCCACCGATGTTAACAGAACGAATTTTGTTAGAATCAGAAACGCGGGCAACCAGGCGATTGATACCCCGAAGAAGGCTCACAACGACAGGGTGATCAATAAGCTCCTTCGGTGCCCAACTGGTTCGCGTTCCTTCTGGTCAATGGCAAAGGCTGTCAGCGGTAACTTCGCATCCTCCTCATTCCCTACGTTGGTGACAGACACCAGGACGTTGGTCACGAATTCAAAGGACAAAGGTAAGGTGTTCATGAATTTATTTTTCGCGAATTCCAACCTCGATCCCGGCCTTTTGGAGCCACCTGTGATCTCGCCGGTACGGTCTTCGATGCGGGATGTGAGATTTCGTCCGCGCACTATTCAACGCATTTTACGTGAATTGGATTGTAGGAAGGCAACCGGCCCGGACGGAATACCAGCAATAGTCCTTAAAAACTGTGCTCCAGAACTATCCCCGGTTCTTGGCAGGCACTTCCGCTTATCTTATGCACGGAGGACCCTTCCTGCCTGCTGGAAAATCGCTCGAGTTCAGCCAATCCCAAAGACGGGAAAAAAGTGTCTCCCACAAAATTACCGTCCGATAGCATTACTGTCTATTTTATCTAAGGTAATGGAAAAAGTCATCAATACAGAGTTGGTTAAGTATTTGGAGTGCAACGGACTTGAGAATGATCGTCAATACGGATTCCGTGGTAGGCGGCCCACGGGAGACCTTTTGACACTTATAACCGATATATTGACATCTGCAATTGAACGGCATGGTGAGTCAAGGGCGGTCGCATTGGATATTTCCAAGGCTTTTGACCGCGTCTAGCACGGGGCATTGCTGAGCAAACTTCGTTCATATGGACTTTCCCAACAGCTTTGCGACTGGACGAGGAGCTTCCTTGAGAATCGATCGATCCGGGTTGTTGTGGACGGCGAGTGTTCGGATATGTATCCTGTTAATTCGGGGGTACCCCAAGGTTCTATTTTGGCTCCAACCTTGTTCTTGCTTCACATAAATGATGACAACGGATAACAAAGTGTTCAGTTTTGCGAATGATAGTACACTTGTTTCCTCCTTTTCGATTGTTCGGCCGATTGGTGCATCCACGTCGCATCAGCTGAGATGTAGACAGATTGACTCTCTAAATCAGGATCTAGATAGGGTGCTGCAGTGGGGAAAGGCCAATCTCGTCGGCTTCAATGCAGCGAAGACACAATATACAACATTCCCAAAGAAAAGTGGATCATTGGTTCCACAGCTGATGATGAATGGCCGGGTCCTCGAGGCTGGGGGAAGTTTGAAATTGCTCGGCGCCACGGTCTGTGGGAATGTATCATGGCATAAACACGTGTCGAGTATCGCCAGGTCAGCCTCAGGAAAACTGAGTTATCTTTTTAGAGTCAAGAAATATTTTACTCCGGCCCAACTTCTTCTCCTATATAAATCCCAAATTAGACCCGGGCTGGAATATTGCTCTCATGTTTGGAGCTCGGCACCTAAACATACCCTCGACCTACTTGAGAGCATACAGAGACGAGCGATCCGCCTGATCGGGGACTCGGCGCTGACGTCGGGGCTACAGTCGCTATCACATCGAAAGCGCGTAGCCGACCCATGTCTGTTTTATAGATATTATCATGGGTACTGTTCTTCGGAGATTATTGGTATTGTTCCATGCAATTCGGCTTATATGCGCTCCACAAGACAATCCGACGGATCGCATCCGTTTGTGGTTCATCTCCCGACGGCGCGAACATCCCTGCATCAGAACTCGTTCCGTTACAGAGCGGGGAAGCTGTGGAACTCCCTTCCCACACGAGTGTTCCCGGAGCGTTACAACCTGCAACTGTTCAAAAAGAACTGCAACAGTTATTTGATGGCATCTCGGGGCATCCACTCGGCGCTATAGGTTCGCCTCTCCCGAGAAGTCTAATAAAAAAAATTTTTTTACACACCTTATAAACTGAAACATAAATGTAACCCACAACAACAAGTAATGTCTGAATCTGATATGCTCTATTTCAGATTTTAGTGATATATTGGGTTTTCCCGATTTACTACCGAAAAAAAGTTGTCAAGTCCCTATTGGAAAACCCTATACAAAAATATTGTTGATTAATAGGACAGGTTGCATTTTCCTGTCCTTCCATTATGATATCGCAGTGTCACAAGAGAAAAGTTCTTGCTCTTTGGTATACACTGACAAATGTGAAGGATAATAAAAAATTCAAACTGAATAAAACGATGAATGAAACCCGAAACATTTAAATGAACCCATAAATAAATAAATGCGATATAGTATTATAAATCACGCCGGAGACCGGGGTTAGATTCCCCAGCGGGGAGCCTCTGGCGCAAGACTAATGACCTTGCCCAGAAAAACAAATTATCATGGAAAATTTAACAACCCTCAGGGACTTGCTAAATAAAGCCAAGACCGGTCCCCGGTTGTAGTACCGATGATGATGATGATAGTATTGTGACGCATATGACAATCCGTACTAGAATATTCTAGAGAGTCCGAAACAGAGTACTAGAATATTCTATAAAGTAATGGAAAACTGGAATAGAACATTCAAGACTATGGAACGGACGGAAACGATACACCAAATCAGAATGAGGAAAAACGGTATAAATACGTCGCACGCAGAGCGGAAGTTAAGATAGTGATGAGTATGAAGTAGGAAGTGAAACAAGCGATTGCTGATGAGTAAGAAGTAGAACGTGAAACAAGCGATAAGTCTCGAGCGAGAAGTAGGCAGTAAAATACGCGATAATTACGGAAGCGATAATAAAGAAAACGTTAAGTGTACGGTAAAAAGTAACGATTGTTATTACGGACTAATAAAAGTGTCACATTAATTCGGAATCGATTTAACGGCTCTTATTTATTTTAACATAATTAATCCAGCGAACCCTAAGCTCGCTACAGTATTATAAAAACATTTAAAAAATAAAACAAATTTCTATTGTTCCCTATTAGGAACCTGAAAGTTCAAGATGAAAGGAACATTTCAAATTGTTCGAATTGGTCCCTTCATAAATGTCATAAAGATCATAAGGCGTTTAGTATAAAACCACCTCAATCCGCAATTTTTCTTTAATTTAATTTTTTCGCAATTCCATACATCTTGGAGTAAACTAACATGTAACCAAACGATTGACAGTAAAACCACCACAATTCTGTTAAAAACGGAGCCTTTTTTCAAATCCTTGCTTCTACTGAAGGAAGTTTGAATGAAAGGATAAACAAAAACTAATCTTCAAAACCAGCTTAATCTATTATTTTTAATCTTATAAGACACAGATACAAACATTTGGGTTGAGCTGGTTTTGATATTAAACCTATCATATATGATATCATTTCTATTTGAATCTGGCAATACTGTGGATGTCAACGTCTCTACACGTGTGTTTATATATCCGGATAGAATAAAATACAATATATTCACTGAATCTTTCTAGGGAAGACGCTGTACTAAGGGTTTTTAAGTTACTTTTTTGAAGTAATGTTCCGCGCCAACTTACTTTTATTTTCATATAAGGCAGGTGAATTTCTCATACTACATTCTTCAACACTTATTAAAACCTACTTCACTTGCAGAGATTTTAACCAGATTCACTGGAAGTTTTGCAGCAGCGATGACCGAAGCATTAGATATTCACAATAAAAAAAAGCTTGAGAGTAAAGACAAGATACCTTACAAGTCACGATTAAAAAAGCGACCGTGGGTTGAATCGTCGCCGACTAAAGATGAGGTGGCCGATAAACGAGCTAACTTCGATCCTGCAACGCGAGTTAAGAGAAAGAAGAGTGCAATACTCTTGGGATATTTTGGAGCTGACTACTTTGGGATGCAACGGAATCCGGGAATGCGTACTATCGAGGAAGATCTACTGCAAGCTATGTTAAAACATAATTGGATCACTGAAGACGGATTTAATCAGGCACAGACTGCACAATTTCAACGTGCTGCGCGTACAGATAAAGGAGTTTCGGCAGCAAGACAAGTTTGCTCGCTTAAATTGCGTAAGTTCATTTAGCTTTCCCGATTCCAAATGTTCTGAATGAATCCTACGATTTTATTTCAGCCTTACAAGTCGATGTGGCTGCTCTGAATGCCGACCTGCCAGAGGTCATTCGAATCTTTGCCGTGAAACGAGTGACAAAAGGTTTCAATGCCAAGGATAAATGTAATGCTAGGACATATACTTATACCCTTCCTACGGTAGCTTTTGAGGATCATACCAAGGATATTAATATGGAAACGTTTCGAATAACAAATGACATACTATTGAAATTGGGCGCTACATTGAAACTCTACGAAGGAACAAAGAATTATCACAATTTCACCAGCAAAAAGTAAGTTGTCTAGATAAGTAGATTCGAGGAAGTCATGACAATCTGTACTTTCACTTCTTAGGAGTTTTCTGGACCCATCCGCACAAAGATTTATGATTTCATTTACACATAGTGAACCTTTTATAAGCCCTCAAGGTGTTGAGTTTATTACACTCAAAGTTAAAGGACAAAGTTTTATGTTACATCAAATCCGAAAAATGGTTGGCTTAGCTATTGCTATTATTAGAGGAAACACTACAGAAGCTACGGTAGCTCGGGCATTCTCTGAAGATCGAATAGATTTACCAACAGCTCCTGGACTGGGTTTGGTTTTAGATCAAGTACATTATGAGCGTTACAATGACCGCTATGGTGAAGATGGTGTTCATGAGCCACTCACTTGGACGGATGTGGAACCTGAAATAGAAAAATTTTCAGAGAAGTATATATATTCGAATATATATGAAACTGAATGCAAGGAGAAGTCGCTCGTATCATGGCTGGAATACTTAAGTCTGCATTCTTATCATGTGCGAGACAATACGGATGATGCTTCCAATGAAAAGAAAGACGAAGTCGAAGTCGAAGTCTCGCAATAAAGACATTAAGAAAATTATACTTATTTTTATTTATATTTACGTACAAATAAGTTAAGGTTTTTAACGAGAATTATACTTCCTTCTTAAAAACGGTACAATATTTTTTATTTAAAGTATTGTCCGTCGTTAACAACGGCTTTGTCTCACTTCTCTGAGCGCGTACGTATTACGAGAAAAAAAAAATCGGTTTTTTATGCGATCCACGAATCGACCCATTTCTTCGAAATTAGTGGAGTGCTGATCGGCCAATCGTTACGCCACCGATCAAAATAAGTGGCGATCAAAAGGAAAAATGTGTGTGGGGTGAAGTAACTCCCACTTAATTTACAGGTAAAAGTTTTTATTGGGTGAATGACCAAGGATTGAGTGACATCGTGTTGTAGAATTCCTTTGTTGTTGCGACTGTTTCTTCTACTTTTTTTTACACTAATTTAATCTCCAAAATATCGACCAAAATCTTATGAACTGATTTGTTTGAAATGTTTAGCTCTTGTGGTAGCTCTTCCAAGCGACGACGATCATCAAGCACCAATTCCTTCACTTTATCGATGTTTTCCTTAATCACAGCCGTTCTTGGAGCGCGCGCGAGGCAAATCATTAGTGTCTTGACGACAACTTTTGAATGCTTTGTACCATTCACACACTTGTGTTTTCGAAAAAACCGTCGCTATTTTTTTTTTTACACTAACGCGCGCATAAAATGGGAATTTGAAATACCCTTAAATGTCAGAGCACAGTGCGAGCGGATGAAGAGGAAGTGGACAAGAAAAGGAGGTATCGATGTACATTGGTCTTAAATGCCTGGACATTACAACGACGGGGAAACATGATCAGGTAGAGCATTCCACATTCGTGTGGTTCGACTAAAGTAGGACTCTGTATGTTACTGCATGGCTCAAACCAATTATCCGAGATATCGTGATAGTTGCAGCAATCCGTAATATACAACGCCAAGCCAATT
This sequence comes from Microdon myrmicae, assembly GCA_963931805.1. Classification (NCBI taxonomy): domain Eukaryota; kingdom Metazoa; phylum Arthropoda; class Insecta; order Diptera; family Syrphidae; genus Microdon; species Microdon myrmicae. The sequence continues at coordinate 135,347,458 of OZ007500.1, forward strand.
CTAAAAATGTACAGAATGAGCTTCTAGCCTTAAGTATTCGGCTTTGAAATTGATATTGATCCTTGCCCAAGTTTACCCCACGATCTCTTACGCTTTAGATTGTCATAATGAGGTCACTTTGGTTGCCCGAGTTACGGTAACAATTTGCCATTCCTTCGTCTCACAAAGCTTTTTTAAGTTCCTGCAAGAGCATTATGTTTTTTCTTGACATGTATTGTACAAATGATGAAATGAACGCAGAAAGATACGCGGCAGTTTCGAAAGAGACAGCGAAACTTTCCAAACGAAGGAAAAACGATTCGATTCGAAAAGGATTTAAAAAAATCCTAATACTAAGAAAATCAAAGGACTGTATGCCTGCATAAATTCGAATAGACAAGGGCACCGAGGGAGAGCCAAAATATACAAAGCAAGAGTTCTTGTGATTTATGTAAAAAAGGAAAAATCAGCTACGTGCCTTCGATGTGACAGTGACTGTAGCATTATAATCTCAATTACCACATTTCGCCCCTTTTTTTAACCTATATTTATTTTAATTAAATACTACGAGGGTTGCCTCTTATGTTTCGGGATTTGGCAACCCTAGCGTTGCAATCCGGCAATTGACAGCTCTGTCGTAAAGTTGGACATTTTTGAGGTTATACGCACTCAGAACGTTTTGACATACGAGCGCTATTTGTGTTGTTTACAGTAACTTAAAAGATTCATCTCGGCCCAAAAATGGAATTAAATCGTCAACATTTTCGTGCGATTATTTTTTACAACTTTCGGCGTGGATTAACTCAGTGCATGGATGACCTTAATTCAATTTTTGGCGATGAAGCTCCATCAAGGATCAGTGTTTATCGATGGTATGGTGAATTCAATCGTGGTCGTAGTTCACTCCAAGATGAATTTCGTGAAGGTCGTCCAAAATCAGTTGTTGTTCCGAAAACCATTGATGCTGTGCGCGAACTGATATTGGAAGATCGTCATGTGACCTATCGTGAGATTGAGACAACCTTAGGCGTTAGTGGGACCAGCATACATTCAATATTGCATAAACATTTGACTGACAAAAAAGTTTGTTCGCGTTGGATCCCACACAATTTGTCAATCGTCCAAAAAAGGCTCGTGTCAATTGGTCGAAAGAAATGCTCAAAAAATACGGTCGCGGTGCTTCGAAACACGTCTATGACATCGTGACAGGTGATGAATCGTGGATTTACGCGTATGAGCCCGAAAGTAAACAGCAGTCGACTGTCTGGGTGTTTCAAGATGAGCCAAATCCAACAAAAGTTGTTCGCGCACGAAGCACTTCCAAGCAAATGGTCGCCTGTTTTTTCGGAAAAACTGGACATGTCGCAACCGTACCACTAGAACAATGCAGAACAGTCAATTCTGAGTGGTACACAACCATTTGTTTGCCAGTTGTCTTCCAAGAAATCAGGAAAACCAACCGCCGATGACGGATCACTCTTCACCACGACAATGCGAGCTCTCACATATCGGCTGCGACAACTGCATTTTTGAGCACCCAAAACATCGATTTGATGGGTCATCCGCCGTATAGTCCTGAGTTGGCACCGAATGACTTCTTTTTATTCCCGTACGTAAAAAACAAACTGAGAGGTCAACGTTTTTCGACACCTGAAGAAGCGGTTGCTGCATTCAGAATGCATGTGTTGGAGATACCTCAATCAGAGTGGCAAAAGTGCTTCGACAATTGGTTCAAACGCATGCAAAAGTGTATAGGTCTTCATGGGGAATATTTTGAAAAACAATAAAGTGATTTTCGACGATTAATATTTGTTTTTGTTCTCTAATCCCGAAATATAAAAGGCAACCCCCGTATTAAATTTCTTTTGTTTCTTAGTCTAAATAAACATAAAACTATAATCTTTCGTTGTTGCTGTTTTAATGTGTAAGGCCGTTGTGGAATGCAAAACTTATCATATTTTGTTAGTTAATGTTTCCTTTTTTTTAAATATTTGAGAAAAAATACAAAAAAAAATTCTCAATTGCCATATATATATATATATATATATATATATATATATATATATATATATATATATATATATATAAATTAACATCAACAGACGGCGTTAACAACACCTGCACATGCAAACCCCAAGGAAGGAAATTGCTGACCAAGTGTCTGGTGCAATCGGAGCACCTCGAGTCATTTTCCAAGCCAGCGAACAACACCAGAAGCTGAGATAGCGAAAATGAGGCATTAAATATAAGCAATTGAATCATTGTCAGTTTAGTTTTAGAATTCAACTCAAGAATAAAGGACAAGGCATTCTGTCTTGTAATAATAAATATTTTTTTGATTAATTGTGCAGTATTTCTATTAACTGGCGCCCAACGTGCCGGCCCTCTTCTGTGACACTGTGAATATCCGCGAATACCTTTTGTGAAATCAAGCAATAAACAAGCTTGTTGGCGAAAAACATTTCCTGTGACACTGTGAATATCCGCGTAAGTGCAAAAAGTGGACAACCAAGCCAGTAAGACAGTGTAAGTGATAGGGAATAAGGCCCCCGAGTAGTTCCACTAAACACGTGAACAAAAAGGAGTCAGGAAGCTCTGACAGCCGCCCTAACCAACAGTTTGCAGCCGGAACCTACCATCAAAAACAACATTAAGAAGAGATGCTCCAGAAATTAATTGTAATACTACTGTAAGTTAATAGTAATCTAGTTAACACATTTTTTTATTATATTCCTTTTTCTTAAACACATTCTATCTATTGAGAAAAATTATTGAATAGTGAATTTACATTCCAAAATTATACAGTTAACTGATTATTTGTTTAGTGCTCTCAAAGCAACTACATTAACTTACATTATCATTACGTGAACGGGTGATATAATTGATTCTCTCAGAAAAATTATTGAATAGTGAATTTACATTCCAAAATTATACAGTCAAGTGATTATTTGTTTAGTGCTCTCAAAGCAACTACATTAACCTACATTATCATTACGTGAACGGGTGATATAATTGATTCTCTCAGAAAAATTATTGAATAGTGAATTTACATTCCAAAATTATACAGTTAACTGATTATTTGTTTAGTGCTCTCAAAGCAACTACATTAACTTACATTATCATTACGTGAACGGGTGATATAATTGATTCTCTCAGAAAAATTATTGAATAGTGAATTTACATTCCAAAATTATACAGTCAAGTGATTATTTGTTTAGCGCTCTCAAAGCAACTACATTAACCTACATTATCATTACGTGAACGGGTGATATAATTGATTCTCTCAGAAAAATTATTGAATAGTGAATTTACATTCCAAAATTATACAGTCAAGTGATTATTTGTTTAGCGCTCTCAAAGCAACTACATTAACCTACATTATCATTACGTGAACGGGTGATATAATTGATTCTCTCACCTAACAAAACAAATATTTTTTTTTGTTTTGTTGTTGTTCTGTTTTTCTCGTTTTTGTGAAAAATGGTAAACCCTAATAATTTAATACGACCAGCTCGTCTGGAAGTGCCTACAGATAACGCTGCAGCTCATCAACCTCCCGCTCCCGTTCCTCCCCCTGCTCCTAATGCAATCAACAACGACATGATTAGGCTAATTTCACAACTAGTGACCGAAACCCTTCAAATACAGGGACGGCAACTTTTTAACTCCATCATGAACCCCGCGTCCGATATTAATAACGACATAGACCAACCAATAAACTTGGCTAACGATAGGAATTTATCCGAGATGGACAAAATACCCGATGTAGTAAAAAGCCTCAGAGAATTCTCTGGACAGCCACACGAATTTAACTCATGGAAAAAGAGTGTCGATAGGATACTCAAAATCTATGAACATTTGAAAGGTACCCCCAAGTATTATGGAATCCTACCGGTTATTAGAAATAAGATTACGGGCTACGCAGACGTCGCTCTAGAATCGTATAACACCCCACTAAATTGGGAAAAAATGTCAAAATGTCTTACTCTACATTATGCAGACAAAAGGGATTTAGGAACCCTCGAGTACCAAATGACAACTTTGGTACAGGGTAGTAGTACGATTCCCGAATTCTATCAGGCCGTCTACGACCACTTGTCGCTTATCTTAAATAAGTTAGGATCAATGGAAATGAGTCAAGAATCCATGAATAACATTACTCAGTGTTACAGGGACAAAGCGCTCGATACTTTCGTCAGAGGGTTAAAAGGCGACTTGCCTAGGTTACTCAGTATCCGCGAACCCGCTGACCTACCGCAAGCTTTGCACCTATGCTTAAAATTGCAAAACGTTGATTTTCGAGCTCAACATGCAAACAATTCACACTCTAGCAACCGGAAAACATTCTACCAAACACCGCCTCCAGTTCCACCTAGAAGGAACATTTTTTCATACTCAAGACCGGCACCTATTCCCGCACCCAGACGCGAATTTCATCCCGAGTTACTCCATAACCCCCGAAATGCTCAGCCTCCTCAGTTCTACAGGGAACCACAATACCAGTCAAACCAACAATACCCACAGCAACGACCACCAGCAAATCAACGTCCACTTCCTCCTAAGCCAATGGACGCCGACTATTCTATCAAATCCCAAAAGGTCAACTACCAGAACAGACCTCGTAACCAACAGTTTGTTCCACAGAAACGGCAACATTCACAACAGTTCCATCAACCACACAAAACACAGAGAATCTACCACACTGAAGGGCCCGATCCAGATAAATACGAAAGTGAGATAGAACGAGAAGACCAAAACTATGACCAGACACTAACGAATTACACTGACCTACAAGATGACCCTTACCTTGATAAACCCGAACAACTCGACGATATCTATTTTTTAGACTAAGGCCCTCTTCGCTTCCTTACTTCGAACATATCGCAAGAAGCGGAGAGACATTAAAATTTTTAATAGACACAGGATCTAATAAAGACTACATCCAACCCCGGCATATCAAGAATCCTCTTCCGTATGAAAGACGTTTTTACGTTAAATCAGTCGGAGGGAGCGTAAAAATTACACACCACTCATTTGTCCAATTATTTGGCCATAATACAGATAAAATAAAATTTTTCATTCTCCCCAGCCTCATCTCGTTTGATGGTATAATAGGCAACGATACTTTGAGAAAACTAAACGCGATTATTCATACAAAAGAAAATTACATGACTATTCACCCAAACATATCAATACCACTCAAACAGCATATTTCACAATTAATTAATAATATTACTTTAAGAACTTACCACATGAGCAAGAAACTGTCTGACAAACTCAAGGGCATAATTAACGACTGTCCTAATCTCTTTTCCGATCCTGACAAGAAATTGACTTACACCACCACCGTAAAAGGAGAAATTCGAACGACAACCAACGATCCCATTTATTCGAGATCATATCCATACCCGATGTCACTCAAGGGAGAAGTCGAAAAACAAATAAACGATCTACTAAAAGATGGTATCATTAGGCCATCTAAATCCCCTTACAATTCTCCAGTTTGGGTCGTTCCCAAAAAAATGGATGCCTTTGGAGAAAGAAAATATCGTATGGTGATCGACTACCGTAAGCTAAACGCTGTTGCCATCGCCGATAGGTACCCGATCCCCGAGATTAACGAAGTGCTTGCCAACCTCGGAAAGAATAAATGGTTTACTATAATCGATCTTAAAAGTTGTTTTCATCATATTGAAAAAACTGCCTTTTTCGTGAATAACGGAAAATTCGAATTCACTCGTCTCCCCTTCGGGCTAAAGAATGCCCCTTCCATTTTTCAAAGGGCTTTGGATGATATTCTGAAGGAATACATCGGGAAGTGCTGTTACGTTTATATCGATGACATCGTCATCTTCGGGAAGGACGAGATCGAACATCTTAGGAACCTGGAAATAGTGTTCAAGACCCTAGAGGCCGCCAATATGAAAATACAGTTAGACAAGTGCGAATTCTTCCAACAAGAAATAGAATTCCTAGGCTTCGTCATTGGTAGAAATGGCATCAAAACTAATCCCAAAAAGGTCCAATCGATTGTTGACCGACCTGCCCCTAAAACCCCTAGGGACCTCCGTTCATTTCTCGGTATGTCAGGATATTATCGTCGCTTCATTAAGGACTATGCCACACTTGCGAAGACCCTGACATCCCTCTTAAGAGGGGAAGATGGACGAGTATCCAAAAATCTTTCTAAGAACAAACCAATTAATTTGGACAAAGAAGCCCTAGAAGCATTTGATAAAGTTAAAAATTCACTTATTTTGGCAGAAGTAGTTCTGTCATATCCTAACTTCAAAAATGAATTCGAGCTGACCACGGATGCCTCGGATTATGCTATCGGGACAGTACTCTCTCAAAATCTGTGGGATTGGAGCGCCATTGCTTAAAAGTTAATTTTTTGCTGCTGTAATCTGCTCGCATTTTTTGTCAAACCAAGGTTTATCAGACGAACTTCGTTTGATGGAATGTGGACTATACATCTCCATCCCCAGAAGAATAATCTCTGATACCGACTCCGCACAAGCGTTAACATCGGAGTTTCCGAAGCACACCTCGGACCATTGAAAGGATGCGAAGAAATCTCGCAAATCGTCCCAGTTAGCGGCCTCATACTTCCATACATTGCGAAGCTGCCTATGCCGGTTGTTCGCTTGATATGCAACTGCTTATGCGACAGATACCAAGCAGTGATCTGAGTTTCTCAGTGGCGCAGAAACCTCTACGGTATAAATACTCAGTTCGGATGTCAAAAACAGATCCAGGGTGTTGGCATAATCGGGCATCCGGCACTCTTGTTGGCTCCCCCACGAGTTGAGTCAAGTTGTGGCTTACAGCAAACATCTCCGCCAGCCTCCCAGCCTCTTGGGTTCTGTTGGAATGTAACAACCAGCCGGAATTGTGCACATTAAAATCGCCAAGGACAACAATTTCTGAAGCTGGGTGGTTGATCTGTATCCAGTCGATGGTATGTGAAAGATGTTCGAAAAATGTCGCCGGTCGATCGTCATTCAGCAGTAAAGACAACAAAGAAATTTAACGGAATTCCTCAGCACGACCCTCAACCATATGATGTCCATATTATTGGGTTCCAACGCCTCCATCCTCTGACAAGCCAGATTGGACCGCGCGAAGACGCAGACTCCGCCCTTAAAACGGAATCTCTAATGTAAGTCGTATCCTGAGCAACGAAGATATGTCGAATCAGTTGACGAATCGATCTGGGTCTCAGTTAGGGCAAGGATATCAGGTTTCGTTGTTTGCAAATATTGGTGGACGGCGTTTACATTGGTATTGGTGAAACCGATGCCCCTGATGTTAGAAAATGCCGTCACCAGTCGAGCGTGGGCAGAGCCTCGAGAGCGAGCCCGGTTATGCGATGACGAACCTCTTTTTAAAGTTCCATTATTTATCATGATATCTGCATGATGTTCCCCCTGACATAGTCCCTACCGGAGATCCGAATGGGAGACTCCGGAATTGTTTATATCAGAAGGTACCATCATGACTTATCTCCGTGTGAGTCCGGGCCATCAGCCACACATCCGAAACACCGTCGAAGATTTCTCTCGGCGATATCGCGGAATGTACAGCGTGACGGGGTGGTATCTCACCTTGGGACCGACTACCACCTAAACAACCTTTTCTCGAACCGGTCCATCAGCCAAGCTCCGAAAGATGGCCAGGGATTTCTCCCGACCATTTCACGGAACCTAAAGCTTGATGGGGTGGTATTTCACCGGTCGCACAGGGCTTTGGGACCCCGGCTACCACTCGGCCTTTAGTCGCCTCTTACGACAAGCCGGCCTAGCTGTGAGTATATTCTAACGCCCTACTCACAGGGCGTATATGTATTTCTTATTTATAATAAAACTACTAGTAGAAATTAAATCTAACTAAGACTAAATAAAACTCTAACTGAGCCTAACTTAAGTCTACCTAATACTAATTAGGATTATGGACCTGTGATCAGGTCCTGCCACACGTCCTCCGCCGATCCCCAGTCCTTTGGTTGCCAGTCGGCTGAATGGGTTCTATACAGCAGGACCCGCTCCCGCACGTTTGTCAGCCAGTCTCAGTGTTATATGATAAATATACCATTACAAAGTCAATGTTTGTTGTGCCAGTTTGTGGTATAATAATCATACATATAGTTTATTGTTTGTTAATTGTATTGTGTTCTGGTCACGGCACCAGTTCGGTATATTATAAATATATATATATATATATATATATGTTGTTGTATAACAATTATATATAACTTTAATATTTGTTTGTTGTGTGGAGTCATGCTTGTAGGTAGCCAGTATTCGCACCCTTGGGCTATTGGTCGCTTTCTCGAGCGCCACTGGTTGAGGGAAACAGATAATCTTAAATAAGAGGTACTTACAGTAAAGTAGCCATCGGTTCGTTGTCTTCACTCTTCACTTGGCATCCCAAAGACTGCTTCCGGTGCTGGGCCTCCAAGACGTTAGTCCGCGGGTAATTGGGTATGATGAGTCCTCTTCTCCAGCACAAAAACCCGTCCGAGTTGTGTTAGAACTACACCGTGGCCGTGTTGGTCGTCTGCAAACTCTCATTCAAAATAAAACTCCCTCTCTTCCGCTTACATTTAGTTTCAGTTTATTAAATTAAGGATACTCGCCTCGATCTGTCATTAACAAACTATACACTTGATTCGTTATTGTTGAATCTCTGGTGGGCCTTTATTTTATTATTTGTACATTAGGATAGTCCTTGTAATCTCTGTCGGTTCTCCCCTTTCCTAGGACTTTTTACCCCTGCTCGAAACAGTTGGATTTGGCTCGCGGCGTCTTAATTACTCTGACCCCTTTGTTATTATACAACTTCTACTCAACATGAAGATCGTCCCACTTTTACTCTACACTTGGCATTTACCAGGCTCATGCGTATTTGGACACTTACCGCACCTGTATGACATGCTGCAGTTCGAAGAAGCGTGTCCAAATCTTTGACATCGGTACCATTGGAAGATATCAGTTCTACATAATTTCTCAAAATGTATAACATGATTAAATATTTGCCTTATAGCTCGGAGGCTTTCAGTTTTACTCTCCGGTGACAGCTGTACCGCTGTAATGGGTAGGGTTCTTTTTTGGTTAATAGAACGCGCCGTTGAATACCTGAATGCTCCCTCAAATGTTGTCTTTAAGACCCAGGCTTCGTATTTCTTGTAGGATTTCGTCTGGGCTGAAACTGGTATTAAGTCCTTTTATTAAAAACGTCTGAAACTTAACTTTTCTGTGTATATAAAGTGAGTTGGTCTCCTTCAAAATATCTTTAACTTTACTATAATCAGTTTTATTTTTAAGTTTTAATGATATTTTACTCCTATTTATTTGTTTTATAGTTAATATTTCACTACCTATTTTTTCTTTTAATATCCTACCAATTGTTTTGCTATCCTCGTTGAAGATATTGTGACGCATATGACAATCAGTACTGGAATCTTCGAGAAAGTCCGAAACAAAGTACTAGATTATTTTAGGAAGTACTGGAAAACTGGAATAGAACATTCAAGACTATGGAACGGACGGAAACGATACACCAAATCAAAATCGAAAAAAAAAAAAAAAGTAACGGTTGTTATTAACGGACTAATAAAGTGTTACAGTAATTCAAAATCGATTTAACGGCTCTTATTTATTTTAAAATAATTAATCCAGCGAACCCTAAGCTCGCTACAATTGGTGTCAGAAGTGGGATTAATTATTGTTTAAGTGAATAAGTGTGTGAAAGTGTGTTGTGGCGATGTCAGATCGACATTTGGAGGATCTTCGCGTTCCTGAGTTGAAGAAGGAACTTGAGGACCGGAATCTGGATAGCAGAGGACATAAGCAAATTCTTCGACAACGTCTGCAAGCAGCTATGGAGGAAGAGGGTATTGATGTCAACACATATGTTTTTACGATTGGTCCAGACTGTCCGTTTGGAGCAGAAACAGCGAGTCAAGATGGTTGCAATGTAACGGAGAAGAGTTCGCCACTGTTAGACATTTCGGAGATGTTCCGGATGATGATGACAAAATTCGACGCACAAGCTGCAGATGTTAAGGCAAAGTTTGATGTCCAAAATTCAATATTCGACGCCCAAAATTCAAAATTCGACGCCGTAAATTCAAAATTGGACGCGCAAGCTGCAGATGTCAATGCAAAGTTGGATGCCCAAACACAATGGATGAAATGTAATTTTCAACACTTTAAGGACGAAATTCGAAACGAAGTAGAAAATCTAGATCTAAAAAACGAAACTGAATTCAAGAAAGTCACCGATGAAATAATACGAATAGAAAAGAGACTTGATTGTGTTGAGAGAAATAAGACATCGCCAGGCAATCAACATGACTACAAAGATACAAGGATGCAACCGCCAACCTTCGATGGAACGGGACCCTTCTCCGTATTTATACGTCAGTTTGACGCCGCGGCCAATTATAATAAGTGGTCGGATGATCAAAAGTCAACATCACTAATCCTGTCACTCCGCGGGGCGGCTGCAGAATTGCTACAAACCATACCAGCAGAGAAGCAAACAGATTTCCAAGCGATAAGAGACGGCCTTGAAGCTAGGTATGGCGACAACCACATGCAGCAGGTCTACCGCATGCAACTGCGGAGCAGAACGCAGAAACCGGGAGAAAATCTTCAACAGTTGCAGGCAGACATTGAGCGATTGGCAAACTTGGCTTATACAAATATGACTAAAGAATTTCTGAACGAGGTAGCAATGGATGCATTTATAAACGCACTCCAAGATCGGGACTTGCAACAGGCCGTTCGTCTGGCAGGAAAGAAGACGACTAATGAAATACTGGCGTTCGCATTGGCATATGAATCTGCTAAACTGGCTACCAGGAGTACATATAGAGTTCGAGAAACGTCCGTCCAAGAATGTTCCTGCCAAAGAATCGGGCATGTACAACGGAGAACCCCGAGAACTGACATGAAGTGTTGGACATGCGGCGAAGTCGGCCACATCTCTGTTGACTGTAGGAAACGTCGACGAATGAATGAAACATCAAGTGAGAATTGTTATTCATGCGCTAATCATAAGAGGAGACTATCAACGGACCAACCTGAGGTCAATAGCTCGGGAAACTTGTAAGGGCAGACTTTACGGGGCGAAAGTCGCCTGGTGGAATTTGCAGCCCCAGCATCGTAACTGTATCACAACTCCAACGGGATAACCAAAGTTTGGTTATAACTACGATTGTTAATGGAAGGACAACAACAGTGACAATCGACACTGGAGCAACGAGATCCATAATTCGGCCGGATGTCGTGGGCCAAATTGCCCTTAATAAAAATAGAAGATACGCTTTGAGGACTGCCACAGGGGAATGTTCTACAGTCTACGGAGAAGTCGAGAGAATAATAGTGCTGGGCAATATTTCCATTTCCCACAAATTTTTGGTTGCCGATATTACGGACGAATGCATTCTTGGAATGGATTTCATGAAGGAGCACCAAGTTGTTCTAGATATCGGGCAAAGAACACTGCGAATTGGTAACTTGGAGGTTGCTATTACACTGCAGGACGAACAATTGCGAAGGCTGAAATGTTATGTGCGTGAGGAGGATGAGATCCCAGCTCGTTCAGACTCGGTAATTTGGACCAGTCTCGAGAGTGATCCCGGTGACAATCGGTTTTACATCACCGAAGCTGCACAAAATCAGCGCAAGGGGAACATCCTTGTTGGGAAAGCCCTTATCGATGCGAAGAAGCACATCGTACCCGTCAGAGTACTAAATGCGTCCAAAGAGCCGATCACAATAAGAAAAGGAGAGGTAATCGCAGAATGTGCACCCGTGTCAATGATAAGCTCAATTCCGACAAGGGGAGAGGACCATTCAATTCAACAGCCCTCTGGTACACCGGCTGTGGTTAATAGGTTGATGTCCCGGAAAATCGGATTAACAGACAGAGAAAAGGCAAGCGTTAAATCACTCCTGAACGATTTTTCTGATATTTTTGTGACAGGACATGATAAATTCGGACGCACCGGTATAGTTAAACATCGCATTGACACGGGTGAGTCAAGACCTATAAGACAGCCACCTCGTCGACTACCGTTGGCCAAACAATCAGAAGTAGGCAACATGATTCGAGAGATGGAAGAGCAAGGAGTCATCGAGAAATCATCGAGCCCATGGGCTTCGCCGGTAGTGCTCGTCAAGAAGAAGGATGGGACAACTAGATTTTGTGTCGACTACCGCCGGTTAAACGACGTTACGAAGAAAGACAGTTACCCACTTCCTCGAATCGACGACACACTAGATACCCTTTCTGGAGCTCAGTGGTTCTCAACATTGGACCTAAAAAGTGGTTACTGGCAAGTGGAAGTGGAGGAGGAGGACAAGGAGAAGACAGCGTTTACTACCGGAAACGGACTTTATCAATTCAACGTGATGCCTTTTGGATTGTGTAATGCCCCAGCAACGTTTGAACGATTAATGGAAAGTGTTCTACGGGGACTTACATGGAAGACGTGTCTTGTGTACTTGGATGATATCATCGTTGTTGGAAGGAATTTACCAGAACACATCAATAATCTGCGCTCCGTCTTCGAACGACTAAGACAGGCCAACTTAAAGCTCAATTCGAAGAAATGTGAACTCTTCCAAAGGAGAGTAAAATTTCTGGGACACATCGTTTCATCTGCAGGAGTTCAAACGGATCCTGACAAGATAGCAGCCGTCCGTGAGTGGCCTACTCCAGAAGACAAGCAGCAGTTGAGAAGCTTTATGGGATTAGCCACATATTACCGACGGTTTGTTAAAGGTTTCGCCAATGTGGCAAAACCCCTACATGAACTAACGGGTAAAGACAAGAAATTCAATTGGACAGAAAAGTGTGAGGCAGCATTCAACACATTGAAGGCCGAGTTATGTAAGACACCAACATTGGCATTCCCAAGAGCGGATTGCCCATTTATATTGGATACTGATGGAAGTAACACAGGAATCGGAGCAGTGTTGTCACAGGAAGTCGATGGTAAAGAGAGAGTTGTCGCATGTTATAGTCGAGTTCTATCTAAGCCAGAGAGAAATTACTGCGCAACAAGAAAGGAACTGCTGGCTGTCGTAGAAGCCGTTAAGAATTTCCATAAATACCTCTACGGACGTCGATTCAACCTTCGGACGGATCATGCGGCCCTGAAATGGTTGCTAAATTTTAAGAATCCGGAAGGACAAATAGCTCGATGGATCGAACGACTTCAAACGTACGATTTCCAAATTTCCCACCGTCAAGGGAAGGTGCATAATAACGCTGATGCTCTATCAAGAAGACCATGTAAGCCAGATTGTAAACATTGTCATAGAGCGGAAGAGAAAGAAGGGGCGTACGACCTGCGAAATGTACAAGTAGAAGTACTAGATGGGTGGACGAGTGATGCTATACGCGCAGCTCAACTTCAGGATGAAGATATGTCGCTAATTCTGGAATACAAAGAAAAGAACGAGCGGCCAACTTGGAACAATATTTCCGACAAGAGTGGAACATTTAAGGCATATTGGGCACAATGGAATTCCTTGCTAGTGGAAGATGGTATTCTTAACCGTAAATGGGAAGCCGCGGACGGAAAATCCCATCGAATGCAAATTCTAGTCCCACCATCAAAAGTGAAAGATGTTCTAACAGAAATGCACGACGGGGCCTCCGGTGGACATTTGGGAGTTAATAAGACACTTTCAAAATTACGATCTCGTTTCTACTGGCTTCACATGAGAGATGACGTCGAGTCTTGGTGTAGGAAGTGCACAACTTGCACTGCGACCAAGGGACCAACGGCAAAACCAAGGAGCGCTATGAAGCAGTACAACGTGGGTGCCCCTTTCGAGCGAATTGCGATTGATATCTCAGGACCATTCCCAAAAACAAACGACAACAACAAATACATGTTAGTTATCATGGATTACTTCAGCAAGTGGGTAGAAGTCCTTCCAATTCCAAACCAAGAAGCAACAACCGTCATTGAGCAGCTAATCAATAATTGGATCAGCAGATATGGAGTTCCCTGTGAGCTTCATTCTGATCAAGGCCGAAATTTCGAATCACAGATATTTCAAGGCATCTGTGCGGCACTGGGCGTAAGGAAAACGAGGACCACACCCTTACATCCGCAGTCAGACGGAATGGTCGAAAGGTTCAACCGAACAACGAAAGAGTACTTATCGAAGGTCGTTAGTGATCACCAAAGAGATTGGGACAAATATGTACAAACCTTTCTCATGAGCTATAGATCGGCTAATCACGATACGACGGGCCATTCTCCAGCAAAAATTATATTTGGACGGGAGATACGATTACCAGCCGATCTGCGATTCGGAATACCTCCAGACGCCATAGACAAGACCGAAGACTACGTAGCCGAATGGAGAAATCGCCTCGATGAGATTCATCATTTGGTTCGAAAGCAAATCAAGGTATCCAGTGACAGGATGAAAACAAGGTACGACGTTCGAGCCAACGCATCCGGATTTAATGCAGGCGATAACGTATGGCTTTATAACCCTCATCGGCAAAAAGGAAGGTCTCCGAAGTTGCAGCAACATTGGGAAGGACCGTATAAGATTCTCACAAGAATTAACGACGTTGTCTATAGGATTCAGCGAAGACCGAACGCCAAGATGAAAGTGGTACATCGTGACCGACTGGCGACTTTTGTTAACCCAGGAGATCAGTGAACTTAGTTCGGGACGAACTAATCTAGGCGGAGGGTAGTGTGACGCATATGACAATCAGTACTGGAATCTTCGAGAAAGTCCGAAACAAAGTACTAGATTATTTTAGGAAGTACTGGAAAACTGGAATAGAACATTCAAGACTATGGAACGGACGGAAACGATACACCAAATCAGAATGAGGAAAAACGGTATAAATACGTCGCACGCAGAGCGGAAGTTAAGTTAGAGATAAGTAAGACAGTGAAGCAAGCGATACGTCTCGAGTGAGAAGTAAGAAGTCAGATACGCGATAATCACGGAAGCGATAATAAAGAAAACGTTAAGTGTACGGTAAAAAAAGTAACGGTTGTTATTAACGGACTAATAAAGTGTTACAGTAATTCAAAATCGATTTAACGGCTCTTATTTATTTTAAAATAATTAATCCAGCGAACCCTAAGCTCCCTACAATATTAATTAGTGTTGGTGCTTTGATTTTCCTCATGATTGTTGTTGATTCCATCATGTTTGTTTTTTCTGGTTTCGCTGTTGATTTTGTTCTCTTTGATGTTGTGTTTGAGTCCCTTTGTTGTTTTTTCCTCGTTGGCCTTTTTTAACTGTGCCATCAGCGCACTGGCTGAGTAAGACACACATGACTCTGTGTTGTTTGTTTTTTCTATGTCCATCGGGTGTGTGTCGTCATCTTCGAGTATTCCGAAGGTGTTGTTGTTATCATTTTCATTATTGTTTCTTTGGTCCGCAAATGTACTTTCTTTTCTCTTTAGCTCGGGTGATTGTTTTTTTATTATTATTGTAATTAATATGGAAAATTTAACAAATTTTACTTGCTAAATAAGGCCAAGGCTGGATCCCGGTTGTAGTGCCTATGATGATTATGATTGTTTTTTACCTAACCTTTCAAATAATGTTTGCTCTAATTGTTCCACTTTTTCTTTATATTCATTAATCACTTGCAGAGCCTGGATATACATTCCCTTAGTGATAAGGAAATCTTCATCTCCACCGCCCTCAAGAACGATGGCTTGGGGCACTGGGTTTCACTCACTGTTTTTTTCGCACACTTCACTGTCTCAATGTTTTTCCACTTGTCTTGGGTTTGTTTATTTCGTACTTCATACTTTTAGGTAGAGTGTAGCACAGAATGATTTTGTTAATTTGTTCGTTCACTGCACATATGGATTTGAATTTTTAGAGAATACCGCAAGAATTAAGAAAACAAATCTCCGCGGCACTTTCCACTGTCCGATCTCCAACCCACGAGCCTTTGCTCCCAATAAGAGGCCTACCTATAGTTGACTGCCGATTTTGAGCTGCCTTTGCAAGGAGCTCATCTTTGGCTCTAAACTCAGGGCAATCATTATACATTTGGCGCTCAACGTGGGGTTCATTCTATAATTGGCTCTAAACGTTAGGGCAAGATTTTA
Organism: Microdon myrmicae; assembly: GCA_963931805.1. Lineage (NCBI taxonomy): Eukaryota > Metazoa > Arthropoda > Insecta > Diptera > Syrphidae > Microdon > Microdon myrmicae. The sequence continues at coordinate 135,363,563 of OZ007500.1, forward strand.
TAATTATATTTAAAAGTAAGAGCCAATCGTCTCAGCTGTTAGGATCATTATGGTAATTTATTGGTATGTTATTTTAAATTACTTGTTAATAATAAATAAATAAGCATTCGCCCGAACCACCTTATCGACAAGTCAAACGATTTAGAAAAGAAAAAAAAAACGTAAACAAAATATCAGCTATCATTTTATGAATTTTCGGAAGTCATACATCGTCTTTTCAGAAATTCTCAATATTTTATTATGAATAATCTACCCTATAGTGGCAATAAATAAATAAGAAGTACTAAATAACATCAGTAATATGACAGACGGGAAAGTGAGCACAGACTGCACGGGTTGCAGGCTTGTCAACGGATTTGGACTTATTGCAATTGGCTTATATATCTTTTCTCAGGCCCGCCATAGAAAGAGCGTAGAGAAGACATTGTTGAAAGTTATCTCATTTGGTAAGATTCCTCGCATATATCATCGCCAATATATTACATTCATTTTTCCGCATAGGCACTGTGACCTTCGGCGCACTCAGATTGTTCAACATGACTCCAGCAATTTTCTCAAATGGAGATGTATAAATTTGTTGTAAAAGAAATTTAAATACTTTTATTGTTGGGCTAAATATGTACACTAAATTTTAACATCGAATAATAATGCAATCATTCGTCTTCCTCTGATATTTCATTGTTTTCACTGCCGTCGGTGCTTTCTTCATCCCAATGTTTTAACTTCTTGTTCGTCATGTAATCAGGGCTGAAAATTAAATGCATTATAGTAAGGAGTGAAGGACAAGAATTAGCTTTTGTTCTTACCGTAAAACGGACCATATTTTGCCTTTGCCATCATCTTCATCTTCACATTTGACTTGGTTGTCAATCGATTCCGACTTGGCCTGGTTACCTCCCATTAGGATATCCAAGAATTTACTTTTGTTTATATTATTCAGAACTGCATCACGTTTAGAGTCCAAACGGCCGGCGTTTTGTAACTGATTTTCAAGATCCTGCTGCTGGAGCCGGATAGCGTTGAATAGTTGTACAACTCCCCGAGTTGCGACCTTCCTTAAACAACGCTCTCGATTTAAATCTTGTATCGATGGTCTTACTCGTAGTGGCAATAATTGGTTCTTCAGTTTTTTCGCGTCTTTTAAGGTGGCTATTATATTGGGTTTCACCTTAATTTCACCGTCGATCTCGAAGCTCAATTTTTCTGTTGTGCTACTGGGTTTAGATTTTGGTTTTAGTTTCTTGGCTCTTGAAAGGACTATAGTCTTTTTCGATTTTGGTTTCGTTGTGTTAAGCACTTTCGCTATCGAGTCCGCCCAGCCCGCATTTCCAGGCTCACTACCTTCGTCTCCACAGTCACTGTTGTCTCCTGCAGATGAGATTTCATCTTCCATACGATTACCTAAGTAAACACATACATTGTTCAATTTTCGAAATTGCAAAAATACCATTTATTACTTGCCTGAGTGGTCTCTACATCCAAGTTTGTTTGTTGCCATCATTAAACCAAATGAATCGCTATAAACAATAAATATGACAGTTCGATGCACGTGCTCGACCACCAGTAGTTGCACAAACTAAAAGTTTATCGGTAAAGTGGTTGTCAAAAGACATGACAACGTGGATGCGTTTTTGAGTTAAATGCATCAATATACATTTATTTCAGAGCCAAAACTCCCACCTGCTCGGCTCATGGTGTTCATTTATTGATATGCACTTTTAACTTACTCGTTAATAATAAATAAATAATATACTTATTTGAATTGATTGATTTACGTGCTAAAAGTTTATGAGAACAAATCTCCACATAATTTATGGTTGTTTCCGTTCTTTTTATATCAGATTTTCTTTTATTGTATTTCAATTTTAAAAGTGAAGGAATCACACAATTTAAAATTCAGAGATATGATATATAACAAAGCATGATATATAACAAAGCATAATACCTTTCAACTGAAATATAAAATATTTCAAAATAACATATAACGTTGAGCTAAAAATTTTCTAAAAGGGAAACATACAACGGCGCCTTAAAGCCTGATTTGTAGAGTGAGAGTTACAAAACCCAGCCATGAGCGAAATTGACGATATAGCGTTAAACCGAACACGAATTTCGGAGGAAGTCCCTCGATTATGGACTAATGTTGCGGACTGGCAATTGGATGTGCTGGAATGTACTGGAGAAATCTAGTACATTCGCAGTGTATACCAGTTGCGCGGCAGCTGTCGCGGATCAGCTGGTCGATTGTCACCAACTATGAGGTCAGCAGCGTCCTTTTTTGAATTGGCAGTTATGCCCACCAGTCAGTCTGCTACCAGCTATTATCGCGCGCACTCCTTCCGAGTCATTGTTGCTGATCCAACATAAATTATGAAATAAATTACCTCAATCTCATGTAGAGAAATTGAATTGTTGTGCGTTGTTACTAAATTGTAAACTAAGTCGCATCCGACTTAAACAATAAAAACCTAAAGATCCACCTCGAGTTCAGTTTTGGTTTTCTTGTGCTTCCGTTTCGCTGCCAGTTTCATCGGGTTCCTCTCTACAAGGGAACAGTGGACAACTCCAAACATTCCCGTCACAGGGTGTTGTCCGAAGGTGTTTGCAGCCAAAGAGCTTGGGTAGGCACCTGAATAATTCTGATTCGAACTGCCTGCCCAAGTCCGAAATAACCCGAAGTGCCACAGTGAAGCGTGAGATCCAGGATAAGAGCAGAATTTGAGCTACAGTTTCTGTGGATCCGTTTGACAAAGGAGCGGCTTCGGGATTACGCGATGGTGAGACACTGATTAAATCCTTTGGATGTCCAAATCAATATGGATGTGCTCGAAGCGCTCCGTGGGTGGCTGGAAGTTAGCGATCGGCGAGACAGTATGTCGTGTGATATTATTCGCTTGACAAGGGATGAAGTATTTTACCCACCTGGAGAATCTAGATTTCTCCAGTACATCCCAGCACATTCAACTGCCAATCCGCAACATTCCGCCCGCCTTCGCCAATCATTGGCGAACCATTTTGTTCCAGGGGGCGGTGGCTAGGGGCCGGGAGTGTGCATCTGCTGCTGGCGGTTGTTGCTGTCCACTTTCACGTGGATGGTCGGTTGGGACGGGGCCGCCCGCCCTGAGGGGCGCTGAAGGCTTGGCAGTCTGGGATGCCCCGTAAGGTAGATGGCGACAGGATGATCTTTTCCACTGAAGGCGTCCGGTAACTTTTGTGGTCACGGAACCGGCCAATTGATCTGGGTCGGATTTGTAAGGTCGCAACCCACGAACAATGACCACGTGATGACTGGTGATGGGTCTCGCTATGTCGAGACCAGTGGTGGTGAAAGGTGATGCGCCCGTCCGAAGTTAGTAGCCGGCGGGATGCGGCCGCTGGCGTGTGAGACTGTCGCGTGGAGTGTGGTGCGATGTCGTCCCTGGCACTGTCCGCGTGGTTTGGCGGAATGGCTGTCACGGGCCAAGTGCCTTCCGGAGTCGTTGGAGTGCAGCCTCTGTTGATGCACTGAGAGGCGTGCTTTCTTGTTGGAGTTCGAGAGACCGCTGGTTGCTGGGGAGCGCCGCCCGCCAAGCGGGGCATTGCGCGCTCCTGGTCCTGTTGCGGTGGCTGCACGTGGCAGCGGTTGGCCTGGGTAGTTTTGGACCCGGCAGGAGCTTGACCACGTGGTGTCATGGGTGTGGTAGGATGCCTTGAAGTGTTCGAGTGGCGATCCGACTGGTCACCGATATTACGTTTTGGGGGTGGGCAGGTGCGTTGGTGAATTTCCTGAGTGGTTGGCTTGGGGCTTCCTTGGGATTTGGTGGTCTGCCTTGAGACCTTCGGGTGGGTAAGCTCCTGGTTCCTCGATTGCCTCTTGCCCCTGCAGTGGTTCAGCGGGCGGGGGGTATGTCTGGCAGTTGGGTCGCGCAAGTGGTCGGTGGCTGGTAGTAGCATGGGCCTCGTAGGTGGCCCCTGGGGCCGATGCCGGCGAGACCTCCATTTGGTTTTCTGATGGGAGCTGCGATCATCAGTCGTAAGGTCGTCCAGTTCCTCTGGGTCGGAGTTGTAAATTCGCAACCCACGAGGAATGGCCATATGATGGCTGGTGACAGTCCTTGTCACCTTTAGGCTGGATGATATGGTGGGTGCTGCACCTGTTAGCACCCATCCCTGTTCAGTGGCCTGCGCGACGAGGCCGGAACGTTGGTCCTTCCTTAGACCTTCGAGGATGATGGTGGGGTACATGTCTGCCCCAAGGATGATGTCCACCTTCTCGGCGGAGGCGATGTTTAGATCGGCAAGATCCAGATCCCCCATGAACGAGAGATCCCTCGTCGCCGATTGTGATGGTGGTGCATACACTGATAGCCCTGATAGGATGAAGGGCCTCAGTGTCCATTGTTTCGAGCCGTGGAGGCGAGGAGTGATGCTGATGGTGGTTTGAGTCCTGGTGGCAAGGCCACGACTGCCCCCAACACCATAGGTGGGGACGGATGATGCTTGGCGTCGAAGGTGCAACCTTCGGGCGGGTGATGATGAAATGAAGGTGCCGCTGGAGCAGGGGTCCAGCAGAGCACGGACTTCAATCCTCCGTTGGTTCTCCGACTTCACGATGACTTTGGCTGTTGGTAGCAACGCGGAATGCTGTGAAGGGGTGTTGACTGTGTGTGCACAGGCCCCTCCATGACGGTCGATCCGGGGGACAGATCCTTTGGTCCGGGGCGCCGGTGAGATAGCCTCGTCGATGGCGGTTGTCCGGACATGCAACAAGGTGTGATGTCTCCGCTGGCATCGACGGCATGCCTTGCTGGAGTGGCAGTCGCGTAGGCGGTGGCGACCCAAACAGATGATGCATAAGTTCCTTTGGTGTGCGAAGGACTTCCGACTGCCAGGTGTGAGTGATCGGAAGCCCTCGCAAGCGTAGATGGTGTGTGAGGCCCTGCAGAATGTGCAAGGGGCCTGTTGCCTTAGGGGTGCCGGTGGTGTTCTGTGTCTCGGTACATGGGGCTGGTTGGTGATTGGGCCGGCTGCTGTTGCTGGAATAGTCGAAGGCGTGTTCGTGGAAGGCACTGGCGTTGGATCTGGCACGGATCCTATGTGCGCCGTGCCCACTGCTTGCTCTGGAATCCGGGCGAAGGGAACCAGTTCCTCTGGGTCGGAGTTGTACGTTCGCAACCCACGAGGAACGGCCATGTCATGTTGTGCCCCACAGCGCGTGCGCGGCATCGGCTTCTGTGGGGGCTTCGGCATTGGGTCGAACATAGGGACCGTGGTCGGATTGAGCTTTGGACAGACGGCACTTTGGTCGGCGGCCTGCTGATCCTTGCTCACTGGTCTGGGGCGCGGTTCCTTTTCCGCTGGATTGATGGCGACCGTTGGGAGCTGCACTGGGGGCAGCTCGATAGGGTGGAGGCGATTGGCCATGGTTGGGAAGGCTGAATCGAGAGCGTACTGGGCCTCGAGGAGCTTCGTCTGCTCCTCGAGGTATGTTTCTTCGATCTCGCCGATGAAGTCCTCCGCGAAGTACTGATGCTGTTGGTACTCAGGGGGCGCCATGTAAATGATTTGGATATGCCGCCTGCGGGTGGCTTCCCATTCGGTGTGGAGGTCTCGTTTTGTGGTTTCTATGTTGGTAGTCGTTAGTTGTCCCTTGTCCTGCATGTTGAGGAAGGTGCGAGCGATGGTGGCCTGTGCTGCGAACTGGGCGGCGATAAGCTCCTCGACCATGGTCACCTGTTCACTTGTAAGTTGTTCTTCTTCCTTTACTTTAGAGTGATCTGGTCGGCGATTCGCTCTTTTGGCTAGTTGTAGCGGTTCGTCATTTTCTGCATCGGTGTCCAGATCCGACATGTCGACTAGGTTAGTCGGTGGGCCCGGTGGCACGCCAGGCGTTTCCACTTTCTTTGCTTTTTCCTCAGCTTTCTTGCGTTTAGGCCTTTCTTCCTGGTTGCGCCGGCTTACTTCCTCAATGGCTTGGCGCAGACGTTCCTCTTCGGCTTCTTGGTGTTTGCGTTCAGTCAGACGTTCTGCTTTGCCGAGTCTTCGGCGTTTGGCCAATGCAGCCTTTGTTGCTTTCCACTCAACTGTCATTGGTGCCGGCATTTCGTTTGTGTTCGCTTCCAGTTTTTCTAGAACTAAATATTTTCACTGAACTATCTTCACTGTTGTCGTGTTGTTCTTCAGGTGTTGTGCCGCGATCTGGACGGCGATGGATTAAATCCGCAGATTGCTGGATCCGGTGTGTTTTGCCACGAACTGGGCGGCGATGGATCTGATCCACAGGTTGCTGAATCCGATGTGTTTTGCCACGAACTGGGCGGCGATGGATTTGATCCACAGGTTGCTGAATCCGATGTGTTTTGCCACGAACTGGGCGGCGATGGATTAGATCCACAGGTTGCTGGATCCGGTGTTGATTCCTTCAGAGGACTTCACGCCGATGGACGGTCACAACGAGCAATGGCTATTTGTATCCTTCCTTAATGGGGTTGGTCTTTGCGCACTAGACGCTCGTGATGGTGTTGTTTCTGTTGCCTGATTCCTGTCTGATATGTTGAATCTCTGTTGTATTACGTTATCGTAGCCACTTTGCTTTGCGATATTATCATTATTGTAGTCGGACTTTGGGTTTGTAATTGAGTATTCCAACTCTGTACGGTGGCTTTCAATGGCTGATTCGGTTCCTTGAGTTGAACTCTTATTATCGATGGCGATACTTTCACCCTAAGCCGCCGGTTGAGGAGATATTTTGTTTACGTCCCTTTATCTTGATTCAAGCACTAGTTGTGATGTTTCGATGAGGTCAAATGTTTCATTTGTGAGCTCCGTTTCGATCATTTGCCGTATTACACTCAAAATTTGATTGATTACCAATGGCACTAATGTTTGCGTTATTGTTGTCCGTTGTTATAATTGTTGTTGTGCCGCAAACTGGGCGGCGATGAGTGGATCCAATAAGCACTGGATCCGGCTCGAAGGACCAGAAAATGTGACGGGAATGTTTGGAGTTGTCCACTGTTCCCTTGTAGAGAGGAACCCGATGAAACTAGCAGCGAAACGGAAGCACAAGAAAACCAAAACTGAACTCGAGGTGGATCTTTAGGTTTTTATTGTTTAAGTCGGATGCGACTTAGTTTACAATTTAGTAACAACGCACAACAATTCAATTTCTCTACATGAGAATGAGTTAATTTATTTCATAATTTATGTTGTATCAGCAACAATGACTCGGAAGGCGTGCGCGCGATAATAGCTGGTACCAGACTGACTGGTGGGCATAACTGCCAATTCAAGGACGCTGCTGACCTCATAGTTGGTGACAATCGGCCAGCTGATCCGCGACAGCTGCCGCGCAACTGATATACACTGCGAATGTACTAGATTTTTCCAGTACATTCCCAGCACATTCAACTGCCAATCCGCAATAACCCTACCATCTGCAGTCAAATGGATTGATTGAGCGTTTTCAAGTTAAAGTCTGCACTACTTTGCCATGGAGATACCTGGTCTTCTGACATTCCTATAGTCCTTCTGGGACTCCGTTGTGCATTAGAAAAATGCAGAAAAAAAATAATACTTTAGTTCTTTCATAGAAGGACAAGAGGATTGTAACACTAAGTACTTGGAATGTCAGAAATAACGTGTATGCAAAGAATATTACAACATGGCTAATATGTTATAATCCAGAAGCATCAAGTAGTGTTGAACTATTAGTGCTTGAAATATGAGTGGTTTTTATCGGGATGATCACTGTATAGAAAACTATTGTTTCTTAAGGATATCCCTTAAATGGTGTCGAAAACACTTCCTCTGGAGCCTTGAAGTATGTGCTTCTAATTCCTAGATTCTATATAAATCCGTTCAAAAAGAAAACAACGAAAAAGCAGTTTCACATTACGAATTAATAAAACAATTGTTTGATCAGTTAGTAGATGACTTTCATATGTTCGAAAAACCTCGAGGACACGCTAATACTGAACAAGGTTTGCAGCGTCTCGATGGAAAGCCCCACATCATTTCCAGTAGAACTAAAAAACACTGCATAGTATGCTCGGGTTGAAGGGTTCCAGGGGGAAGACGAGAAACAAGATTTTATTGTGATACTAGCACCCGCAACATATTGGAGAGTGCTTTGAAAAGTACCATACTCTAAAAGAATATAAAACTTAAATCATATTGTTATCCTCTTACTTTGAATATGTATTAATAAATGTCCACTAAACTATATATATTTTCTTTTCTATACTTGATTTAAAAATGTTTAGTACATAGTTTCCCGTCGTATGAAAAAGTGCCTGGAACTGTCGAAAAATAAACTTGAAATATTGCCGGACCGTTAAGAGTTAAAGGATTAATTATACCAATAAATAATAATCATATGTTTGTATTAACGTCTGCGTTATTTAAATTATGTATCAGTTTACGAACGGAATTTATAAAGCAGACTCACAAAAACCTTTTATCAAATTTTTCAATGAAAAGAAGATAAAAGTTGACTTTAGGTCCTATGGGTTGGGACCTACATCAGAAATACAAGAAGAAACAAGCTCTAGAGCATCTGACCGGCAATCAGAGAGACATGGGTACAGTTCCCACCTGAGGGTCGATGGATATTTTTTCTGTTATTTTTAAAGAATGTGATTGTGATGTTTGTTTCTTCTTGTATTTCTGATGTAGGTCCCAACCCATAGGAACTAAAGCCAACTTTTATCTTATTTTCATTGAAAAATTTGATAAAAGGTTTTTGTGAGTCTGCTTTATAAATTCCGGTCGTAAACTGATACATAAATAATAATCATGTTGGATAATAATATTTATAAAATGTTAGATTTTTTTTTTTAAAAACCAATAAAAAAAATTAAACATTAAAAAACGAAGATTTCCCAAATATTGTAATAGAATGTTATTTATATTTACTTGATTTGCCAAACAACACATTAACTGGATTGCCGATAATACAGTGCGCTACAACTTCCAAGAAAACAAAGTAAGAAAATATATTCATGAAGCCGCATTCGGTCTATTAATGGGCAGTTCTGGCATACCGAAGGCGTAGTGTATTTTGTGAATATTGTAGTATCAAAAGCACATCACAATGATTAAAATGAAGTTGGAAGCTCTAGAACATCCAAATCCGGATTCAATTAATATTGATGGTTAGTACATTCATCAATTTAATCGTGCTGTAATTATTAATCAATTGTTTGTGCAGATCGGAAATCATTTGCTACCACTGTCTTATGGTTGGAAGATCAAAAAATTCGTCAATATAAAGTGGAAGAACGAGCGGGCCTACGTAATTTCGATAATCGAGATGTATGGGAAAAGGCATATCAAAAATATAAAGATGATCTAGGCGTTCCTAAACTTGAATTACCCATAGAAGAATTGACTTGGTTATTGGGTTATGCAGTCAAATTAGAATATTTAGATGCTCCACAATCTTACAAAAATATAACTGCTAAAGAAATTAAGGAACTCGGAAGCAAATCACAGGCACCTACCATAAAGGCTGAAAATGTTTTTGACAACATCGATTGTAAGTTATTCGATTAATGTATATATTACTAACATTCAAGAGATTTACTTACATATACATATATATAATATACGTTTATTTTATAGTTCAAGATAAGGATTTCGTATCTGGTGTTCGTGCAATGGCAAAGATGTTGGGTGTTGCTCATCACCCAGATCATTTAATTCAATTAGAGGCGATTGGTCGTATAGTCCATAATCATTTACCACAACAGTCTTCAAAAACAGCACCTTTGACTGGAACTCCTTTTCCATATGAACAAGGAAATGATGTCGTTACAGATGATGGAGCTATAGATCAAGCTATACGAGCTCTAAGGCTATTGCAAATTCAAAGTCTTCGAAAATTGCAGACTTCAATCAATGAGACAATCGTTCGTATTCAGGATCTCACAGCTAATCCCAAGACCGATTCCAAACTGGGCAAAGTGGGATTTTAAATAGTTTAAAATGTACATTTCCATATGTATTGATTGATATTTAAATATTTATTACACGGTATGCATTTGCATGTGTAGGACTTTAATTTTTTCTTTGTAATGACAATTTTTTTGGTTTTTGGTTTCGGTTGGTGGATGGAAATCTTCAAAAGATACCTCTGGTCCAATTCAGAGTCATGCCGAATTTTTACCGACTAAAACCACCTGTCAGGCACATATTACCGTTGATCCCCGCGGAACTGTAATGACCACTAGGTATGAAGATTTTGTCCAAATAAATAGTACATGAATTACCACTCTTCCAAAAGTGCCAACAAGAAATGAAGTAGACCATTTCAACGGTATATTATACACACGACTGATGCAACTCGGGGATGGGCGATAGAGAAAAGTAGAAAGGACAGGCAGATAAACGACTCGGCTATGGGAACTTGTAGCGATTCTAACAGATACACACACAATTCACAAGCAAAAATAGTGAAGAACACCGAACGAAAAATCGAATAAGTAAAATACATCAGAACCGTATACCAAGCGATAAATAAAAATAATTCATACCAGTGGAATATAGTCGAGTTTGGAAATCAAATTCTAAACACGGTCAGTAGCCTGGTGTGTAACGCTTAGGTAAAATTTTTTTCGTGATTCGAGCTGTCATAGCGTCAGTTCGAATCACACGATCTTCTTCACTATTATTCCAAACGCTATAAACTGACTACACCAGAAACAGCCAGTGGAGGCTATATTCTTAAGTTAAGTGTTTTCCTTCTGACTTACCTCCTTTGGGCTTGTTGGGTCATCCCCTTTGGGGTGATCTTGTGCGGGCCGTTTTTCGGTGGAGTGGACAGCGTGAAAAGTGCGTCCTCGCAACTTCCTCCGGTTGGCGTGGGGGCTTCCGGGCGGGACACTCGGTCGCCGTAAGCTCCTTGGCAGCGACGGCGGTCCTTCGGAGTTTCCTGGTCACCGAGTGGATTAATCCGCCAATGGCATTGATTTAGGGGCCGCAATGAATTGTCAAAAGGTAAGTCCACGCACGGAGAACACAAGCTCCCCATCAACCAAATATACCGCGAAAATGAAACTTTTTGTTTGCAATGTCACTATTTTCTTTATTTCAATTTTATTGGTTAATAATCTTTTTGGTTTATACCTTGAGTTTTCTACATTACGTTTGGCGTGGCTTCGGCCTCCTAGATTTCGATTGATGGATCCGACCAGGGGTTCGGCCTCTGGAACGTTACTGATGGTGAAATCAAAAAAATGGGTTGGCAAGAGGACCGATTTTAGCGCGACAAGGACACAAGTGTCCTTTATCTTGTCTCTGGCTTTTGGTCATATTGCGATAACCAGAATCATCGTGAGGATGTTGGGCTCGGTCTCGAGATATCTGAAAAGAAAAGAAAAAAGGGGGGATATCCAAGGATTGTGTGGACAGTGTTAGTTCGGGTGTTCTCTAACTATTTGGATGGAGGGATGGTGGGAACGAAATCATTCAAGACCGGTAGGTCTTAAGTGCGGTGGAAAACGCAGATCACGTCTTTGGCGTCTGATGATCTGCGCTTTGGTCGGTGTGTGTATGTTTGTGCTGTCTTGTACTGTGTCCGTGTGGATGGTGGTGAAATCAAAATTTGCACCTTTTATATTCTGACAGAGATTGTATAAAATTTTACTTCAAAATTCCAAGAAGCACAAACAAGATTTTGTGTGCTTCAATTCGAACGGGGTTCCGGGAAGTTGATAGGAATTTGTTTGAATAAATTCCCAGAAGGAGAAATCATGAAATGCATTTAGGGTTAAGCATTTCATGATGTTAGGATTATTATGAATTGAATCAATGTACGACAAATGGACTTTGGTTTAATTTTGTCGCGTATCTGATTCAATTGGGGGACATGATTTGGAGTATGGGTAAGGGTGAGATAATTAGGAATTGAATCAATGTGCGACAAATTAACTTTTGGTTTAACTTGTGGCTCAATGATTCACTATAAGAATAAGATTATGGAAAATAATTGGGATTGGATGGGAGTAGTGATTTAGGATCACTATCTATCACGCCGAAGGCGCGTAGCCGACCTCTGTCTGTTTTACAGATATTAAAACGGGTACTGTTCTTCGGAGATTCGTGATATTGTTCCACGCAATTCGATTTATATGCGCCCCACAAGACAATCTGGCGGATCGCACCCGTTTGTGGTTCATCTCCCGACGGCGCGAACATCCCTGCATCAGAACTCGTTCCTCTACAGAGTGGGGAATCTGTGGAACTCCCTGCCCACGCGAGTGTTCCCGGAGCGTTACAACCTGCAACTGTTCAAAAAAAAGCCAAATTCCAAGTAATACGGACTTCTCCCCCACGTTGTGCACTAATTGTCTATCTGCGACTTCTGTGGCCAACGATCTCGCGTCCAAACATACTTTGTATCATCGTCATCATCTGCACTACAACCGGGTTCCGGTCTTGGCCTTATTTAACAAATCTCTCCACCGGTCCCCATTTCGAGCCGATGTGATCCAGTTTGGCACTCCCAGCCTCTAAGCGTCCTGGTCTACGCCATCCCTCCATCGCGGAGAAGGTCTGCAGCGCTGTCTCCTTCCATACATCCTGCCACAGAGGACGTTCCCGGAAGGCTCCTCTTCGCTCATTCGAGCTAGGTGTCCCGCCCACCGGAGTCTACCGAGCTTGATTTTTCTTACAACATTAGCTCCAAGGTAGATTGCGTACAACTTATGGCTGTAGCGTCTCCGAAATCGTCCTCCCTCACATACGGGGCCAACAATTCTCCTTAAGACCTTCCTCTCGAACGCAGCTCAGGGTTCAGAGTGCCTTTTATTGAGCACCCAGGTCTCGGATCCATACATGACAACTGGTAAGACCATGGTCTTGTACAGTAGTAGCTTGGATGTTCTGGATAATTTTCGGGAATTAAAGAGCCTTGATAGACCATAGTAGGCTTTGTTGGATTTCATCAGCCATTCGCGTATTTCTTCCTCCATATTGTTATCGGCTGATACGATTGACCCAAGGTAGTTAAAGGATTGCACTACTTCAAATTCGTGCTCCACTATCCTGATAGTTTGATCAACGTTAGGTCTTCTCTTCGCAGAAGTTGCCACCATGTACTTAGTTTTTCCCTCTTCATTAATGCCCACTCCCAGTTTTTGTGCCGCCTGCTCGATCTGGGTGAAGGATTCCTGTACGGCCGATTCTGTTCTATCGATGATGTCGATGTCATCTGCGTAGGCAAGTATCTGGCTGGTGATAATAGTCCCTGTAGTTATAACGCCAGAGTCACGGATTGCTTTCTCAACGTCAGGTTGAAGAGGAGGCAGACCAGACCGTCCCCTTGTCGGAATCCATTAAATATGTTTATTGGTTTGGACAGCAATCCCGATATTTTTACTTGACTAGTTACGTTGGTCATGGTGAACCTACAAAGTCGTATCAATTTGTTTGGAATGCCGAACCCTCTCATGGCATTATATAGTTCTACCCTGGCTATGCTGTTGTAATACTCCGCGCCGTGCTTTAACGGCAATCCCGAGAGAAGAGCGCGGAGAGTTGTGTACGTAAAATAAAAGAGCAAAAGATTTTTTCATAATTCTCAATAACAAGCTTTATTTTTGTTTAAACCGAAAGTTCAGGGGTGGTCGATGCGATTTTGCATGAAGGTAAAATGGACACCCGATACATATGATCTGCATTCGGCCAGCGGTTTGGCCTCTGGAATGCTACTGATGGCGAAATTGAAAAACACTCCCCTTTTATAATTTTTGGAGTTGACTTTTGTCAACTATTTTAGTGTCAAAATTCCAAGAAGCGTACGCAACGCTTAGCGTGCTTCGATTAGAATTTTGTTCCGGGAATTATTTAAAGGGTTTTGTTGGATAGATTCTGGGAAGGGAATCATGAAATGCGTTTTGAATTTAGCATTTCATGATGTTAGGATTTTTAGGAATTGAGTCAATGTATGATGAATTAACTTTTGGTTAAATTCGTTGTACATGTGACTCAATATGGAATTTGGATATGAAGCAATGGAAAGTTTGGGATTTGGGTTTATTATGTGGAATTTTGAATCAATGTGCGATAATTGGCTTTTGGTTTAATTTATCGCTCATTGATTCAATATGAAATTTGGGTTTTTGTTATGGGATTATGGATGATATTGGGGATTTAGATAGGGGTAGCGATTTAGGATCGCTACACTGTCGTAGGCGGCCTTAAAGTCTATAAATAGATGATATAATGGAATTTTAAATTCCAGACATTTTTCCATCGCCTGCCTAAGGGTAAATATCTGAACAATTGCTGATTTGCCAGGGATGAAGCCACACTGATATTGACCAATGATGGCTTTAGCATATGGGCCTATCTGATCTTGTAGGATAGTGGTGAGTATCTAATAGGCGGTACTCAGCAATGTCATACCCCTATAGTCGCTGCACAGTGTGATATCTCCCTTCTTATGTATGAGGCAAATTATACCACGACGCCAATCTTCCGACATCTCCTCTTGCTCCCACACATGCACCACTATCTCATGAATTGCGTGATGTAACGCTGTCCCTCCTTGTTTGATCAGCTCAGCTGGTATGCCATCAGCTCCAGGGGCTTTATTTGATTTGAGCTGTCTAATGGCTTTTAATGTTTCCTCAATGCGTGGTGGCGGCAGCATTTGGTCTTTATCTTCCATTGGTGCAGCCTCCAATTCATCTGTGAGCTGACCATTTGACAATTCATTGAAGTGCATTTCCCATCGCTCCAGAATGCCTTCAGGATCGGTGATCAGATTAACCTCTTTATCCTTGCAGTAAGTGCAGCGTGGTGTGTACCGCGTCATACTGGGGATTATTGGGTAGAACTTCCGCGTCTGGTGCGGACCTCGCTCTCCACTTTTCTCTATTTCACAGACAAGGTTTTTTTCACAGGCACTTTTCTTTTGTCTGTGAAGTCTTTTTTCAGATCTTCTGAGCTCTTTGTATTTCTCCTCGCGTACCCGCGTCCTATGAGACTGCTGCATTGCCCGGTATGCAGCATTCTTACGTTCAGTCACTAGTTTGCACTCATCATCAAACCAGTCGTTCCGATCTCTATGACTACTGCCTAAGATGGAGTTGGCAGTACTAATGGCAATATTCTTAAGGCGTGTCCATTTCTCTTTTACGCCCGGCATTCTGGCGCCAGGACTTACTCTCCCTCCGTCGAGCTCTTCGAGAGCAAGTCTTAACGCATGACCAAAGATGTTACTGGTATTCTCATTGCGTAAGGCAGCCGTGTTGATTCGAACCTGATCCGCGGATGCAGTACGTCTCCGTAAAGCAATCCGCGCTCGGAAAACTGTACCAACAAGATAGTGATCCGAGTCGACGTTGGCACCTCGATACGTTCGTACCGTCATCAGGCTCGAGGAGTGGTGATACCCAGGTGGCTTTGTGGATATCTTTACGTGGAAACCTGGTACTTGCAACGACCAAGCTTTTCGATGCTGCCACGATGAGTCGTAGTCCATTGTCATTAGTGTTCTCATGCAAACTATGGGAATCTATGTAGTGCTTGAAAACCGTCTCCCGACCTAGTTTTGCATACAAATCACCAAGAACGATTTTCACATCGTATGTTGGGCAGGCATTGAGGGCCCGTTCGACGTTCTCGTAGTATTCTTCTTTTTCGGCGTCAGGGGACTCCTCTGTAGGTCCGTGAACGTTTATGAGGCTTATGTCCTTAAACTTGCCTCGCACGCGAAGAATGCATAGCCTTTCGTTTATTGCATTAAAGCCGATGATGACAGACTTCAGTTTTTGGCTGACTAGAAAGCGTACCCCGAGAACATGGTGTTTTGCACAACAGCTGTAATATATGTCATACTCGTTTCTTTGAATAACACCACTCCCCGTCCATCTTATTTCTTGTAATGCTGTTATCACCATCACCGGCACTACAACCGGGAACCGGTCTTGACTCTATTTAGCAAGTCCTGAGGTTTGTTAAATTTTCCATAATGATTTGTTTTTTCCGGGCAAGGTCATTCGTCTTGCGCCAGATGCTGTTATGTCAGTCTTGTATTCGGACAGGGCATCGGCTAGCTGCTGTGCAGCTCGAGCTGTGTATAGTGAGCGGAGGTTCCATGAAAAAATTCTCAAATTATTTAGCCATTTTCGTTTCCGTAGTCGTTGTCGTGTATCCGGTCCATATCCGAGGCTTGTTAAATTTGCCATAATAATTCATTTTTATGGGCATGGTTATTAGCTTTGCCCCAACCTTTCTCAGGATAACATACTTTGTATGCATATGTTTTTCCAATTCTGTCCGCTTTTCCTCTAAATTTCCAGTTACATGAAATGACTTTCCTTCGTATTGGACGATCCACCAGTTCAACTTCACCTCAACTGCTACTATTCATTGGCCTGTAGGAACCCGGAAGTGCATGACCTCGCCGACTCGACTCCGCCATCGTTCCCTGTCCTGTGCGCTCTCCTTCCACGCTTGACCATCCGATCGCCTCAACGTCAAACCTAACATTGTCCTTCCAGCTCTGTAGCGGCCGCCCTGCGGGTCTCTTTCCCGTTGGTCTACCGTCAAGAATTCTACGGACGGTCTATCGTTGCCCATTCACGCCACACGTCCGACCCATCTTAATCTTCGCGACTTGATTACTCTCACTATTGTAGGTTTGCGGTATAGCTCTTCCAATTCGTGGTACTACATTGTCCTGCCTCCTCGTCATATTTATCTCCAAAGATACCCCTTAAAACTGCTGCCTGTTATAATTTCCGCTCTCTGGTATCATATGCTGTACCTTTTTCTTGCTTCGGGTCCGTGATGTGTTCAGCAGCAATCTTATACATCAGTTTCTTCGCTGCCAGTCTCTTATTTGATCACCGAAACAATCTTTATAATTGGTGGAGTGTAGAAAACATCATTGGCGCAAGGCTAATAACCTTGCCCGGAAAAACAAATTATTATGGACAATTTAACAAGTCTCGGATAAGGACCGGATACTGGTGGAGAGACTTGCTAAATAAGGCCAAGACCGGATCCCGGTTGTAGAGTGGATGATGATGATGATGATGAGAAAACATCATTGGCTTGGATTGCTTCCACTTCGTCGCTCCTTCTTTCGGTTTCTCCCGGTAAATCCTAATCATATGGTTTCCTGGGTCGGTGGTGACATTGGCTTCCTTCCTTTTCTGACATTGTTACCTTCATCTGATTGGATTGTTGGACGTCTTCCACTGGGTCCTCACTAATCTGCTGATCCAGACTTTCTTCGTTACTAATATGGATTCAAAATTTGGTACCCCGCTGCACCGCCATGATATTTAACCAAAATCACTTCTTCGACTTTGTCGTCAAATTTCGGAACCAAAACAAATATTTTTGATCCAAAAATCCTTACATGAGTAAGATTCGGTTTCTGTCCTGTGAACAATTCCAGCAGGGTCGTATCAATAACTGCTCTTACTATTCTGTTTTGTAGATATGCAGCTGTTAAAATCGCCTCAACCCAGGAACAGTGGATCAGGATTGAATTCAACAGCATACTCTTAGTTGATCCAAGCAGAGGTCGATTTTTCCTTTCTGCTATACCGCTTTGCTTTGACGTGTACGGGATCCTTACCTGGTGTTCAATTCTTTTCTTTCACAGTAAATCTAACTTCCGTGAAATGTATTCTCCCCGCTATCGAATCGTAGCACCACTTGTTTTCTTCCAAACACCATTCCATTCAAAATAAAAAATGAAACTATTTTGTCGGGTAATCTTTATTATCATTCAAAAGAATCATTTTTTACCCTTACTGCTTAAAGATTATTTCTTTAATATATGATGAGTCGGATATGGTTTATTCTGAGGTTGCGATTTTCGGTGACATGGTCGAGCATTGCGAGTGGTATTTGGCGAATGCAACTACCGCCGCTATACTTTCTCCACTACGTGCTGAATGTGATCTGTCTGGTTGCGTATTATCTAATAATGGAAATTGTCTTTCAAATTATTCAATGGTATACCGGATTGCACGTTCGGTAAGTTGATTAGGTGGAGCATAAGTTAGTTGCTCCAAGCGCACGAAACATTTCCCCCGTAGATTGCTGATTTTCGTAATGCCGCTGAATAATTTGCACAAGCTATGCCGACTTACGTCTTTCCATGATGAAATGCCAAATAATACTGAACAAAAATGCAATGACAGTTTGACAGTTTGTTCAGTCAAAATCTTTACTGGAAATGTGCTTCCAAATCAATCACCCTATATAACAAAACAAACTTTAATTGACGTTGGAAGATGAATTGTAAATTATAAATAAACTAATTTATACATATAAATTATAAATATTCTGTGAGAAATCTTATTAATACTTACATATAGATTCGAGAGTTCGTTGAGTACCAAAAAATTCACTAATACACTTCGAGGAATAGCTGGTAAGGATGATTCAGCAGACATTTATTCACTTCTTTAAGTGATGCTACTGTTCGGGGTGGGCCAAGGACCCAACCAACAGCTTCTTCCAGTTTTTAGCCATATGTCCCCAATTTCGTATTTCAAGCTGAGTAAGCTGACTACGTGCACTGAGACTTAATCTCATCCGATGTCTTCCTGCCGTAGATTATTTTGTGGTGACTTTGAGTCAACCTCAAATAGTAGGACTTCACAACAAATGACGTCCCTGCGCTAATTACGAATCAGCTGCCGAACTAATGAGAGAATTCTGAATTAGCACTGTTGTCAAATTTTAACAATTTAAATGATATAATCTAATATTTATAAACGAGCTATACAAGGAACCGCCTTACTTGTGTGGGCCGTGGAGCGGTCCTTGATTATTGACCGGTATTCAGGGTGCAGAGGGCGTTGATGCTTGAGACCCCCTGTTCAGCTGGCTAGTCTGTTTGTATCTTGGCATTGTTATTTCTTGTCCACTCGCGCTGTTTTTGTGTAAGGGTTTTCTATTGTTCGGTACTCGCGGTGGTATTCGATTTCCTGTTATACTTTTCGGACGATCGCGTACGTATAATTCGTGTATATATTTTTGTGTTCTCGCTAGAACAGTTTTATTTTCATTGCTTAATTAGATTTTTCGGCGTTTGACGTTTTTTTATTTTATTCGGCGCCAAACGCCGTTTTTTTATTATTTTTCCTGTCAAGTAGAATTTGCATAAAGTAGTTTATGCAAATTAACTACTTGACGATAATTCTTATTTAAAGGTAGAGAGGGGAAATCGGTGGGGATTAGTGTTGGGCGAGGGCATGGAGACGAGGTCCGTAACAGCACCAACAACGGTCGACGGAGATCGGTAGTCTGACGAATGTCAGTTGGGTTAGGCAATCAGGGAGTGCGTGCCATCGATCGTATCAGGTCGAGGATAATAATTGGATTTCTCAGAAATTTTGTTTAAAATCACTAATTGAATTTCTGGAAATTTTTACCAAAAAACACACCACAGATGTAAAGATTTCCTTTTTTTCCTACCATAGGCATAAATCGTGATCAGTTTATGGAATCCTCCAAAACTTATTCATCTTAGCCGTCTGATTTGCTCATTCCTGTCCAGCTATTGTATGGTGCTCTGTAATTACCAAACACAGTGCAGATAGGGAAAGAAATGTTGACCTTTGTTGTATTTAAGTTTACAACACTTAATATTTTGTTATTGTGAATATTTGGAGTTACTTACAGTGGGTCTTCTGGTTAGATGGCTGACTTCGTGGTGTTGAGATTTGGAGTTGAAACTAGACGTTTACTTTTAGATTATAACTTTATTTGGTTTTAGTTTTAAAAAGGCGGGAATGTTGGTCCTTTGAGCCGGATATGAACCAGCGACAGTGGGTCTTCTGGTTAGATGGCTGACTTCGTGGTGTTGAGATTTGGAGTGGAAACTAGACTTTTACTTTTAGATTATAACTTTATTTGGTTTTAGTTTTAAAAAGGCGGGAATGTCCATCCCTGAATACTTTACAATTTACCACTTAATTCAACGGTCAAGACAAGAGGCCCGTTGTACTAATGCAATAGGCCGCAACCTCTTGTTTGATTATTTCACTCTACACTCTGCTCTAGTTCACTCGCGACTACTCTTTTATACCGAAGTTATTGGTGAGGAAATGCAGACAATGCATTTTCCTCAATCAGAATGTGTGTCCTACTTTGCCTAGCCCGAGTCATTTGTATTTCCCCATAATCGTTTTCACTTAGTTGCCCCAGTTAAGTTGCATGCAATTACTTAATTGCGGTTCTCATCTGACCCAACACAATGGCCCACATACAATCCATTGATCGATCAAACTGCATTCGTTGCTATACCTGGTTTTTCGCAGATCTCAGCAATTTAATTGTTAATTGCTTGTGTGACACCTGTTTTCGGTTATGAAGCAGAGGAAGCAATTTGTAATGTGAGTCCGTGTGACAAATGTCTGGGTGCCCGGTGTAAGGTTTGTTTTATAGACATCTGACGTGTAGCCTTGGGGAGCGAGAATGTGTCATACGAGATGGTATGTTAATTTGCTGTGGTTGGGTTGCTTTTGTGTATTATGTGAATACGAATTGATGATACCCAAGAAACGTGCAGCTTTGGAAAGCGAGCACGCGGCATAAGTGGGCAATTAATAAGAGTGTTGGAATAAGAGTCGTAACGTGTGCGATAAGAGTATTAATTGCATGTGAGAAGAAGCGTTAATTGATTAATTGGGTTGAGGATGATTGTTGGATGTGGGAGAGGGGTTGTGTAGCGGGGTGTAACACCTTGAATACTTGAAGATTCGAATATAAGGGCAGAACTCGTCACGTCCGACTGAACAGTGATTTCTGTTGTTTTTTTTTCCTGCGTAAAATGGATTTACAGTTAAAACGTTTGTGCACTCTCTGCTTGACGGCTTTAGCGGGCAAATACTTGAAGTGGAGGAACGCAACGCCCGAGTTAGCTTAAGCAATATATATAGTAATATCTGTAGAACAGAAAAAGTTGAAATACGTTCCACCTGTGACGGAACTGAACTTGTTACACTCGACTCTCCACGCGATTCGTTATCCGATTTTGTATCCCATCGATAATTATAATACCTTATAGGAAATCCAAAATTTCTAGCGTCATCTTTTCTCATTCCATTTAAGAGCCGAGTTAATTCAAGTTATCGCGTTTTGCGATGGTTGTGGAGAGAATACGATTCGAACCAACGTTATGACACATCAGACCACTGCCGCATGTAGGAAATAATTTGTAGTTCTTGACTGGTGATGTTATGTTATGACGGTCCTGGTGACATGATTTTTCGACTTTTCTATTGATTTGATTTAGTTGGTAAGTTCTCATTTATTAGCTTAGTATAAGCTTATAAAGATAAATTACATTTCATCATCATCGGCACTACAACCGGGATCCGGTCTCGGCCATATTTATCAAATCTCTTCACCGGTATCCGGTCCTTATCCGAGACTTGTTAAATTGTCCATAATAATTTGTTTTTCCGGACAAGGTTATAAGCCTTGCGCCCCTAAATTACATTTATTACAATAAAACTAAATAATTTAACTACACTTAACGTAAGAAGGGAAGAGAAAGAACAAGAAAAAAAAATTGATTACGAAGGTTGAGGGTTAAGACGAGTGTTAGGATAGAAGGATCGGCAGTTGGAGTGTGTGGGGGTAATAAGGGTGTCGGCGGCGGGTGGAGTGGGCTCAGGATGGGATAGAGAGGAGACAAAGTCTGAGGGCAGGAGAGGTGTGATTGAAATCGAAGGTGGAAGGGTGCGAATTTGCCCTTCGCAGCATTCGTGAAAGGGGTTCGTTAGTGCCATAAGAAGCATGATGGGGGGAAGGTAAAAGAGACGAGGATCTCGTGGGTTACGAGGGTTAGTGTGGAGAGTGATGGAGGAAAGCAAGCTTGGGCAGTTGATTGAGCCTGGGACGAGACGGTGGATGAAAAGGATATCGACATTAATTCTGCGCTCTTCAAGTGTGTTGAGGTTTATCAGATGCAGATGGCTTGTGTATGTGGGGAGAGCACGAGGGTTTTCCCAGTTCAACCCACGACGGGCAAAACGCAAAAACCGACGTCGGACGTTTTCGATCCTGCGAATATGGGACGAGTAGTGGGGAGACCTGACCTGACTGGCGTACACTAGAGTGTTAGTGTTGTGTATAGTGAGGGCAGAACCCTCATTTATTTATCCAAGCATAACTTAATATAATACCTTACAGACTTACTTAAAATCTAAAGTATCGGGTTTTCCGATAGGGACTTGACAACTTGACAACGCACCCTTTCACTAATCATCGAACTGTCACTGTCAATTTATTCATTAAACTCAACATTTTCATCATGGTTAAGTACACGAACGAATAACGTCTGCAAATTATAAAAATTTGCTACCGGAAAAAAGTTGCCAAGTCCCTATTGAAGAAAAAAGGTGAAAAAAGAAAAAACAAGGAAGGAGAAGAGCGAGTGTATGTGGTGGTGGCGAATGTGGCATTTGTGAGACAGCGACAGTGAACGGTAAATGTGCGGTCTGGCAGGGGGGCGGGGTTAATGAGCTGGAGGAGAGGGGTTGAAATTGAGGATGGTGCTGAAAGTGTGTAGGGGTATTGGGCATGAGGGGAGTTTTGAGAACGCGAGAGGAGAGGTGGAATTGAGGGGCAGGGGGGTTATTGGAAGGAAGGGGCGGGGTTAGGACGGGTATGTTTGAGAGCGGGACTGGAGAGGTTGAAATCGAAGGAGGCGGGGAAAGATTTGCCCCTACGTAGCATACGCGGGATGAGTTCGTTAACGACATAAGAAGTGTGATGGGCGGGCAAGTAAAAGAGTCGAGGGTTACGTACGTTACGGGGGTTTGTGTGAAATGTGATAGAGGAGAGCAGGCTTGGGCAATTGATTGAGCCTGACAGAAGACGATAGAGGAAGATGATGTCTGCATGGATTCTGCGCTCGTCAAGAGTGTTAAGATTAATTAAAGGGAACCGGCTTGTGTATGGTGGTAGAGTCAGCGGATTTTCCCAGTTTAATCCACGGAGGACAAAGCGTAAGAAACGACGTTGAACGCTCTCAATCTTACGAATGTGAGACAATTGTTACGGGGACCCGACCTGACTAGCATCGAGCAGTGGGTGGACAAAGATTATGTAGAGTGAGCGGGTGACGTAGGGGTTTAGAAATTCCTTCGACCAGCCTTTGACAAAGCTAAGGGCGGCATTGGCCTTAAGGATTATGTCATCAATATGTGCGGTAAATTTGAGCTCCTTGTCGCATAGGACGCCCAGGTCGCAAATCGATTCAACCGATGTTATCGGTTGGTTCAGTAAGGGATAGGATCGTGGCTGGGTGGGGGAGCGTTTCCGAGAAAAGGTAATTGTGTGACATTTGGCGATATTCGTTTCTAGGCAGTTGTTTTGGCACCAAATCGAAAAGCTGTCAAGATCAGATTGGAGAAGTGAGGAGTCTAGGGGGGAGCGGATTGTCTAGAAAAGTTTGGTATCATCCGCGTAAAGTGAGATAGAGCAGTGATTGATACTAGAGCCTGTGCCATTAATGGTTAGAATAAATAAGAGGGGGTCGAGATGACTGCCCTGGGGCACACCTGAGGTTGGAAAAAAAGGATCGGAGAGTGTGGATCTAAATCGCACGCGGCAGGTTCGATAATTGAGATAGGATGAGATCCACTTAATCAGCAGGGGTTCAAAGCCGAGGAAAGATAACTTAAAGAGAATGAGGTTGTGGGAGATTTTGTCGAAGGCCTTGGTAACATCGATAGTGATTACATCGACTTCATCGCCGTTTCCTAGGGCAAGGAGTGTGTGTGATGTGAATTCAACAAAGTTGGTAGTAGTGGACGTGCCGGAGGGGAAACCGTGCTGGTTTGTAGAGATTATGGGCTTGCAGCGAAAACAAAACGCATCATATAGAAGGCATTCGAACAGTTTAGGAATGTGCGAAAGCTTATCAATGGGACGATAATTGGATATATCGTTTTTGGGTCCATTTTTATGTATGGGGGTTATATAAGAGGTTTAGCAAATGCCAGGGAATAGACCTTGTGCAAGGGATAGATTGAAGCGAGCGGGAGAGAGAGAGAAGAGAAACATTGTTTTAGGGGGATAACAGGGAGTCCGCCTGGGCCGGGTCTGAAATCGTCTTTCAGTTGTTCAAGTTTTTCTATAACTTGGTGTTGTTGAATGTGTAGTGGGATGAGAGGGCCGAGGGAGATTTCAGACAGGCCAGTGAAGTAAGAGAAACTACGAGTCATCAAACTGGCAGCATCAAAGAACTTGGTCGTTGCAAGTACCAGGTTTCCGCGTAAGATAATTGACCGTGTTGATAGATCATCGCCACTCTTCGACCTGCTGGCAATACGAACGTACCGAGGTGCCAATGTCGACTCGGATCACTATCATGTTGGTATAGTTTTTCGAGCGCGGATTGCCTTATGGAGACGTATTGCATCCGCGGGCCAGGTTCGGTTCAACACGGTTGCCTTACGCAATGAGAACACCAGTAACATCTTTGGTCATGCGTTGAGACTCGCCCTAGAAGACCTCGATGGAGAGAGTAAGTCCTGGGACCAGAATGCCGGGCGTAGAACACGCCTTAAGAATACTGTCATTAGTACTGCCAACTCCATCTTAGGCAGTAGTCGTAGAGATCGGGCCGACTGGTTTGATGATGAGTGCAAACTAGCGACTGAACGTAAGAATGCTGCATACCAGGCAATGCAGCAGTCTCATACGATGCGGGTACGCGAGGTGAAATACAAAGAGCTCAGAAGAGACTTGACTTCACAAACAAAAGAATAGTACCTGGGAAAAAAACCTTGTCTGTGAAATCGAGAAAAGTTGAGAGCGAGGTCCGCACCAGGTGCGGAAGTTCTACCAAATAATCCACAGTTTGACGCGGTACACACCACGATGCGCTTACTGCAAGGATAAAGAGGTTAATCTGATCACCGATCCTGAAGCCATTCTGGAGCGATGGGAAGTGCACTTCAATGAATTGCTAAGTGTTCGGCTCACAGAAAAATTGGTGGCTCCACCAATGCAAAATCAAAACTAACTGCTGCCGTCACCAACCATTGAGGAAACATTAAAAGCCATTAGACAGCTCAAATCAAATAAAGCCCCTGGAGCTGATGGCATACCAGCTGAGCTCATCAAACAAGGAGTGACAGCGTTACATCACACAATTCATGAGATCGTGGTGCACGTATGAGAGCAAGAGGAGATGTCGGAAGATTGGCGTAGTAGAATAATTTGCCACATACATATGAAGGGTGTGCAGCAACTATAGGGGTATAACTTTGCTGAGTATCCCCTATTAGATACTCTCCTCAATCCTATAAGACCGGATATCCCCATACGCTTGTCATCATTGGCCAATATCAGTGTGGTTTCATCCCAGACAAATCCGCGATTGATCAGATATTCACCCTTAGGCAGGCGATGGAAAAATGTCTGGAATTTAAGATTCCATTATACCATCTATTCATAGACTTTAAGCTCGCCTACGACAGCATAGCCACGGTAGAACTATATAATGCCATGAAAGAGTTCGGCATTCCAAACAAATTGATGCGACTTTGTACGATGGCGTAACTAGTTAAGTAAAAATAGCGGGATTGCTGTCCAAACCAATAAACATCTTTAATGGACTCCGACAAGGGGACGGTCTGGCCTGCCCCCTCTTCAACCTGGCGTTGGAGAAAGCAATCCGTAACTGGTGTTACAACTAGAGGGACTATTGTCACCAAGTTCAGCCAGATACTTGCCTACGCAGATGACATCGACATCATCGGTAGATCCGATTCGGCTGTACAGGACTCCTTCACTCAGATCGAGCAGGCGGCACAAAAACTGGGAGTGGGCATTAATGAGGGAAAAACTGAGTTCATGGTGGCAACTTCTGCGAAGAGAAGACCTAACGTTGGTCAAACTATCAGGCTAGCGGAGCACGAATTTGAAGTAGTGCAATCCTTTAACTACCTTGGGTCAATAGTATCAGCCGATAACAATATGGAAGAAGAAATACGCGAACGGCTAATCAAATCCAACAAAGCCTACTATGGTCTATCAAGGCTCTTTAAATCCCGAAATTTATCCAGAACATCCATCCTGTACAAGACCATGGTCTTACCAATATTCATGTGTATGGTTCCGAGACCTGGGTGCTCAATAAAAGGCACTCTGAACTCTTAGACGCGTTCGAGAGGAAGGTCTTAAGGAAAATTGTTGGCCCCGTATGTGAGGGAGGACGATTCCGGAGACGCTACAACCACGACTTGTACACGATCTACATTGAAGCTAATGTTGTAAGAAAAATCAAGTTCGGTAGACTTCGATGGGCGGGACACCTAGCTCGAATGAGCGAAGAGGAGCCTTCCGGAAAAATCCTCTGTAGCAGGATGTATGGAAGGGGACAGTGCGGCAGACCTTGTCTGCGATGGAGGGATGGCGTAGACCACAACACCCAGAGCCTGGGATTGCGAAACTGGATGACATCGGTTCGAAATCGGGACCGGTGGACAGACTTGCTAAATAAGGCCAAGACCGGATCCCGGTTGTAGTGTCGAGGATGATGTTGATGTATCTTTGGTCTTGTATAACGTTCAGAATATTTTCTGGAGACATTATGTCAAATGTTTACCCGGATTTTCTCATTTAAAATTTCTACGTAAGCCTATTGTCAAATATCTTGTTGCTACTAGATTGGCACGACTGTAAGACATAATGACGACAAGTTTGAGCGCTATCTCCCGATTAGTTTTGAACGTTTCGTCCCTGGTCGACCATTCAAGAAGAATTGACCTTGAATTACTGCGACGTGAAAACATTTTGATTGCTTTTAACCAAGAAACGCATCTCCAAGAACACCACAAAATTACCCTGAACGAATACACCTTACTGAGGAACGACACCCGCCGGGGACTTGGAATAGCCGTATATAACCGGCTCAGATTCCAAAAAGTGGAGATTACCCTAAACACTCCATGTCTGTTCAGATCAATTCATCTGAAACAGTACTACTGGGATCGATGTTCATACCGACTAACGCAAGCGCGGAAAGTCTCAAAGACGACTTTAACAAGATCAAAAACATGGCATAGCGAAATGAAGCAGTCATAATAGCCGGGTGCCTAAACGCGAAACACACAGCCTGGGGGGACTCTCTCAATCCCAACGGCAGAGTGCTATTGAACTGGCGACGTTCCATGCACAAAGATAAGACGCCTCTGTGCAGATGATCCGACGTACCCATATGGTTCTTCTTATCTGGACCACTACTTGGTTTCACCACAGGAAGCTACCGTTTATTGTAAAAAACGGTAGCTTTCTGCTCGGACCACCATGCACTCCTTCTCAAAACGAACCTTAAACAATTGGAGATTGAGATAAATGCGCCAAGAAAGTGGCGATCGTTCAAAAACACCGACTGGCAAAGACTCCGAAATGACATAGATCTCAACCTTTCACCAGCCCTACCCCTTCTTCACGAGAACATCCCTAACACGGAAATAAATCAGCAAATAGTTGCCTTTAACTTTGCTTCCGCGGGGATCAACGGGAATATATACCTGGCAGGAGGTGGTTTTAGTCTGTAAAAATCCGGCATGCCTCTGGATCCGTCCAGAGCTATCTTTTGAAGCCAACTCTGTGCAAGTCACAGAAACATCTAAGAAATACACAGATCTCCCAGACAATATAAAATCTCTTTACAATCAGAAAGGCAAATGGCAAATCAATTGAAAGGTACATCCCACCGGAACCGATATCGAACTTCAGATGAATAGAAGGAACTCTCAAAACAGAATTGGTTACTACAGAATATAATAAGAAACCAGTTGGCCGGGTAGACCAATAAGAACTGGAAAACCCGCCTTTCATCTATTAAGCCTCGACCCCAGCCATACAAGGTAGATAGGTAGGAAATGCACCAACATCGTTAAAGTTAAAATGGGTCAAACAACATTAAGTGAGAAATCGCGTTGGAGTATGTTACTGGTAACTTCCCCACCACCTTTATCTCAGCGAGAAAACTGCGTCATACCACTTAACCATTATCGTATGACCTAATCAACGGGGATGATCGATCTCGAGTTTATCGGAGATATCATAGCCGATGAAATAATTGGGCGTTTCTATGCGCCAGTTTTATGTTTCAATTTAAGTTCTATGTTTTATATCTGTTATGTTAAATGTAATGTGTTTTTTATGTGTGTTTAAAACGTGAAATGTACATTGTACAAGGTGGCGCAAAATTAATCATCCAATTTGATTTTTGAATTATTTTTTTACTAAATAAAAATAAAAATGATTTTGAGTGATGGAAATCTTTATTTGGACCTTTACAATGTTTTCTAGTTCGCAAATGTCAAATATGATGTCTAGTTCACAAATGTCAAATATGATTGACGTACGACGCCATTTGCAAAAATTATACCATCTTCCGATGGGGTGATTAATTTTGCGCCACCTTGTATAAATGAATGTGTTCATTTTATGTTATAAATAAATGTTTTTGTAATTTGTAAATGAATGAAATGTAATTTATTGTGACGCATATGACAATCAGCTGGACATCTGGCAGGTCTCCAAAACAAAGTACTGGAAAACTAGAGACTATGAGCAGTAAAAACGATAAGTCGCCAGTGAGCGAAGTGTCACCGGGAAAGAAAAACAAAAAGTGAGTGGAGAAGTGAAGTAACGGTTGTCATTAGTGGGCGAAAAAAGTTTGAAATAGCAAATTGATTTCACGGCTGTTATTTCATGAGAATAATTAATCCAGCGAACCCTAAGCCCGCTACAATTGGTGTCAGAAGTGTGATTAATTATTGGTGAAGTAAATAAGTCTGTGAAAGTGTGTGCTGACGATGTCAGATCGACATTTGGAGGATCTTCGCGTTCCTGAATTGAAGAAGGAACTCCAGGACCGGCACCTGGATAGCAGAGGACAGAAGCAAATTCTTCGACAGCGTCTGCAAGCAGCAATGGAGGAAGAGGGTATTGATGTCGACACATATGTGTTTACGATTGGGCCAGACTGTCCGGATGGAGAAGAAACAGCGAGTCAAGATGGTGCCAGTGTAACGGAGAAGAGTTCGCCACAGTTTGGCATTTCGGAGATGTTCAGGATGATGATGACAAAAATAGACGCGCAAGCTGCAGATGTTAATGCAAAGTTGGATGCCCAAACGCAGTGGATGAAATGTAATTTTCAACACTTTAAGGAAGAAATTCAGTCAAAAATTCGAAACGAAGTAGAAAATCTGGATCTAAAAGTCACCGATGAAATAACGCGAATCTTAAAGAGACTTGAGTGTGTTGAGAGAAATAAGACATCGCCTAGCAATCAACATGACTACAAAGATACAAGGATGGAAGCGCCAACCTTCGATGGAAAGGGACCCTTCTCTGTATTTATACGTCAGTTTGACGCCGCGGCCAATTATAATAAGTGGTCGGATGAGCAAAAGTCAACATCACTAATCTGGTCACTCCGCGGGGCGGTTGCAGATTGCTACAAACCATACCAGCAGAGAAGCAAACAGATATCCAAGCGGTAAGAGACGGCCTTGAAGCTAGGTATGGAGACAACCACATGCAGCAGGTCTACCGCATGCAACTGCGGAGCAGAATGCAGAAACCTGGAGAAAAAAGAAACAGTTGCAGGCAGACATTGAGCGATTGGTAAACTTGTCTTAATCAAATTTGACCAAGGAATTTCTGAACGAGGTAGCAATGGATGCATTTATAAACGCACTCCAAGATCGGGACTTGCAGCAGGCCGTTCGTTTGGCGGGAAAGAAGACGACTAATGAAATACTGGCGTTCGCATTGGCTTATGAATCTGCTAAACTGGCTACCAGGAGTACATATAGAGTCCGAGAAATGTACGTCGAGGAATGTTCCTGCCAAAGAATCGGGCATGTACAACGGAGAACCCCGAGACCTGATATGAAGTGTTGGACATGCGGCGAAGTCGGCCACATCTCTGTTGACTGTAGGAAACGTCGACGAATGAATGAAACATCAAGTGAGAGTTGTTGTTCATGCGCTAATCATAAGAGGAGACTATCAACGGACCAACCTGTGGTGAAGATGCACATTGCACCTGTCAGAGTACTAAATGCGTCCGAGGAGCCGGAAAAGGAGAGTTAACCGCAGAATGTGCACCCGTATCAATGATAAGCTCAGTTCAGCAAGGGAAGGTGCATAATAACGCTGATGCTCTATCAAGAAGACCATGTACGCCAGATTGTAAACATTGTCATAGAGTGAAGAGAAAAAAGAGGCGTACGACCAGCGAAATGTACAAGTAGATGTACTAGATGGGTGAACGAGTGATGCTATACGCGCAGCTCAACTTCAGGATGAAGATATGTCTCTAATCCTGGAACACAAAGAAAAGAACGAGCGGCCAACTTGGAACAATATTTCCGACAAGAGTGGAACATTTAAAGCATATTGGGCACAATGGAATTCATTGCTGGTGGAAGATGGAATTCTAAAACGTAAATGGGAAGCCGCGTTCGGAAAATCCCATCGAATGCAGATTCTAGTGCCACCATCAGTAGTGAAGGATGTACTAACAGAAATGCACAACGGGGCTTCCGGTGAACATCTGAGTGTTAATAAGACACTCAAAATTACGATCTCGATTCTACTGGCTTCACATGAGAGATTGGTGCGTCTCTAACAGATACACACACAATACACAAGCAAATAGTGAAGAACACCGAACGAAAATCGAATAAGAAAATGCATCAGAGTCGTATACCACAGCGATAACATAACAATTCACATCAGTGGAATATATTTGAGTTCAAAAATCGAATTCAAAACACAGCCAGTAGCCTGAAGTGTTATGCATTGGTTCAATTTTTGGTGATTCTAACTGTCATTGCGTCAGATCGAATCACACGTTCTTCACTATCATTCCAAAGGCTATAATTGGTGACTACGACGTGACCTGTACACACAACACACACTTTCCCATATTAAACAGAACTTCACGACACGACCATGGCTTCCGCATAGAGCACCAGGCACACTCGCCTGCTCCGACGTTCTCGCGTTCGCTCCGCCGTTCGCACACGAAGCTGATCGTAACAAAGTTACTGAGGAGGGAGTAGTGTAGCGTTTCTAACAGATACACACACAATACACAAGCAAATAGTGAAGAACACCGAACGAAAATCGAATAAGAAAATGCGTCAGAGCCGTATATCACAGCGATAACATAACAAATCCACATCAGTCGAATGTACTTGAGTTTAGAAATCGAATTCGTACACACGACGGTGGCCTGATGGGTTACGCTTTGCTTCAATTTTTGGTGATTCTAACTGTCATAGCGTCGGTTCGAATCACACGTTCTTCACTATCATTCCAAACGCTATAAGATGACGTCGAGTCTTGGTGTAGGAAGTGCACAACTTGCACTGCGACGAAAGGACCAACAGCAAAACAAGGAGCGCTATGAAGCAGTACAAGGTGAGTGCCCCTTTCGAGCGAGTCGCGATTGATATCTTAGGACCATTTCCAAAAACCACAACAACAAATACATGCTGGTCATCATGGATTACTTCAGCAAGTGGGTGGAAGTCCTTCCAATTCCAAACCAAGAAGCAACAACCGTCATTGAGCAGCTTATCAATAATTGGATAAGCAGATATGGAGTTCCCTGTGAGCTTCATTCCGATCAAGGCCGAAACTACGAATCACAGATATTTCAAGGCGTCTGTGTGGCACTGGGCGTAAGGAAAACCGGGACCACACCCTTACGTCCACAGTCAGACGGAATGGACGAAAGGTTCAACCGAACAATAAAAGAACATTTATCGAAGGTCGTTAGTGATCACCAACGAGATTATAGACTTATAGATCGGCTAATCACGATACGACAGGCCATTCTCCGACAAGAATTATATTTGGACGAGAGATACGATTACCAGCCGATCTGTGATTCGGAATACCTCCAGACGCCATAGATAAGACTGAAGACTACGTAGCCGAATGGAGGAATCGCCTCGATGAGATTCATCATTTGGTTCGAAAGCACATCAAGGTATCAAGTGACAGGATGAAAACAAGGTACGACGTTCGAGCCAACGCATCCGGATCTAATTCAGGCGATAACGTGTGGCTTTATAATCCTCATCGGCAAAAAGGAAGGTCCCCGAAGTTGCAGCAACATTGGGAAGGACCGTATAATATTCTCACAAGAATTAACGACGTTGTCTATAAGATTCAGCGACGACCGAGCGCCAAGATGAAAGTGGTACATCGTGACCGACTGGCGACTTTTTGTTAACCCAGAAGACCAGTGAACTTAGTGCGGGACGAACTAATCTAGGCAGAGGGTAGTGTGACGCATATGACAATCAGTACTAGAATATTCTATAAAGTACTGGAAAACCGGAGACTATGAGCAGTACAAAATTCGAGGCTATGGAACGGACGGAAACGAAACGCCGAATCAGAATGAGGAAAAACGGTATAAATATTTCGTGTGCAGATCAGAGTAAGCAGTAAGAAAGCGAGAAGTAAGAAAGCGATAAGTACGGAAGCGATAAGTAAAGAAGCGAAGTATCAAGGAACGGTTGTTATTAACAGACTAATAAAGTGTTTGCAAAGAGAATCGATTTAACGGCTCTTATTTATTAAAATAATTAATCCAGCGAACCCTAAGCTTGCTACAATAGGTTGGATTCCCGGACATGTCAGAATCAGTGGTAATGCCGATACGGAAGCAAAGTCAGCCCTAAAAGAGCCATTCAAAGCATTCTTGCAACACAATAAAACGGATTTTAACAATTTACTCCTTACAAACTGGAAATACAAAAGAAAAAACGCTTGGAGTTATTACAACCACCCATACAGAAACCTTAATCCCTACGGCGATAGAGCAATCTATCCCAACAATATAGCTCTAAGAAAAACTACAGGTCTACATCCGGCTCAGACTTGGCCACTCATATATTACACACAACCAGCTGTTCAATAAAGAGTCACCTTCTCCCTGCCATCTTCGTGAAGATAATTCAATCCTCACTATGACCCATCTCATTTCCTGCTCAAAAGTCTCCTCAACTTGCGCTAAATTATCCATATGCATCATCTATCAAAAAATATCAACACTGCAACATAAATTGAGTATACAAAATTATGACGGGTTTAAAACTTCAAAACTGTATTTAAAAAAAAATTAACTATATATCTTTCAATTTTTAATTGATCCTAGTAGATGGCCCTGGTAGCTAATTCTAGTTCATGTATTTGTTAAATTTGTGATTTATTTACTGTCTAATAAAATTATAATAATAATAAGAAAACATTTGTATCAGTTTGAGAATTTTCTTTGCGACTTTAATACGCTATGTTTAAGTTATCACAGTTACCATATAATCAATTCATTGATTTTCCCCCTGACTTTATAAGAAATTGTTATAATTCTAGTTTTAACTTTATTTTAACTTAAAGAAAAGATATTAAAAAAGGAAATATGGAATAAACAAAACAAAACCATGGAGTTGATTATCATGTTGAACAGCATGTTCCATATATTTGAGTACTTGTAGTTTTTGAACACTCGTTTCATGATGGAGCATTTGTGATACAATGAATATGGATCTACGTTTAAATGCTGACAACTGTGACGACACTGGGCAAAAAAATGTTGACTCGTAAGAAGGCCCTCGAAATTGTTAAAAAAAAGGCAATAACCCGAATCGGGTCTCAAAGTCGAGGATGTTGCAAAGATTACATGTGAACTAAATCCATAGCCACCCGCAAATATCTCTGCTTCGTTTGATTGATATCACTTTATAAGCAAGCTGTGCACATGACTTGGTGAGTAAATTTGCAACGGGTTAGCAGAGAAGATAGTAATAGGTAAATTCCAAATCATCGTCTCTACAGGAATCTCTCTAGGTGCCGTAAGTTCACCAGTATCTGAATCAGGTTTACCAATAGTCATCATCGTACTACTTACGAATTCAAAGTGTAATCGCCATCGAACATCAACTAAGTCAGTTTGGAAGGACGGTGTTACTTGCAAAGGAATCGGAATAATTATTTGAGTCTGCAGCATGGAATAGCAGACTTGATGACTGGTTGAGAAAGTACTGAATTTGCCAATTGGTTCATCGGTGGCTTGAAGCTTAGATCCTTCAACTGCAATGCTATTTGATACATCGGTTGCGGAATTTATTGAAGAAGTATCACTCTCATCTTTCTGGATAACATTTCTTCGGATAATCATTTCCTCGGACTGTAGTTTAACAGAGAATTGAACACATCGCACTTCGCAATTCGTAAAATCTAAACTGCCAACAATATCCTCACCTAGTTTATATGCTGATTTGAACAGACAAAATCTACCCAAGTAGCCACGTTTATTAGTAATGCGGTAGAATTTTGGGGATCGTCGAGCAGTTAGATTCTAAAATAGAAATGACATAGGTAATTAAGGGTAACGTGTGTTTCTTTTCCTACCTTTAAGTGATGCCAAGATACTTCTAGTTCTGTGATCTCTCTTTTCTCCAGAAACGGATTGGTCGGTGTAAGTTCGTCATTCGTTTCGGTGCCGAGTAGTTCCTCGGGTCGTGGTATAATTGGAATGGGTAAAACTCTGATCGGAACCATTAGTGTATGTACCTTCGACTTCACCCTCTGTGTAGCAATAGTAATTTTATAGAAATATTTTATATCGTGCCCTCGATAGGTGGGTGGCCCATCACGAGGGACAAAATCATTGAAAAAGTCTAGAAATCTGTATTATTCATTAATCTGTAGAATTGTGAATATTGCTTCAACTTACATATTTTACTTTCCATTGGCTTCAATTTTAATTCACAAAATAAAATTTTCGGGTCTGTTTCTACAATAACATCACCTGGTGACTGGGTAACTGAGTCCAAAGCGGTTTTGCCCACAACCTCAGGCAGATCTAGGATTGAAGTTATGGAATCCCGTGAAAATGTCGTCTTGCGATAACAATGGATCTGTACGGATGCCCATGCCAGATGTTCATATAAATCTCTATGGTATAATCACTAGAAAGGTCTTGTTTATGAAACACTACAATCTAATACCCATTGGAAGAGGAATGATTCGGATCCGTTTTGTTGGTAAATTCAATAAGACATTCCACTTTTTCACCAGCTGCGTAAATAGCAGAATCCGCTCGAATTAACTTTGCTTTAATTTCAATCATAATTCCTAGTTACATTCTCAACTCACTACTTTAAATAAATTGCTATTACAATATTCTGCATTAGTTAATTGAAACGTCATGTAGTCTGCTATCCAATCTCTGACGACACAGAGTAAATAGTTACAGGGTGTTGAAGAAGTGGTGATTTATTTGTCTTTATTATTAAAAATTCTCTTTTAAAAAAAACCCAACTCCCACAAAACTTAAGAAATTATTTAATAATTATATATTTGTTACAATAATTCTGTTGCACATTTTCGATGCACCCCACACAGTCAGACCCATCTTCGAAAGTGACGATAAAATCATGGAAATAATCGAGGTAGGAACTAGAGATCGACCACAAAATACTTTTAAACGATCTACATTAAGCTGGATTCGAAAAGACGCTCGATGTTTTGGTGCCGCACGTATTGACTTTTTTTTTCCACAAACGCGCGGACAGAATGGGATTTTGGAAAACCCTTAAATGTCAGAGTACAGTGGCTGCGGAAGGAGAGGAAGCGGATAAGGAAAGGAGGTATGATGTTGAGAATTGATCAAATTGACAGCTGGTCTTGCCCAACACAACCGTCAGCCTGTGCGAACTTCACACAGTTCTTGGACTTGAAGTTGGCATTGATCCCATCTGCCAATCAACTGTCTGATTCAAACGCAAGAGCAAGTAAAAGATATAGAAAAACGTGCCTTGAATTTTTGATCCAATTTTATCATGTGTATTCCGTGTCAATCGACAAATTTTCATTATGCAAATTAAATTAACATTTCAATTCACTGCTAACTCTAGACTGTTATTTATTGAGGATCAACGAGCCCGAGTCATTTATAACTCCGGCATATAATGATGCAACAAACGTGTTGGATTGGACGTATATCTCCTTCTGTCTTGACCAAATGGAACGAAATCGACCCATTGCTTAAACGAATGATAACTGGGGATGCGAAATGGGTCATGTACGAACATATTATGTAAAAACGATCGTGGTCATCGTGGGTGAAGGAGCTCAAATGGTGCCCAAACAAAGACTAAGTAAGGGCTTGCTGTGTATTTAATGGGGCTGGAAAGGAATCACCTACTATGAACTACGGGGTAACACTCTAATGTCATTGTTTGAAAGTTGTCGTTGAGCAGAAGCGGTCAGTATTGGTCAACAAAAAAAGTATCTTTTTCCAACAGGATGTTCGACAACACCC
Organism: Microdon myrmicae; assembly: GCA_963931805.1. NCBI lineage: Eukaryota > Metazoa > Arthropoda > Insecta > Diptera > Syrphidae > Microdon > Microdon myrmicae. The sequence goes on from OZ007500.1 coordinate 135,399,912, forward strand.
GTCTATAGTGACTCGCCAGAAACCTCAGAGGCCTGGTGGAGAAGTTATGATACATCATCATCATCATCATCATCATCATCATCGGCACTACAACCGGGATCCGATCTTGGCCTTATTTAACAAATCTCTCCACCGATTCCGATTTCGAGCGGATGTCATCCAGTTTGGCACTCCCAGGCTATGGGCGTCCTGGTCTACGCCATCCCTCCATCGCAGACAAGGTCTGCCGACGTTATGATACACCCAACATATACTCCGGACCTAGCATGAGGCGATTACTATCTATTTTCTCCGTGCAAAACTTCTTTAGTGATAAGAAATGACAATCAAAAGAAGTTTCTGAAAATCGATTAGTTCAAGTTTTCGCCAACAGGACATTATGAAATTTCCTTTAAATTGCCACAAATTATAGAACGGTGTAGATTTGATCCAAATCAGCACAAACGACCGGCAGAGGAAAATCGTAGAAGACCAATGGAGTAACAGTAGCACTTACGCCTTTATGCGTATCCTGATAATCTGTACTCTAGTATAAGTACTTTTTTGTTTTAGGATGATGAAAGCTTGAAAAGAGACTCATGGATCATCCAGATACATGCCAGATATTTACCAATCAAAACGAAGTCTCGTATAATCATCTGTTAATATACTATTGTCACACCGCCGGGATCACAGTCCGTCTCATATGTCGTTTTTTTTTGCGATAAGATGGTGAATGCTTTAAAATACACTCCTGGATCATCCAGATACATGCCAGATTTTTATCAATCAAAACTAACTCGTATAATCATCTATTAAGATACTCCATCGTGGAATGGGAAGGTGTTTATTTGTAACACCGCTGGGATCTCTGTTCGTCTCATATGTCACTTCAATGTCAGTATAGCGGTCTCGAATCTCGCGCATTTTTCCAGTACGTGTTACGCATTTGCGGTCTTGCCTTCGTGGTACATATTGGGCCAATGGCATACAGATAATTATGTAAACACTGACGAAAGCATACATCCCTTGATATAAAGCGAGAACAATTTATACCTGAGTGTAGTGTAGTGCGGTTTGTAGTGTAATAAAACAAAGGGAGGAAAAAAAGCAAATTACAAACACATACGACTCTTAAAAAGCCCAAAAACAATAACTATAAAAAGAGCGCATGACGGGCACTCGGTCTCTCTTTTCCCGGTGGTGAACGTCAGGATTATTAATAGAAATATAAGACCCTTCGTTAACATTATTAGAATACATAACTAAAACTAACCTGTTACAGAAGTTCAGAAGTGGAATTTAGCCCAGATCCAGCCCAGAATCGAAGCCAGCAGAATGAAGAAAGCGGAGGATGAGTCGAAGAAGCGTGGCTTAAAGGAAGAAAAAGAGAAGACCCAGATTCGATACCAAAGAGGAAGTGGAACCGGATAACGACGAACAAAGCACAGTGAAGAAACTGATGAACGAAATTGAAGCCATAATGACAAAACTGGGAAAAATCGAGCTCATCCGAGCAAATGAACGGAGGGAGGAAACGCCTGCACCAGAACAAAGAATAAGCGCCACAGAGTTGAAAACGATATCAAGGACTGTATATACGGTGAAGGATGTGGCCGAGATGATCTGTGAATTTGACCCTAGGAATACAGGAGGACTATCCTTCACGGCATATGTAAGAAGAATCCGGGAAATTAGAGATGTCTACCAACTAGATGGAAGAATGGTCATGCTGGCAGTCATCAGTAAATTGACAGGAGCAGCAAAATGATGCTGCATGAGAGTCTTTCACTCATCATTAGAGGGATTCCTATGCGATTTACTAAATAATTTCCCGACCGAAGATGATGCAGCCGATCTGCACGAACGTTTGGGGAATAAAAAACAAATGGCGGATGAGGACACAGAGGAATTTGTATTCGCCATGAAAGCGATCACCTCGAGACGTCAGCTGGACGAGAGGACTCTTGTGAAATACGTGGTACGGGGTGAAATACCAACACGGAATGTCGCGATATCTTGAAAGCAGCGCAGCCCGACACCATACAGGAGCTTCTACAGAAAATTTGATGGAACGAAAGTGTAACACCACAGAGAAGGCAAATATCAACCACAAGGCGCAAAGTGGACGCAGCCGGAACATCAGGGACAAGTGCAGGAAGTCCAACATTATCCGCAACCAAGTGGTTTAGGTATAACCTGATTGGACACGTCGGACGAAATTGCTCAGCAAACAGACGGGATACTGAAACAACTACAAGCGGATTAACGAAGACCACCCAGACCAGGACAGACGCAGAGCAATGAGGTCGGGCACATAGCCCGTAACCGCATAGTAAGTGGGTGCCCAGTAGGTCAGGGTTCCAGTGGGCATTACCAAGAGAAGGGTGCAAGCCAGCTGGGGGACCAAGAAGGCGGCAGTGTGTACTACAAGATGATATATGTGAACGGGCAAGCGGCCGACGCTTTTATTGACAAGGGGGGCGATTGTGTCACGATGCAGGAGTCGATCGCAAAGGCCGACAACTATCGCTACGAGGAGGATGCCAGAAAACTAATCGGGTTCGGCGGAGGAGGGTGCCGAACAATAGAAAAATTATAAACGGACATTCAAGTATACTACCTACGAAGTTGGTGCGAAGTGCTAGTCGTCCCGGATGACAGCCAACCATACAAAATAATCATTGGGCGATGATTACTGGATCAAACTCAAGTTCGAATCGAGAAGAGCCACAACGAACTCAAAATTAGCGATTGTACTACGAGCAGTGGCCGTCGAAACGTAAGTTTTGGCCGCCACAGAGGAGCCGACCGGCATCAGAAGTGACGAGGTGGACACGGCGGAAATAGGAAAAAAAGGGAAAGGGAAACTAAGTGAATTAGTAAACGCTCACCGAGATTGCTTCGCCCGAAGTGCTAACGAACTAGATCAGTATAACTGGGGGGAATGCACAATAGAACTTAACACCACACAGCCAGTGTGCGTTGAACCCTACCGCAGGAGGTCTTAGCGATAGTGGAAAGCCTGGATAGGTTCCGAATATATCTATTGGGAAAAACATTTAAGGTCTTCACAGATTGTGAAGCCATAGTAGCAACTCAGAACAAACCAAGGATGATACCATGTGTCGCAAGGTGGTGGCTCAAACTCCAGGAATTTGAGTTTACAACGGTTCATCAACCTGGGAGGAAAGCAGGATATGTGGATGCCATGGGTCGTCGACCAGTAGAAAAAGAACAGGACATGGAAGACGCATCCGCCAATATATTCAACATATGCATTGACGACGAGGACTGGTTAGCAACCATGCAATGGCAAGACGAGAAGATACGCGGCATCATAAATCAATTTAAAAGTGCAACGAACTGCACGAATGGAACGAACCTCTCTGATCGACGCCCATTTAGTGTCCACACTATTCGCTTCCTCTTCCTCACAGCTCCCATTCTCCAGGATGCTAAATCCATTCGTTAGTTCATCTTGATATTCAGCCCTTTTGTGCAGGTCTTTTAGTTTATCAGTATCGAACTTTTTTCTCGTCTCCCGTGACTGCCCATGTGGGTTTGCTGCGAGCCGACTCTTAATTTTGCCCATCACTAGAAGATGATCGGAGTCGCAATCTGCTCCTCTATATGATCTTACGTCAAGGATATTCGAGTGGGGTCTTTTGCCTATTTGGTTACGCCTTACGCCGTCGGGTGATATCCATGTGGCTTTATGAATTTGCTTGTGCTTGAACATTATGCTTTTCACTACCAGATCTTTTGACGCTGCGAACGTAATAATTCGAATTCCATTATCATTTGAAACGTCGTGTAGGCGTTCTTTGCGTATAGTTGGTTGGAAGATGTCTTCCTTTCCAATTTTCGCGTTGAGGTCCCCGAGGAGGATTTTAAAATAATGAGATCCCATCAAATACTTCCTCTAGGGCCTCATATAACGTGTACTTCGTTTCTTCGTCCGTAGATTCTGTTGGGGCGTGTATGTTTATAAACACATAATTGTATCATTGGCCCTGTATTTTTAGCACCGACATTCGGTCATTAATAACTTTCACATCTTTTACATGGGGCGTAATCTTCTTGCTTATGATGAATCCGGTTCCGAGGGTATGTGTATCAGTACGTCCACACGCCAGTGTAAACCCGTTGATTTCGATGACTTGGTGTGGGAGTCGGACTTCCTGAAGCGCGACGATGTCCATTTTATATTGTTTCGCGTTTTCTAGGACCCTCTGTATTGCACCTGGTTTATATAACGTTCGAACATTCCACGTGCCGACGCGTATATCTCGCTTATTCTGTTTTTCCCTACGATTTCTTTTTTCCGAGTCGGTGTTTTCTTGATACGCCTACTAAATATAACAAATATACATATATACATGTATATATTTATTTATTACACTTCTCTCAGGAGAGGCGAACCTATAGCGCCGATGCAGCGCCCGAAATGCCACTAAACAGCAAAATTATTTCGTTCACTAACTAAAAAAAAAATCAGCTTGTTGCTTGTTGTTAAATACATGAGCATCTCATGTAGAAGGAAGGGGACGCATCCATCTAGGAATTTGCTGTTGCGTCGACTGTAACCTGAAAGAGAGAACGGGTGAAGGAGCCCAACGTCGCTGCCTTGAACTATGTGTGATGAAGAGCTCTGTGTTACGAATAATTATGTGCTTGCCAGCAAACAGATCGGGGTGTCATCTCACCGAGCTCGAAACCTGAAAGGGTCAGTCGAGCACTGTTCTTGCAACCTTACAGACACTCGGGGCGAAGGACCGTTGGCGTAGGTCGTCATCACCGATTGCGCAACCTGACAGGGTCAATCGGGAGGTAAAGACACAGAGAGATAATAGCGATTTCGGGTCGAGAAACGTCGAGGGCAGATGCCAGCAACGAGGCCGGTTACGAGAGGAGACTACGAGGCCGATGCTGACAGGTTGGCATAAGCGAGGACTAAGGGCAACCGACCGAGCAGAATTCAGAGATCCCTCTGTCACAAGCCGCCGCCACAAATCGTATAAAGGTTGACTTACCGTAGCTCACGCAGGTAGCGGAGTGAACACCTACCACGATGGCGCACGGGCGCTCCTCCGGTTCCGCAATTGAAGTCAAAACATTGGCGTTAGCTGCTACGAACACCGCTGAAGCTAGATAGTCGTTCTGATATAAGTCATTGGCTGTAAGGGGGCGAGAGCTGATTCGAGGACGACGGGTCGGCGGCGGTGGTGATAGAACTATGGAAGATCACTAAATGTTGAAGTAAAGAGGGGAGGATGTTGTGGGGATGATACCTCGCCCAATCGATTACCTGGAACAATAAAAACAAGAATGTAGTACATGTGGTGAGGGTCACCGAAAGTTATCACCGAAGTTTCTTTTGGTGCAGGCGTGGCCTCTTGAATAGTGGCTGGTGGCTATGGTGTCATGGTTCATTTTTCAATGGAAACCATGCTGGAGAGAATGTATTCAGTGACAAGTCACCACTCAGATTTAATATTGATCGAATGATACTAAAGCTGTGGTTGACTCTGCGCCTGTTGTTGTCTTGACTGTTGTTGTCTTGACTGTTGTTGTTGCCGCTGCTGTTGTAAATGAGAAGAATGGATATGACTGGAGATGGTCCCAACTGGTAGTGAAATCAAGGTATCAAGTGACAGGATGAAAACAAGGTACGACGTTCCAGCTAACGCATCCGGATTTAATGCAGGCGATAACGTGTGGCTTTATAACCCTCATCGACAAAAAGGAAGGTCTCCGAAGTTGCAGCAACATTGGCAAGGTCCGTATAAGATTCTCACAAGAAGGAAACTGGGTGCCACATGAATTGAATTACAGGCAGATGGAAAAGCGAAATACCACATGTGAAACGTTGCTTCTACGGTACGAAAGGAAGTCAGTATTACATCGAATGGTGCATGGTGATGAAAAATGGATTTATTTAAAAAATCAGAAACGCAAAAAAACATGGGTACATCCAGGAGAAGCGCCAACATCGACTGCAAAGCCCGATCGGTTCGGAAAAAAGACAATGCTCTGTATTTGGTTGGACCAGAAGGGGGTGGCGTATCATGAACTTCTAAAAGCTGGCGAAACTGTTGATGCGTACCGCTACCGACAACAAATAATCAATTTGAATCATGTATTGATCGAAAAACGACCAGAATGGATCACAAGACACGGAAAGGTAATTTTGTTGCATGATAATGCCCCGAGTTATACAACAAAACCCGTCAAAGAAACAATAAAAGCTCTCGGCTGGGAAGTGTTACCCCACCCGCCGTATTCACCAGGCTTGGCTCTTTCCGACTACCATTTGTTTTCATCGATGGGACACGCATTGGCTAAGCAGCATTTCAATTCCTACGAAGAGGTCGAAAATTGGGTCTCCGAATGGTTTATCTCAAAAGACGACCGGTTTTATTAGCGTGGTATCCACAAATTGCCAGAAAGGTGGTCGAAATGTGTAGAAAGCAATGACCAATACTTCGAATAAAATGTTTTTTACTTTCCTATTTAAAATTAGTGTTTTATTTTTAAAAAACGCTCACTTCATACCGGTACACCTGGTATATTTGTTATATTTGCATCAGTTTACGGGTTGCGAAATCGTGCGACGTTTTCACTTTCGTTTTTGTTTTATATTCTGAATGTGAGTTTTGCTTGCATGACTTAAATTCATTCATTCATTCTTTATTATACCAATGCAATAAATTGCAAAATATAATAATTTGAAGCACTAGCTACAAGGACTATCGGCTTAAATTATATAATATTATCAATTGTTTTATTTGGTATTGTGAAAAACTTGGCGAACAAAGAATAAACAAATAGTTGTATATATCTTCATGTTAAATTATTATTATTATTATTATTATTTATTGGCCTGTAGGAACCCGGAAGTTCATGACCTCACCGACTCGACTTCGCCATCGTTCCCTGTCCTGTGAGCTCTCCTTCCACGCTTGACCATTCGATCCGATCTCCTCTAGGTCAAACCTAACATTGTCCTCCCATCTCCGTCGCGGCCGTCTTACCGGTCTCTTTCCCGTTGGTCTACCGTCAAGAATTCTATGCACGGTCCTATCGTTGCCCATTCGCGCCACGTGTCCGGCTCATCTTAATCTTTGCGACTTGATTACTCTCACTATTGTAGGTTTGCTGTATAGCTCTTCCAATTCGTGGTTGTGGAGTTTCCTCCATTGTCCTGACTCCTCGTCATATTTACCTCCAAAGATACCCCTTAGTACTTTATTTTCGAATACGCGGAATTTGTTTTCTTCCCGTTTTGTGAGAGCCCATGTTTCGCATCCATATAGAACAATCGGCATGATTATGGTTCTATAGACACGGAGTTTTATGTTACGTGATAGCAGTTTGGATTTCAGCAGTTTATTGACTGCGTGCCAACTAGCTTTGCCGGAATGCAGTCTTTTGTTCATTTCCTTCAACATTTCGTTACTGGCCGTTAGTGTCGTTCCCAGATATTTAAATTCTTTAACTTTTTCAAATATCTTGCCCCTGACGTTTATATGTGTTCCCTGAGGTCCACCCGCTCTCGCCGTAATCATGTATTTTGTTTTGTCTTCATTTATTTCTAGGCCCACCTCTTCTGCCGCTTGCATGATGATTTCACAGTTTTTACTAACAGTTTCTAGATTATCGCCCAGAACGGCGATGTCATCCGCATATGCGAGCACTGGTGTGACGCCGTTCAGGGATGATCCGGCCATGTTGTCGTCTTGTTCCTTCCTGATGACATACTCGAGGACATGGTTAAATAGACACGGTGATAGACCATCTACCTGCTTTAGTCCATCCCGGATTTCAAATGGCTCTGAGAGGTGGTTTTCTATTCTAACTCGCCCTTTATTTTCGTTCATGCAAATTTGAATGACTGCGGCATATTTTTTCGGAATTCCCAGCTCAACTACAATATGGTAGAGTCTTTGCCGTGCGACTGAGTCGTAGGCTTTTTTGAAGTCAACGAACAGTTGGTGAACCGTCTGTCTGTATTCCCACTTCTTTTCCAGCAGTTGTCTTATTGCGAACATTTGGTCGCTTGTTGACCGGTTCCTACGGAATCCACATTGGTAGTCTCCCAGTATCTCTTCTGCGTACGGTGTGATTCTCGCTAGAATGACATTTGTTAATATTTTGTATGCGGTTGGGAGCAATGATATTGCTCTGTAGTTTTCGCAGTCAGATCTGTCGCCTTTTTGAAATTGGAACGACTATTGAGGTTTTCCATTCTTCCGGAGTGACTTCCCTATACCATATTGTTTGAATGAGCTGGCGGATCTTTCGAGCAGTTCCCTCTCCTCCATGCTTCACAAGCTCTGCCGGTATGTAGTCGACTCCGGGTGCTTTGTTGTTTTTCAATCGATTTGTTGCTTCTACAACTTCGTTGAAAGAGGGCTCTGGGATCTGAGGCTCGGCTGTATGTACGCTTGGTGCGTTTATTTGTGTTTGATGGGTGCGTACATTGAGCAGGTTTTCAAAGTACTGCTTCCATCTTGTCACGATATTGTTTGTTTCTGTGGCCAGACAACCGTTTGCGTCTTGAATTATTTTGACTCTCCCTCGGTAGCCATTTCTAATTGAATTTATGCCGGCATACATACCTCTGATGTTCTTTGCTCTAGAATTTTCTAAGATTTTTTCGATCCGAGTTTTCTCCCATTCGCGTTTTTTCGCGTTTGAAGAGTCTCATCGTCTCTCTCGGAATCGTCGCGTATCTTTCTGCGTTGATTTCATCATATCTTTCTAAGTGGATCACTCTGAGGCGTTTACGTTCTTCGATCTTCGCCCTGCGCTCATCGTCAAACCAAGGTTTGGACTTAATTGTTTTCTTAAATCCTAATACCTTTTGAGCTGTTAGTTTGATTGTGCCTCTGATCGATGTCCATTTAGTGTCCATACTATTAGCTTCCTCTTCCCCACTGCTTCCATTCTCTAGAATGCTAAGCTATTCGTTAGTTCGTCTTGATATTCAGTCCTTTTGCGCAGGTCTTTCAGTTTATCAATGTCGAACTTTTTGCTCGTCTCCCGTGATTGCCCATGTGGGATTGCTGCGAGGTGACTCCTGATTTTGCCCATCACTAGAAGATGATCGGAGTCGCAATCTGCTCCTCTATATGATTTTACGTCAAGGATATTCGAGTGGTGTCTTTTGTCTATGAGGAAGTGGTCTATTTGGTTACGCGTCACCCCGTCGGGTGATATCCATGTGGCTTTATGAATTTGCTTGTGCTTGAACATCGTGCTTTTCACTACCAGATCTTTTGACGCTGCGAACGTGATAATTCGAATACCATTATCATTTGAAACGTCATGTAGACTTTCCTTACCTATTGTTGGTTGGAAGATATCTTCCTTTCCAATTTTTGCATTGAGGTCCCCGAGGAGGATTTTAACATCGAATGATGAGATCCCATCGAATACTTCCTCTAGGGTCTCGTAGAACGCGTCCTTCGTTTCTTCGTCCGTAGATTCTGTTGGGGCGTGTACGTTTATAAATATATAATTGTACCATGGTCCCTGTATTTTTAGCACCGACATTCGGTCATTAATAAATTGCACATCTTTTACATGGGGCGTAATCTTATTGTTTATGATGAAGCCAGTCCCGAGGTTATGTGTATCGATACCTCCACACGCCAGTGTAAACCCGTTGGTTTCGATTACTTGATGCGGGAGTCGTATTGTTTCGCGTTTTCTACGACCGTCTGTATCGCGCCTGGTTTATATAACGTTCGAACATTCCACGTGCCGACGCGTACATCCCGCTATTTCCGTTTTTCCCTACGTCTTCTTTTTGCCGAGTCGGTGTTTTCTTGATGATTTGTTACCTTATGGTAGTGTCGGCTCATCACACCTACGCCTACCGGGTTTTTTGTGAGATTGTTTTTTGTGTATTGATCATTCATTTCATTGGATCACTCTGGGGTTTCAAATAGTCCGCCATATCAGAGCCCCTCTGTGATACGGTAAGGTCTGCTTACTGCTCTGATTCGACCCGGTGTCAGAGAGGCGCCGTTATAATACAGCCGGTATACCCCTGGCTTGGCTCCTCGATAGTATAGTGGTTAGTATAGCCGCCTGTCACGCGGGAGACCGGGGTTCGATTCCCCGTCTGGGAGCCTCAGGCGCAAGACTAATAACCTTGCCCGGAAAAAAACAAATCATTATGGAAAATTTAACAAGTCTCAGGACTTGCTAAATAAGGCCAAGACCAGTTCCCGGTTGTAGTGCCGATGATGATGATGATACCCCTGGCTGCAAACCATCCAATGGGCACGGTGACGCTTAACACCCTGGATTAGGGGTGGTAGATCTTTGTGTGTTACTCCTCGCTAGCCTGTCTGACATGGGTGACTCTACTGGAAGCGTATGCTTCCGTCAGCTTAGCCTGAGTGATTCATCGTAGTTTAAGCACCCGCATCACATCAAGGTTTCTACCCGGCGGGGGATCTTCATGTTAAATATGTAAAATAACTAATAAGACAAAACAGTAAACAACAGATAATAATAATAGGAAATGTTAAATTATTTTTGAAATGAATATTTTAAAATAAGCAAAAACCAAATACTAAAACCGTCTAAAAGTAAAACATCACTTTATTATTTTTGAAATTAAATATCATAACAGGCATATATTAATCCAGCATTATTACTTCAAAACAAATGCCATACCAGGCACGGAACGCAAATAAATGGAAATAATCGTGTAGCATAAAATGAAATAACTTTTGCTTAATAAATACCAACCGTGCATGCCATTACCAGATGCATTCACAATATGCGAGAGAATTTCCAATCACCTCCTTTCCATTCACGGTAATCATATTAAGTTACTGAGTCTCCATTGCACGTCGGACAGAAATCTGTGTACTTTACGTTTAGTCGGGTAGTTAGACATTTTGGTTGCAGTGTAGCTAGTTTGCTTGCATGTCCGTGAGTTAGTTATTGAAAGTGAGTGATTTGCCGAAGAAAATTATAGCGCATTTGTAAGTTGAATAAATGAAAAATATTTCCAATTCGCATCGTTTAGTTCATGTGTGAATTATCATCTCATCTTATACAAAGAAATTCATCCATAAAGTATATAAAATTCATTTCCAATTAAAAGTGTTGGTCTTTTTTTTTGTAAAAATCTTCGTCATTGGATACTATAGAGAAATTGCAATGGCGGTTGAAAAGACTACAACACCACTTGTCCTGGCCAAATGTCAAAACTTGTCAGGATAATAACTTTTTGTTTTTCTCCGTCTCGTAGTCCTGGGTGAATATGGCGTTATTTGAAAAGATAGACAATTAATGGTGATTTAGTTCTTGATAACAAAGTGCGAAGAATGGCAAAGCTGTGTAAAATTGTTAAACAAGATTTTAAAAGGGGGAAGCGAAAAGAAGGAGTCCCCGGCAGAAGGAGGGAGAGAAGGCAATTTTTTTAGCTATTATATCTCTAAGGAAAAAGTTAGTGTGTTATTTTTAGTGACATCATCAATTTTTGTGTGCGAGCTTTCACTGGTTATGTTGCTGTCAGTCACAACTAGTTGTAAGAATTCCAATAAGAAATGTTTTTTCTTTTCTTTCCCTTTCCTTTTATTAGTTGCTCATCATTTTTTGGGTACATGACAGGGGACTAGGACACGCATGCCAATAGTTGATTGTTATTTATTTGTTTGTCAAACGCATCGAGATTGGAATTGTTAAGAAGATACTCAAACATATTACTCGTTACCGGTGTTCCAATGACGGTGGCTCTTGAGTAGGAATGTTGCTTATACGATGGTGACCCAACCATTCTTACAGGGTCACCAATTAAATTCGAATAAATCATTTATAGTCTGTGTTTGTGTACATAGTGCACAAGATTGTTTTTATGGTCTGTTTCCATTATGAATCTGCTGGGACTGAATGGCAAGTCCTCCCAGCGATGGGAGCTACTGTAATCAATTACGTCGGAGAGTCCACGACGACGTGGAATTTGTTAGGTATTTGTCAGGGGACTGATTTTGTTATTTGCTGTCGTGTCTTTAATTAGTTTTGCGTAAATTACATATTCAAGATTAGCATCTTTGAATTAATGATTGACGATGGTGCGTATTAGTGCTTTTGTAGAATTTCTATAATTGCAGAAATGCTGATCACCATTACATGAAGGGAACTTTCTTTTCACTACATTACCATCGGCAGCTAGTAGCTGTGCCGCTTATTAGTGCTACTGTTCCTGCTGCTAGCTATTCATCTTCCGGTTGATGACCTTAACCGGCTTCCACGTTTGCCCAGGGTTTGCTAGCGCTCGTTCTCGTTGTGTAAGCAATTGCTTAGTACTATGTTGTAGTAGTCGTTGTTGTGGCTGCTGCTGTCTCTGCTGCACCTTTTGTTCCCACATTCGCGATTTCTTGGACGTGGAAGGATGACAGTTTCGTATGTACTTGAGATTCAACAAAAGCCGGTTAGCATCATTAACATTTTCGAATTCCAACTGTCGACGTGGTGATTAGTCCACCTTTTTAATCTTCTCTCTTCTCTTCTGTTTCTTTTTTCGAGCCTTGTATGCGCGTTTTTTTTTTTTTCTTTCGAAATTTCTAATCTATTATATTATCGTCGTTGCTGTTGGTGCTCTTACCTTCACTACATCATCTTCATCTTCATCGCATTAGCCGTCATTTTCGTTGTTACTGGTGTTGTCGTCATCGACGTTGTAGATGTGTTGTTATTGTTGCTGGTGCCGCGTCGTTGTGTAATTTTTGTTTTTCGTCGCGCACATCCGATTTTGTTTTTGCACTCAAGTGCTTCCTCTCTTATCAATCGAATGTACTGACACAAAAAAAGTCCACTTTCTGTGAATCTCACTTCACTTAAAAGCAATTTTCTTGAGCAAACGTTGTAGCAACAGCTGTGGCGGAGTGAAGTTATAAGTGAAAACATATTAGTGAATTTTTATTAGATCTAAGTGAGCAATCGCCGAGAAATGTAAGTTATGTGCACAATTAATTTCCTTGCCTCTACTTTATCTTTGTGACATTTTATGTGGATCACATTTCAGATTAATTTCCAAAAATCATAGGCACCCGTGAATCGAAAAAACGAATATGACAAAATACAGTGTCGTGACGTGTACAGATCCGGGCTCCTGTTCATGTTTTTTTCTTCTGTTCTTCCTTTTCACTTTTGCCATTCTGGACCTGCATCATTTCTCTACAAATTGTTTCTACACAAAGTTCTTCATTTTATTTTCTACTAGTTCTGTGGTATCCTCACAATTTTGGTGATGTGAACGATGTAGATTCTACGTGGACTTGGTGAGCCATCATTTCCTCATCGGTTAATTAAAATTGGCTGCTTTCACCGCTGAGTCGAATGCATTTATTGGAAAGAATGTAGTGTATTTCGTTTTTTTTTTTTTTGGGTAGGATGTGGTGAAGGGGCCACGAGAAAAACCGGATAATCAATAAAATCCTTGGCTTACGCATTTTTGGTATTTTCGCACAACTGCCTGCGTCATAATCTGCACACATTTTGGACCGTGCATCTCTGCCTAGTCATCTGAATTTTTGTTTTCTTCGTTTTGGTTTAAGATTGTGCCTTGTTTGCTTTCGCTTTTAGATACACCTCTAGACTATTTCGTTTATTTTTTTTCCTTTTCCTTCTCACCATCCAAAGAAAACACCCAATTAAGATGATATTCCGAAGTTATCTAGAATGTTAAAGTAGAGATAACAAATCTTGTTCAAGGAATACAAGTCAATCGGATAACATATCTGAAAACTGTAATTATCTGAATACTCCTGGAATCTTCCCCTCTGTTTGGTTCTTTTAGTGTTGCGGGTGGCAAAAAGGGAGAAAAAAGGAAACTAAGGATCGATCCGCATTGGTCTTGAATGGCTGAAAACCGAAATGCGACACATGACCGAGCAGAGCGCTCCACAGTTGTGTAGTGGGAGTTAAGTACGATCCTGTGCGTTTATGTCCTTGATCACCTTGATTATGTGTGTCCTTGCCATTGCGGTCTTCTGGCAAAATCATTGTTCCATGTGCATTGATTCTTTCTATCCCTAATCTCTCCATCTCTTCCATACCCATTATCCTTTGACACTAAAGCTTTCGTATATCCGTTTTATAAAAAAATCACGTAGAGATTATCAGCGATAAGCCAAAAACCGGATAGGAAGGTCCATACAAATTGAATCTAGAAGTTGACCTAATTCCAATTTGGTATTCAGTTCTTTTATCAAAAATACATGATATCTGTGATTTTCTTTGTTCATTAATCTGATACACCTTTCTGACTATTCTCTTCGTTATTGGTGAGGTTTACACCTCTCTTTTTTAACATTAAGGCGCACAGGGTCCGCCAAACTCTCCAAATGACAGTTGATCAGCCACACTCTTTGAATAACTTTCACATATTGTCCACTAGACAAAACGAATAGCATTGGTCTTGAATGCCTCGATATTATCACGAAGGGAACACGTGATTAGGCAGATCGTTTATATTCGTGTGATTTGGCTAAAGAACAATCATCATCATCGGCACTACAACCGGGAACCGGCTTTGGCCTTATTTAGCAAGTCTCTCCACCGGTAACCGGTCTTTATTCGAGACTTGCTTAAATGTCCATAATAATTTGTTTTTCCGGGCAAGGTTATTAACCTTTCTCAGGATGTCGTTGCATGTATTTGTCCACTACTTGGCGGGTGCCAAAGTAGCTATCCAGGAGTGTCACCTGGAGACTGCATGTCAACTTGTACTAAACAGGGACAAGGATCGTCCTGGCCTTCGCTGAGTTGAAAGCAGAGACTTTGCCCTTCGCTCCCACTCCCCCAAGTAAGTCTATTCATTAACTATATTTGGAAAGTTTAATTGTCAAAAATAAATATATAACTTGTTAAATTTTTCATAATGATTTGTTTTTTCCGGGCAAGGTCATTAGTCTTGCGCCAGAGGCTCCACGACAGGGAATCAAACCCCGGTCTCCCGCGCGACAGGCGGGTATACTAACCACTATACTATCGAGGAGCCAAGGGTAAAGAACAATCCCATGTATTTTTCCCACACGAATGTGGAGTGCTCCACCTGATCATGTGTTTCCTCGTCGTGGTAATAGGCATTCAAAACCAATATACATCGATATTCCTTTCCTTATCCACTTTCTCTCCCTCCGCTCGCGCTATGGTCTGACATTTAAGGATACTTCAAAATCCCCCTTTGTGCGCGCATTAGTGTAAAAAAATGTCTGAAGCTAATTTTAAACATAAACTGAGGCGTACTCTTGGAATATATCACAGGGAATTATTGGTTTGGGGAATACAAAGAAAAGTTAGAAACTTCAGTATTCTTGTATTAGTCGTATTTTCTTTAAACTTGGATGGATTGTGAACTCAGTTTGGAGCATTTTCTATAATATAAAACTTATAGCGGTCGCTTTTGTTCGTCCAGATCGGATTGTTGCAGTGACATGAGAGTTTCGCGTCGACCAATGCAACAGCCGTAGTTTGAGATACAATTTATCTGCTGTATCTATTCATATATTCAACCAAAGGCCAACAATGCTTGTACTAAGTGAATTCCAGTTACTTGCTGGTATGACTATTTAGAAATAGTTGGATGTAAGTTAGTGCTTGAGTTTTTTTCCGCATAACTTTTTTTTTTTACTATGTACATAAGCAATCATATTACTTTCCACATATAGCCACAAGACAGTCCTGACTAAAACTTCGCTATCCCAAGCATATTATATATCATTAATTCCTTTCTAGAAACTTAGAGGCGAACGAAACTTAGGAGAGCCGAACCTGTAGCGCCGATACGGCACCCCGAGATGCCATCAAATGACTGTTGCAGTTCTTTTTGAACAGTGACAGGTTGTAACGCTTCGGGAACACTCGCACAGGCAGAGAGCTCCACAGCGTATTTCTGTGATCGCTAAAATGGGCTTTCCTCCATTTTAAAATCTGCATTCTTTAAAGTTCTTTGGTGTAGACGAGTAGTTCTGGTTTCCTTTGAAGCATCCGAAGCTCGTATTTCAGAGCGTTCGATACGAGTATCGACCCGTTTGACAGCGAACGCCAGGGGTCTTTTTTATTATTTTTTTATTACACTTCTATCGGGAGAGGCGAACCTATAGCGCCGAGTGGGCGCCCCGAGATGCCACCAAATAACTGTTGCTGTTATTTCTGAACAGGTGCAGGTTGTAACGCTCCGGGAACACTCGCACGGGGAGAGAGCTCCACAGCGTTTCCGTTCTGTAACGGAACGAGTTCTGATGCAGGGATGTTCGCGCCGTCGGGAGATGAATCGCAAATTGGTGCGATCCCTCGGATTGTCTTGTGGAGCGCATATTGCGCGGAACAATATTACGAATCTCCAAAGAACAGTACTCGTGATAATATCTGTAAAACAGACAGAGGTCGGCTACGCGCCTCCGATGTGATAGCGATAGTAAAACAAAAAGACGAGGGGCGAACATCTCTGCATCAGAAATCGTTCCGTTACAGACCGGGGAAGCTGTGGAACTCCCTTCCCACTCGAGTGTTTCCGGAGCGTTACAACCTGCAACTTTTCAAGAAGACCTGCAACAGTTATTTGGTGGCATCTCGGGGCGCCTACTCGGCGCTATAGGTTCGCCTCTCCCGAGAGAAGTGTATTAAAAAAAAAAAAATCTGTAAAACAAACAGACGTCAGCTACGTGGCTTCAATGTGACAGCGGTTGTAGTCCTGACATCAGCGTCGTGTCCCCGATCAGGGGGATCACTCATCTCAAGTAGATCGAGCTTACGTTTAGAAACAGAGCTCCAAAGATGAGAACATTCGAGCGCGAATCTAATTTCGGATTTATATAGAAGTTGAGCCGGGGTAAAATATTTCTTGGTTTTAAAATGATAACTCAGTTTTCCTGAGGTGGACCTGGCGATGTTCGACACGTGTTTATGTCACGATACATCCCCACAGACCGTAACACCGAGCAATTTCAAGCTTTCCCCAAATTCGAGTGCCTGGCCACTCATCATCAGCTGTGGGATAGATCCATTTTTGTTTCTTAATGTTGTATACTGTGCCTTCGTTCCAATGAAGTTGACGAGGCCAATCATCGGTAGCTGTGGGCTCGATGATCCACTTTTCTTTGTTAATGTTGTATACTGTGCCTTCGTTCCAATAAAGTTGACGAGGCCAATCATCATAAGCTGTGGGATTGATGATCCACTTTTCTTTGTTAATGTTCTATACTGTGCCTTCGTTCCAATGATGTTGACGAGATTGGCCTTTCCCTATTGCCAGACCTTATCCAGATTTCGTTGCACAGAGTCGATCTGGTTACATCTCAGCTGGTGCGACGTTGTTGCATTAATCGGCTGATCACTCGAAAGAGAGGAAACAAGCGTACTATCATCCGCAAAACTGAACACTCGGTTATTCGTTGACTCCAACAAATCATTTATGTGAAGCAAAAACAACGTTGGAGCCAAAATAGAACCTTGAGGCACCCTGAAATTAAAAGAATACACATCCAAACACTCGCCGTCCACAACCACCCGAATCGATCGATTTTCGAGGAAACTCTTCGTCCAGTTGCAAAGCTGTTGGGAAAGTCCATATGAACGAAGTTTTCTCAGCAAAGTCCCATGCCAGACGCGGTCAAATGCATTGGAGATATCCAATGCGACCGCCCTTGACTCGCCATGCCCCTCAGTCGGAGGTGTCCATATCTCGGTTATAGGGGTCAGAAGGTCTCCCGTGGACCACCTGACGCGAAATCCGTATTGGCGATCATTCAAAAGTCCGTTCCACTCTATTACTATTGGCCTGTAGGAACCCGGAAGTTCATGACCTCACCGACTCGGCTGCGCCATCGTTCCATGTCCTGTGTACTCTCCTTCCACGCCTGATCAGCCGATCCGATCTCCTCAAGGTCAAACCTTACTCTGTCCTCCCATCTCCCTCGCGGCCGTCTTACCGGTCTCTTTCCCGTTGGTCTGTCGTCAAGAATTCTACGCACGGTCCTATCGTTGCCCATTCTCGCCACATGTCCGGTCCATCTTAATCTTCGCGACCTGATTATTCTAACTATTGTAGGTTTGCTGTATAGCTTTTCCAATTCGTGGTTGTGGAGTTTCCTCCATTGTCCTGCCTCCTCGTCATATTTACCTCCAAAGATACCCCTTAAAACTTTATTCTCCAATACGCGGGATTTGTTTTCTTCCTGTTTTGTGAGAGCCCATGCTTCGCATCCGTATAGACCAATCGGCGTGATAATGGTTCTATAAACACGGAGCTTTATATTACGTGATAGCCGTTTGGATTTCGGCAGTTTATTGACTGCGTGCCAACTAGCGTTGCCGGAGTGCAGTCTTATCAATTTCCTTCGATATTTTCTTACTGGCCGTCTGTATTGTTCCCAGATATTTAAACTCTTTAACCTTTTCAAAAATCTTGCCGCTGGCGTTTATGTGTGTTCCCTGCTCTCGCCGTAATCATTTTTTTTTTTTTAATTTCCTTCATTTATTTCTAGGCCCACCTCTTTTGCATGATGATTTCATTGTTTTTACTTAGGTTTTCTAGATTATCTCCCAGAACGGCGATGTCATTCGCATATGCCAGCACTTGTGTGACCCCGTTCAGGGATGATCTGGCCATGTTGTCGTCTTGTACCTTCCTGATGACATACTCGAGCACAAGGTTAAAAAGACATGGTGAGAGGCCATCCCCCTGGTTTTGTCCGTGGCGGATTTCAAATGGTTCTGAGAGATGGTTTTCTATTCTAGCTCGCCCTTTATTTTTGTTCATGCAGATTTGAATCAGGGCGGCATATTTTTTCGGGACTCCCAGCTCAACAACAATATAGTAGGCTTTGCCTTGCGACTGAGTCGTAGGCTTTTTTGAAGTCAACGAACACTTAGTGAACCGTCTCTCCGTATTCCCACTTCCTTTCCAGCAATTGTCTTACTGTGAACATTTGGTCGCTTGTTAACCGGTTCCTACGAAATCCGCATGGGTAGTCTCCCAGTTTTTCTTCTGCATACGGTGTGATTCTCGCCAGTATGACATTTGTTAATATTTTGTATGTGGTTGGGAGCAGTGATATTCCTTTGTAGTTTTTGCAGTCAGATCTGTCGCCTTTTTTGAAAATGGGGATGACTACTGAGGTTTTCTATTCTTCCGGAGTGACTTCTTTATCCTATATTGTTTGAATGAGCTGGTGGATCTTTCGAGCGGTTGCCTCTCCTCCAAGCGTTATGCAGTCGAGTGGCTTTATGAATTTGCTTGTGCTTGAACATCATGCTTTTCGCTACCAGATCTTTTGACGCTGATCTGTTTGAAGCGTCGTGTGGGCTTTCTGTACCTATAGTTGGTTGGAAGATATCTTCCTTTGCAATTTTTGCGTTGAGGTCCCCGAGGAGGATTTTAACCTCGAATGAGGAAATCCCATCAAATACTCGTAGAACGTCTCCTTCGATTCTTAGTCGGTAGACTCTGTTGGGGCGTGTACGTTTATAAATACAGCATTGTACCATGGGCCCTGTGTTTTTAGCACCGACATTCGGCCATTAATAAATTTCACATCTTTTACATGGGGCGCAATCTTCTTGCTTATGATGAAGCCGGTTCCGAGGTTATGTGTTTCGGTTCCTCCACACGCCAGTGTGAACCCGTTGGTTTCAATTACTTGGTGTGGGAGTCGAACTTCCTGAAGCGCGACGATGTCCATTTTATATTGTTTCGCGGTTTCTACGAGCGTCTGTATCGCGCCTGGTTTATATAACGTTCGAACACTCACGTGCCGACGCATAATATCTCGCTTATTATGTTTTTCCCTACGATTTCTATTTACCGAATCGGTGTTTTATTGATGATTTGTTCCCTTATGGTAGTGTCGGCTCAGCACACCAAGTAGGTGTATAGCGTTTTGAAATAATAGTGAAGAAGATCGTGTGATTCGAACTGACGCTATGACAGCTCGAATCACGAAAAAAATTTTACCTAAGCGTTACACACCAGGCTACTGACCGTGTTTGGAATTTGATTTCCAAACTCGACTATATTCCACTGATGTGAATTATTTTTATTTATCGCTTGGTATACGGTTTGGCGCAAGACTAATGACCTTGCCCAGACAAAATAAATCATTATGGAAAATTTAACAAGCCTCAGGACTTGCTAAATAAGGCCAAGACCGGTTCCCGGTTGTAGTGCCGATGATGATGATGGTATACGGTTCTGATGTATTTTTCTTATTCGATTTTTTCGTTCGTGTTCTTCACTATTTTTGCTTGTGAATTGTGTGTATCTGGTAGAGTTGCCACAGGTGCATTTACTAAGCCAAAAGGCATCCTCGTAAAATCGAACAAACCATCTTCAGCTGCAAAGGCGTTGTGTTTACGTGTGTGTATCTGTTAGAATCACCACAGATGATCGTAAAAGCGGGCCCAACGTATCGGTACCCCTTTTCAAGGAGAGGGCCTATAGCGTTTGGGATGGTAGAGGGAACGAGAGAACGTCGGAGCAGGCGAGTGTGCCTGTTGCTCTATGCGAAAGTCATGATCGTGTGTGAAGTTCTGTTTACTACGGAAAAGTGTGTGCTGTATGTACAGATCACGTCGTAGTCACCAATTACTGCGTTTGGAATGATAGTGAAGAACGTGTGATTCAAACTGACGTTATGAGAGTTAGAATCACCAAAAATTGAACCTAAGCGTAACACATCAGGCTACTGGTCGTGTTTAGAATTCGATTTTTAAACTCAAGTATATTCCACTGATGTGAATTGTTATATTATCGCTATGGTATACGGCTCTGATGTATTGTCTTATTCGATTTTCGTTCGGTGTTCTTCACTATTTGCTTGTGTGTATTGTGTGTGTATCTGTTAGAAACGCCACAGGCCCTTAACTCTTGTTGAAAGTGTGCCTTTAGCGTTATCTGTATCTAAAATTGCAAGGCCCAGGCCAGGTTGTTTGTAGTTAACGAAGACTGAAGATTCACAGTCTTTGTGTTTTTCCAAAAGCAGATGATCCGTTTTAACGAGACAGCGATTCGGACTAACCGAGTTAAGGACGAGTACCGAGTGATGAGATCCCACTGAATGTTCTGACGGACATGACAGATGAGTGATGCGGCCAGGGGACATGTCTATAAACAATCTTGAGTTACTGTGTGCCACTCAGTGGATATTAGCCAGGATTCTGACGACCTCTTATGCCATTCGGGACCGTGCCATGGGGTATATTGAATTAGTTCGGAGGCTGACAGACCACGTGTCGCACAGTCGGCTGGATTACTGGACCCGGAAACGTGTTTCCATTGTGCTTCAGGGGCCTCCTGAATGTAACAGCACCAATTACGCACGAACTCCTTCCACTCCGACGGGTGGTTGTTTAACCAGGTGTTGACTATTGATGAATCGGTCCACAGATGCACTGGAGCAGCGTGAGAGTCAAGGATCTGTATATAG
Source organism: Microdon myrmicae (assembly GCA_963931805.1). Taxonomy (NCBI): domain Eukaryota; kingdom Metazoa; phylum Arthropoda; class Insecta; order Diptera; family Syrphidae; genus Microdon; species Microdon myrmicae. Next base: position 135,421,349 of record OZ007500.1, read on the forward strand.
TGAGTAGCTAATAACTCGAGACGGCGTATAGTCATTGCCTACTTTTACCTTCGCGTTGCACCAGTGCTCCTCATCTGCACCCACTCACCAACATAAAACCAGTTTCTCACCCTGCATCAATCACAACCTATTGGACAGTGTGAAAATGTTAAAGTTTATGTTTTATGTTTTATTTGTGTGTATAATGTAAAGATGTGAATTGCATGCCTTATAACTTAATTTCTCAGACGGTCGAGGGTGGTGTGGTGGGGGAGTTACTATGTAACACACGTACGTCAATCGTATCTGAGGCATTGGAGCAGAACTGAGTCAATTGAGGATTTGGTGATTGGGGGATATCGTCTACGGTTAAAGTTTGGGATTTCGGATTTTAAAAATCTTAGAAGAGAGTATTTTCATTTATAACCTTATTGCGGTTCAGTAGAGAAGTGTGTTGCTTGATGAAGTGGTTCGTGTTCTTAAGTAAGATTACTTCTGAGATCATTCCGTTCGGTGATCCAAATATGAAATTAATTTACTTTCAGAAATCGTTGTCTCAGAGTGTCACATGATCAGAGTGTTACATGATCAGATTTGGGACCGGACCGTGCGCCAAGATCGAAACCGTAGACACTATTTCTTTTGATCACTTCAAGGTGCTTATAAAATTCACCGCAGCTACCTTGATTTCCCTCTAAACTAGATTGACGTCAACACTATTCACACTAAGGCTTGCACACTAAGTTTTGGGCAATTTACATACATCAAATTTCCTTGTGGTTCCTTAGTAAACTCAACAAAATAGGAAAGAGAAGAACGGAAAACATTACCTTCTAACGCCCCGAAGACAAAAGTCTTTTCATTAAAAAGTGAAAACCTTAGTACACTTAAGTGCAAGTTCCGATGTGTCCGTGTGTGTGGCAAAAACAAAACTGCAACGAATAAACTTGACAGTAGATATTGATGGTCCACCAGTTGTTCCAACCTTGAGCCAGAAAAGTCACAATACTCTGTGATCCTCTATTTAAACTTCTCCCTAGGTTTCTGTTCAAGATTATCTCGATTCAGCAGAGATTTGTATAGTTGAACAGAGCTGATATTTCGTACCGATCACGACAGCGTTTTACTGACTTCGTACTATCTGGGCCAACAGAATTTCCGGCTACGGTGCAAAATACTTTAAACTAGGAACCGGGCAAGTAATGCACATCTCAATTTTATTACAACATCGATTTTGCTAATCTGGCGCATTCCTCAGGCTTTTGTTGTTCACTCAAGTACACTTGACATGTATAAACATTATACATATATATAGAGATGCTTTGCATAGAATAAAATTATATGACGCAGTTAAGTGAAGTAATTGTATGGTTGTATGACCGTAAAAATAAATAAATATTAACAATAGATTCGTTAAAACTAAAAATTGCTTGCCCCATCGTATCGTTGTTACGCTAAGAAATTCTTATTGCTCCGGTTTTCATTGGTTGTAAAAAGAACGTGTTTTGATTTCTCACAACACACGTATACAGTGTGTATTGAGACGGGCTGTAGTGTCCTAAATTACTAAGCTGATTTCTGTTCGAGGGGTTAGTTTTGAAGTAGGTTGTATTTTTATATCGTACCACTGAGTATGGCGTATGAGGGCAATGCTATCAGATGTTTTTTCTCCACAAATTTGTTTGAGTAAACAATTATTATTTCTTAAAATGTGTTCTAATTATTTATCCTTCCTTCAGGGGCATAACTTTTTTTTAACGCGCGCACAAAAGGGGATTTTGAAGTACCCTTAAATGTCAGAGCACAGTGCGAGATGATGGAGAGGAAGTGGATAGAGAAGAAGGTATCGATGTATATTGGCATTGAATGCCTGGATATTACAACGACAAGGAAACACACGATCAGGTAGAGCATTCCACATTCGTGTGGTTTCGTGTGACTGCAGAAATAAGTGCTTTTCGGGAATTTATTGAATGATAAGTATTGTATCGAACGTTTTGAGGATACATAAATGATCTGTGTACATTCACAATCCGCAATTTATGTGCCATCTCCTCTCAATCTGATATCTGGCCGTTGTTATTTTATTATGTAGTAGTAGTAATAGTAGTTTTTATTTCTTATACGTAGGTGGACTGAAAAGTTTCCGACCTCAACGTGAAGATAGCGGGACTGGTCAATAAAAGCTAATGAATGTAGTTGTGCATTTTTTGACAATTACTCACAAAAATTTCAGCCATTTTGGACGGGTAGTTTTTATTTGACAGTCGTTTGAGTCAGTCGATGTTTTTTGCTTTTTTTTGGAGCCGATTCCCCCTTTGCAGTCCACTGTTTTGACTGTATTTTTGTTTCGGGCGTATAATGGTGTATCCAAGCTTCATCGACAGTAATTAATCGGCGCCAAAACTCGAATTTATTGCGCCTAAACTGCGCCAACAGAGTGCGTTGAAAAGGGCTGCTATCTACAAGTTGAGGTTGGAAACTTTTCAGCCCACCCATGTATAATCATAAACATTCCATTTTTCATTAAAATGACTGATACTATCGGCTTAAACTAATATATAAGAAAAAAAATAGAAGACATTCCGGAGGGGGAAATTCCTGAAAACGACGTGTTTTTCAATAATTTTTTACAATAAACTGAAAGCATTTATTTCAATTTCTGAAGTTACATTTGTAAAAGGTTAGTTTTCTTTATTTATTCTAATAATGTGAACAAAGGGTCTTACGAGTATATTTCTATTAATAACCCTGACGCTCACCACCCGAAAAAGGGAGAGACCGAGTGAAAAAAAAAAATGGGTGGCGAGAGGTCGACTTTAGGGAGACAAGGACAAATGTGTCCTTATCTTGCGATAACCAGAATCACCCACATCCGTGAAGATGTTGGGCTCGGTCTCAAGATATCTGAAAAGAGGGGGGAAGGACGTATCTAAGGATAGTGTGGGCAGGGTTAGTTCAATTGTTCTCTATCTACTTGGATGGGGGATGGTGGGAAAGAAATCGTACAAGACCGGTAGGTCTTGAGTGCGGTAGTAAACGCAGATCAGAGAGAGAGACCGAGTGCCCGCCATGGGCTCTTTTTATACTGCATACTCAACGAACAGTGACGTTAGCGTTCGTTCAGTGCCCGGAACACAAGTAGACGCCAGCCGCGCTATAGTCGGGGTTACACTGAACAGAATTGTTCTTCACCGTTTAAAATTACGACTATTGGTGGGAAAGGTGTATTACAGCTCGTCCATCCTGACTTAAGACTCGTCTTCGAGTCTTTCTGGAGTCCTTGGGTCGGACACATCGATGTCCAGATCTTCTGATTCCGTTTCGTCTGTTTCGCCCTCGGAATGGCTGTCGTTACCAAAAGGGCCACACCACCTCTTCACCCTGCCTGAACTTTCTATGCACCCGAATTTCTTTGGGTCCGTTGCGTTCCTGGGGCATCTCTCAAAACATATCGGTCATTTCACAACACTCGCCACGACATCCGGTCCTCTATAAACTGAAGCATGCTTCCGGGACTCGCCGGTTGCTGCAGGCTCCTGTTCTACCAGTACCAAATCATCTACCTTATATGTGGTTGGTTTTCTGTGGGCCCTATCGAATCGTTCCTTCTGTTATTGTTGATCTATCATGATTTTGTGCAGGGCAGCATCTCGCTTCTGTTTCATTTGGCCTTGATCATGGCATACTTCCTGTTCAAGTCCGAACACTAATTTGTCTCCAGCAATTTCCCTTGGCGTATAGGCAAACATTAGTTCGTGTGAGGTCATCATCGTGGTTGCGCTCCTCGCCGTATTCAGATTCCTTTGAATGCTCCTCAACTGTTGCGCCCCATCCCTGCCGGCCACATGATCACACTTGAGCGCCGCTAGTACCGCGCGGCTGGCCCTCTCCAGTTGCCCGCTGGCACGTAGTGTTTTAACGGTCCTCATAATATGTCCCATAGGTTTGACAATATCTTGTAAATTCGCTGGCTGTGAATGCTGTACTTGTCGGTGATTAGGTACTTGGGCATACCTAAGAATTCGCTGACCTGGTTGAGCACAGCTATCACTCCTTTTGTGTTAGCTGTCCTTACGACTTTTAAAACCGTGAATTTGGTGAAGTTGTCGACCAGTGCTATCAAGTGTTTAGCTCCTCGTCTTCCAGTGATAAAGCGTACGAGATGATCCAAATGGACCGTGTGGAAGGGTATGGGCACCCTCTTCGCACAGTGGAGCTCTCCCTCTGTCGCTCTACCCTATTTCTTTGTATACGCACACTCCACACATCACTCGACATACCCCTTGACAAAACTTTGAATCTTGGGAACCGGTACGTTCTTCTCAGCTCTTCAAGGGTTTTGTCGAAGCCCATGTGCGCCGTCTCATCGTGGCACACCCGGAGAACTCGTTTCGGCATGATCCACTTTCTTTGGTTGCCGTCGCGCCTAAACAGTCTTCCTCAGTCTAGCTGCTATTCCTTATGGAGGTTCCTTCCATTCGTGCAGTTCGTCGCTCCTTTAAATTGGTTTATGATGTCGCGTAGCTTCTCGTCTTGCCATTGCTTGGTGGCTAACCAATCCTTGTCGTCAACGCATATGTTGAGTATATTGGCGGATGCCTCCTCCTAGCCGGTATTCCTTATGAAGGTTCCTTCCATTCGTGCAGTTCGTCGCTTCTTTAAATTGGTTTATGATGTCGCGTAGCTTCTCGTCTTGCCATTGCATGGTGGCTAACCAATCCTTGTCGTCAAAGCATATGTTGAGTATATTGGCGGATGCCTCCTCCTAGTCGGTATTCCTTATGGAGGTTCCTTCCATTCGTGCAGTTCGTCGCTTCTTTAAATTGGTTTATGATGTCGCGTAGCTTCTCGTCTTGCCATTGCATGGTGGCTAACCAATCCTTGTCGTCAAAGCATATGTTGAGTATATTGGTGGATGCCTCCTCCTAGCTGCTATTCCTTATGGAGATTCCTTCCATTCGTGCAGTTCGTCGCTCCTTTAAGTTGGTTTATGATGTCGTCAATGCATATGTTGAGTATATTGGCGGATGCCTCCTCCCTGTCCCGTTCCTTTTTTACTGGCTGACGACTCATGGCATCCACATTTCCTGCTTTCCACCCAGATTGATGAACCGTTGTAAACTCAAATTCCTGAAGTTTGATCCACTATCTTGCGACACGTGGTGTCATCCTTGGTTTCTCCTGAGTTGCTACTATGGCTTCACAACCTGTGATGACTTTGAATGGTTTTCCCAATAGATATATTCGGAACCTGTCCAGGTCCAGGCTTTCCATTATCACTAAGACCTCCAATTTGTAGCTGTGGTATTTTGCTTCCGCCTCCGTTACCTTTCTGCTAAAATATGCCATCGGTCTCAGTGTGTCATCGCTCCTTTGTGGCAGGATGTATGGAAGGCGACAGCGTGGCAGACCTTGTCTGCGATGGAAGGATGGCATAGACCAGGACGCCCGGAGCCTGGGAGTGCCAAACTGGATGACATCGGCTCGAAATCGGGACCAGTGGAGAGATTTGTTAAATAAGACCAAGATCGGATCCCGGATGTAGTGCCGATGATGATGATGATTGACCTACCCTCGTACATTTACAACACCCTTTGGGCTTGGTGTTTGACTAATATCTCATAAGCCGAAGTCACAGTACAAAACAGTTTTTGCTTTTTTTAGAGCCTATTCCCCCTTTGCAGCCCACTGTTTTGACTGTATTTTTGTTTCGGGCATATAATGGTGTATCCAAGTTTCATCGACAGTAATTAATCAGCGCCAAAACTCGGATTTATTGCGCCTAAACTGCGCCAACAGAGCTTTGGAAATGTTCATTCGAACATGTTTTTGGTCTAACGTGAGCAAACGCGGCACACAATGCGCGGACAGCTTTCTCGTGCCTAGAGCTCCTCGATAGTATAGTGGTTAGTATACCCGCCTGTCACCCGGGAGACCGGGGTTCGATTCCCCGTCGGGGAGCCCCTGGCGCAAGACTAATGACCTTGCCCAGAAAAAATAAATCATTATGGAAAATTTAACAAGCCTCAGGACTTGCTAAATAAGGCCAAGACCGGTTCCCGGTTGTAGTGCCGATGATGATGATGAAGTCACAGTACGATACATTCATCTCGGAATCCTCACAGAATAGTTGTTCACGCGTGAACACAAAACACACGCTACCTTTGTGTGAACGACTCCTTGGTGACTAAAAATTCCACGGAGTGGCGCGTCTAATGACACCACTAGCGTCCCCACGCATTGTGTATTTTGTCAAATGCGGTACTCATCTCGCAGATATATATTTTTTTTCATTTTCAATTTATCAGATCATCATTACCATTGTTCAAGAAGAATTGTAAAGGTTATTTGGTGGCATCTCGTAGAGTCGGCGTTATAGGTTCGCCTCTCCAGAGAAGTATATATTAAAAAATATAGAAACATGACTGACAAAAAACCCTGACCCGCTGAACTACTCTTTGCCTCAATTAATATCATCATCATCGGCACTACAACCGGCATCCGGTCTTGGCCTTATTTAACAAGTCTGAGGCTTGTTAAATATTCCATAATAATTTGTTTTTCCGGGCAAGGTTATTAGCCTTGCGCCAATAATTTATCAGATACCTACAAGGTATTTATATATTGTATCGGGTTTTCCAATAGGGACTTGATAACTTTGCACACTTTCACTTATCATCGAATTGTCACTGTCAATTTATTCAGTAAATTCAATATTTTCATCATGGTTAAGTACACGAATGAACAACGTCTCCAAATTATAAAAATTTACCACCGAAAAAAAGTTGTCAAGTCCCTATTGGAAAACCCTATATTTCACAGACACCTAGTGAGGAATCATCATCATCGGCACCACAACCGGGATTCGGTGTTGTTACATTTTCCATAATAATTTGTTTTTACGGGCAAGGTTATTGGCCTAGTGAGGAATGGTGGTTACTAAAAACAGACCATTAGGTCCTATGCTAGGAGCGCCATCTGTTAGATTTTCTATGGACTTATTGACCTGCGATCGTATTTATAAAAATTAATTGAGTCCTCTCCAAACAGAGTTTGCTTTATTTTTTAAGAGGCTTTTCTCTAAAATAAGGTCTTCTTTTTTCACATAGAAAAATACAGTCGTGCACCGATGGAAAGGCTGGACTTTCAGCTATTTTTCAACCCAATCACCGTTTTGCAGCCGTTGTGCTTTTGGTCATGGAACTACTTCGCTGAGTCGCTCAAGTAGCATTAAATCTCGCTTTTAAACAGAACAACAGATGATAATCAATAGACGATTAGTTCGGCCTGGAAGGGGGACGATTCCCATCCAAATCGGGGCAAGAATCGACATGGGCGATATGGGCTCAGTGTTGTGATCGAAACACACTTCTTTCGCCAGCATTCCCCTCTTTTTGTTTTGAATGGCACGGCGAGGTTTTTCCCAAGTCTCACATTAGTGGTCAACATTTATTGTTGTGCTGGTGGACATAAACTCGCCCAACAATACACTTTTTCACACTCAGAACATTGTGGCCATCATTTTGCCGGCAGACAATGTTTGTGCGAACATTCGCAGTTTCAGCAAATTCGATTGACGCCACTGACGAGATTTTAGCTTACTTTCGGATGTCGTGTTCTGTACCCGGATTTCGCTGCCAGTGACAATTGAATCCAAAAATCTACGTACCGCTAAAAAAATTCACGGGTCGCTTAAAGACATCGGTGAGCATTTTTGGGGATGCACCTCTCACACACCTAATGCAAATGTTCTGTCAAAATTTTGTCGATCGTTGCCTTACTGACATCAGGGATCTGTTCGTACAACTCACGAACCGTCATACGCCGGTTTTCAAACACGTTTGTCTCCACTTTCGTAATTTAAAGAAACCGACGTCCGACCAGAATGGTCGGATGTTTGTAGGTCCGTCTTTGAACTTTCTGACTGACATTCGCATGTTTTTGATGTCCATGCATTGCGGCCCATGGACTTCCCATGGCTGACTATATATGTCATTGGGGGTACTGTCTTTGACACTCAAAAGACGTATCACCGCAAACGGCTGCTTGGCGAAGATCGAGCGTCCCAAGCGGTTCTTATTGGTAAAGATTTAAAGGAGGAGAACTAAGCTATACGCGAGTATTGACGGATCTGGTGTTAAAATCGTTTCTTGCGACTCTAGTTCCTTAGAGACCTTATTTTACGGACGTGCCTTGTAAATTACTACTCGATTGCGCAGCAATTGTGGAAAACTTATGCCCTGCTATTTACACCATTAACAAGGCTTGTAACTTATCCAAAATGATCTAGAGCGTGTCCTACATCGATTCAAATTTACAGACGTTTTTTCTCTACAAAGTCTCGAGGCATATCAAGCCCAAGATTCTTGATCGGCTTCTCAATTGAAAACTATTTTCTTTTTCAATAACAGCAACTAGGCTGACACATTTGATGTCGTTTGTTGTATTTTATAATCAGTTAGGTGCACAAGCCGGACGATCTATTCCAGATATATGTATTGTTCTGAAAATACATTGTTGTTCTATTAATGACAATCGATTAATTATTCCGTTGCGCTTCTAGATGAATAAAGTTCGCAGTCTCGCGGAGCAAAAACACGTACGAGTTCTTGAAGTCGCTGAATTTACATAATTATTAATACTTATATGCATATAGAGGACGAAGGTTATTGGACATTGAGGCGCTTCGTTGGAAATCGTCTGCAGTTATCACGTTACTTTTGATTATTCGAAGCATTTCGGTTAATAGATCCGATTGCGGTCAGTTGAATTGTGCTTGATCGATGATAACCTTCTTTCCGTTTTCAGAAATAGGTTATCACAGTCCAGATAAAACGCCTTGAATTTTATTTCCAATACTGCTTAGCCATATGTACCTTTTGCTTTTTACATACACGGGCACCTACCATCGAGATTATGAACTATCAAAAGGTAGACTAATCATGTGCCCGCTAGTGGAATTTGATTTAGTTTAACTCTTGTTCAAACGTTGTCTTTGGGTATTGCTCTTTGTAAAAAATTATTGTTGATATTAGCCGACACAGCGTTATATAATCGATTGAAATTCATTTAATGACCCTTCGAAAGTTCAAGTATATATATTATATTATATTATATTTTATAATATGGAAACATGTACGTGGGTGGGCTGAAAAGTTTCCGACCTCAACGTGAAGACAGCGGCAGTCGTCAATAAAAGTATAATAACTTGCCTAAACGTTTAATTGTATTACATGGTGATTTACAATGTAATTGGTAATGAAAACCGTATTGGTGACTCCTGATACATATAGTTGGTAGCACAATTGATAACTAATTGATATACATGGATGGGCTGAAAAGTTTCTGACCTCAACATAAAGATAGCGACATTCGTCAATAAAATCTAGTGAATGTAGTTGTGCATCTTTTGACAGTTACTCACCAACATTTCAGCCATTTCGGACGTGTAGTTTTTATTTGACAGTCGTTTTTTTTTTTTTGCGGATTGATTTTGAACTTTATCGGCGGTTGAGAAAACGGATGTCGATATTCAGCCTCTGTATTTTCTCTCCCGGTTTGTAATGATGACTCCATGACTCATCCCTTGTCAAAATTTTCAAAAGGAAGTCCTTTCTCTCGTCAGGATAACACTGTGTCCGGTGGGTAGGGCGTTAGAATATACTCACAGCTAGGCCAGCTTGTCGTAAGAGGCGACTAAAGGCCGAGTGGTAGCCGGGGTCCCAACGCCCTGTGCGCCCGGTGAAATACCACCCCATCAAGCTATAGGCTCCGTGAAATGGTTGGGAGAAATTCCTGGCCATCTTTCGGAGCTTGGCTGGTGGACCGGTTCGAGAAAAGGTTGGTTAGGTGGTAGTCGGTCTCAAGGTGAGATACCACCCCGTCACGCTTTACATTCCGCGATATCGCCGAGAGAAATCTTCGAAGGTGTTTGGGATGTGTGGCTGATGGCCCGGACTGACACGGGGATAAGTCATGATGGTACCTTCTGATATAAAGAATTCCGGAGGTAAACTAGTCTCCCATTCGGATCTCTGGGGGGGACTATGTCAGGGTAAACATCATGCAGATATCATGATAAATAATGGAACTTTAAGAGGTTCGTCATCGCATAACCGGGCTGGCTCTCGAGGCTCGGCCCACGCTCGACTGGTGACGGCATTTTGTAACATCAGGGGCATCGGTTTCACCAATGCCAATGTAAACGCCGTCCACTAATATTTGCAAGCAACGAAACCTGATATCCTTGCCTTAACTGAGACCCAGTTCGATTCGTCAACTGATTCGACATATCTGCGTTGCTCAGGATACGACCTACATTCGAGATTCCGTTTTAAGGGTGGGGTCTGCGTCTTCGCGCGGTTCAATCTGGCTTGCCAGAGGATGGAGGCGTTGGAACCCAATAATATGGACATCATATGGTTGAGGGTCGTGTTGAGGAATTCCGTTAAATTTCTTTGTTGTCTTCACCGCTCCCCGAATGACGATCGACCGGCGACATTTTTCGAACATCTTTCACATACCATCGACTGGATACAGATCAAGCACCCAGCTTCTGAAATTGTTGTCCTTTGCGATTTTAATGTGCACAATTCCGGCTGGTTGTTACATTCCAACAGAACCGAAGTTACAGTTTGCTGTAAACCACAACTTGACTCAACTCGTGGGGGATCCAACCCGAGTGCCGGATGCCCGATTATGCGACGACCCTGGATCTGTTTTTGACATCCGATCCGAGTATTTATACTGTAGAGGTTTCTGCGCCACTGAGAAACTCAGATCACTGCTTGGTATCTGTCGCGCAAGCACTTGCATATCAAGCGAATAACCGGCCTAGGCCGCTTCGCCATGTATGGAAGTGTGGGGCCACTAACTGGGACGATTTGCGAGATTTCTTCGGATCCTTTCCATGGCCCGAGGTGTGCTTCGGAAACTCCGATGTTAACGCGTGCGCGGAGTCGGTATCAGAGATTATTCTTCTGGGGATGGAGATGTATATTCCACATTCCATCAAACGAAGTTCGTCTGATAAACCTTGGTTTGACAAAAAATGCGAGCTGATTACAGCGGCAAAAATAGAGCTTTTAAGCAGTGGCGCTTGAATCCCACCGATGTTCACAGAACGAATTTTGTTAGAATGAGAAACGTGTGCAACCAGGCGATTGATACCGCGAAGAAGGCTCACAACGACAGGGTGATCGATAAGCTCCTTCGGTGCCCAATTGGTTCACGCTCCTTCTGGTCAATGGCAAAGGCTGTCAGCGGTAACTACGCATCCTCCTCTTTCCCTCCGTTGGTGACAGACACCAGGACGTTAGTCACGAATCCAAAGGATAAAGCTAATGTGTTCGCAAATTTATTTTCGGCGAATTCAAACCTCGATCCCGCCCTTTTGGAGCGACCTGTAATATCGCCGGTACGGTCTTCGATGCGGGATGTGAGATTTCGTCCGCGCACAATTCAACGCATTCTACGTGAACTGGATTGTAGGAAGGCAACCAGCCCGGACGGCATACCAGCAATAGTCCTTAAGAACTGTGCTCCACAACTATCGCCGGTTCTTTGCAGACTCTTTCGCTTATCTTATGCACGGAGGATCCTTCCTGCCTGCTGGAAAATCGCTCGAGTTCAGCAAATCTCAAAGACGGGAAAAAAGTGTCTCCCACAAAATTACCGTCCGATAGCATTACTGTCTATTTTATCTAAGGTAATGGAAAAAGTCATCAATACAGAGTTGGTTAAGTATTTGGAGTGCAACGGACTCCTGAATGATCGTCAATACGGATTCCGTGGCAGGCGGTCCACAGGAGATCTTTTGACACCTATAACCGATATATGGACATCTGCGATTGAACGGCATGGTGAGTCAAGGGAGGTCGCATTGGATATTTCCAAGGCTTTTGACCGCGTCTGGCACGGGGCATTGCTGAGCAAACTTCGTTCATATGGACTTTCCCAACAGCTTCGCGACTGAACGAGGAGCTTCCTCGAGAATCGATCGATCCGGGTTGTTGTGGACGGCGAGTGTTCGGATCTATATCCTGTTAATTCGGGGCTGCCCCAAGGTTCTATTTTGGTTCCAACCTTGTTCTTGCTTCACATAAATGATTTGTTGGAGACAACGGATAACAAAGTGTTCAGTTTTGCGGATGATAGTACGCTTGTTTCGTCCTTTTCGGGTGATCGGCCGATTGGTGCATCAACGTCACACCGGCTGAGATGTAGACAGATTGACTCTCTGAATCAGGATCTAGATAGGGTCCTGCAGTGGGGAAGGGCCAATCTTGTCGACTTCAATGCAACGAAGACCCAGTATACAACATTCACAAAGAAAAGTGGATCATCGGTTCCAGAGCTGATGATGAATAGCCGGGCCCTCGAGGCTGGAGAAAGTTTGAAATTGCTCGGCGTCACGGTCTGTGGGAATGTATCATGGCATAAACACGTGTCGAGTATCGCCAGATCAACCTCAGGAAAACTGAGCTATCTTTTTAGAGCCAAGAAATATTTTACTCCGGCCCAACTTCTTCTCTTATATAAATCCCAAATTAGACCCGCGCTCGAATATTGCTCTCATGTTTGGAGCTCGGCTCCTAAACACACCCTCGACCTACTTGAGAGCATACAGAGACGAGCGATCCGCCTGATCGGGGACTCGGCGCTGTCGTCGGGACTACAGTCGCTATCACATCGAAGGCGCGTAACCGACTATCACGGGTACTGTTCTTCGGAGATTCGTGGTATTGTTCCACGCAATTCGGCTTATGTGCACTGAATAAGGCAATCCAACGGATTGCACCCGTTTGTGGTTCATCTCCCGACGGCGCGAACATCCCTGCATCAGAACTCGTTCCGTTACAGAGCAGGGAAGCTGTGGAACTCCCTTCCCAGGCGAGTGTTCCCGGAGCGTTACAACCTGCAACTATTCAAAAAGAACTGCAACAGTTATTTGATGGCATCTCGGGGCGCCCACTCGGCGCTATAGGTTCGCCTCTCCCGAGAGAAGTCTAATAAATAAATAAAAAAAAATTGCTCGCAGCAATCGAGGCCGTTTGTTCTCGTCTGTGAGACGACGTGGAACCCTTCGTGCACAGATTTTACGGTATCCCAATTGTTCAATACGCCGACACGTTCCTTGAATATTCCAATATAATTAGCAATACGGATTTGAGTGATTCGTCGGTCATTTTGAATCAAATCGTTGACGAGTTTGCGATGATGATCGTGCGTGGCAGTGATCGGACGTCCGCTGGGAGAAAACGCACGGTGCATTTACCGTGCATTACGAAAATATTTAGCGAAACTAATGACGACAATAAATACGACTAATCGAAATGTTTATCATTCATAACTTTAAATGAGATGCAAAAAACACGATTACACATTTGTTGGAATCGTACGAAATTACGATAAATTATATTGCTTTTCAAGTCTAATACAAAACGAATCGAACAAATCTAATTAACATATTTACATGACAGACAAAACCAAGTTGAAACAAACCAAAAAAGTGCTGCCAAACATGCAGGTACTTATAAACACTATAAAGAATTATAAGATAACAATTAAGAATTATAAATAAATTAACTTATTTAGGACATTCAGATTAAACTAATAAAGACTCAAGCATGCTGCGACACTGGGTGTTCCATCAACAATTATGGCTTCCAGGTTCGCAACCACGAAATTTCATTGCCCATCGATTTACAGTAGACCTAGCAACAGCATCGTCACATAAACAGCCTTTAAACGCTGATGAATTTCAGTAGGAGTTACTTTTTCAGCTGCCAAAACTTCGATAACAGCACACTGTTTAAGTCACGTCATTAAAGCACTAGAACACGCTGCCATATTTCCCAATCTGGAAAGACTGGCTGAATGCTTGATTTCGGGCCTGCGCATGCGTGTTAATAAGGAATACTACTCCCATTTGCCATCGACGTCATTTTATTTGCATTCTGTAAGCGCGTGTGCATTTATTTTCAGTCTACCCTCGCACATTAGTTCATTTACGACTGGATCCTCTTGAAATAATTTCAACATTTCCCAACTTTCTATCATTTTACAGGAATGAGTAGTTAGTTTGTTGTCAAACCACGAACTCAATGCCAATAAGTAGATTTGAAAGTGAAAATCTCATACGAATAGAAATTGTTGGAAGTGTTACGCCAGAAAAACAAAATCAGTGGATCCACCTACTAAACATATAAGTTAATTAAATTGCTACGGGGTTATCTAAAACAAACCACAAGACCGAACGTCTTGACCTTTATTCTTTTAATGTACTTGATAATCTAATCTAGAAATATTACATAGCTCGCATTTATATTTAAATTTTCCCTAACTCAGCTTCTGCTGTTGCTTGCTGTCGTGGGAGCAATTCGAATTGCATTGAGTGCACCAGACGCTTGGTCAGCATTTCCATTCCTTGGGTTTCGCGCATGTAGGTATTCCTCACAACTTATGACTGTATTAAGTCTTCCCCTTTTAAATGTGATTGTACCCAATCACTAAAAGTATGGGAGGTTGTGAAACCTTTGCTTTGGCATCTCAAGATGTTGGGGAGCGTTAGGGGATGCGATTGTCTTGGCTCGGGATGTTTCTCCCGTGTTTTTTCTTCTGGAATTTGGATGGTGACCCTGATGATGTTTTGTTCAGGTAAAAGCTTACGGATCGTGATTATTATGGCAAGTATTCCTAGACAGAAGATAGCGAGTATGTAGTTACTTGGTGTGTTTTTGTTTCTGTTTGCAATAGTCGAATTTCATTTGTTTTGTTGATGTGGAGGTCCTTCATCATTACTAAGGATAATAATTCCTTGTACTTTTTCTCCTTTGGATTGGGTTGGAGTATTGCCGGTAATACCTCCATCGTTGATGCTGCCCTGGAGGTAAATGATCTCTCATTGATGTTTACAGTAGTGTTGTGGAATTTCACTAGGAATGTTCCATTGAGATTGTGGGTAGTGTTTTCGGCTTGTAAGATTCTAGTAAATTCGTTTAGCGATAGGTTGCCAGTTGAAATCTCGTATATGGTTGGGATATATATTTTTTTTTTCTTTTACATTAACGCGCGCACAAAAGGGGATTTTGAAGTACCCTTAAATGTCAGAGCACAGTGCGAGCGGATGGAGAGGAAGTGGATAAGGAAAGGAGGTGTCGATGTATATTGGTCTTGAATGTCTGGACATCACAACGGCCAGGA
The DNA here is from genome assembly GCA_963931805.1 of Microdon myrmicae. NCBI lineage: Eukaryota > Metazoa > Arthropoda > Insecta > Diptera > Syrphidae > Microdon > Microdon myrmicae. The sequence continues at coordinate 135,436,535 of OZ007500.1, forward strand.
AACACATGATCAGGCAGAACATTCCACATTCGTGTGGTTCGGCTAAAGAATGACTATTATATGCTGACTGTTGACGGTATGGTAGGTAGCTGAGAGGCTGTTGAGCAGGCTAAGGATACACGTATCGTTCTTAATATTAATAATGCACTTGGACTTACAAATGGGTAGAGAGTTATAACTTTTACATCTCTTTGCCGTTCCATACATCTCTTCGCTACTTCTATGGATTACATCAAATAACAATTCTGTTACATTATTATTTCTTTTTTTGGCGCAAGGCTAATAACCTTGTCCGGAAAAACAAATTATGGAAAATTTAACAAGCCTCGGGACTTGGTAAATAAGGCCAAGACCGGATCTCGGTTGTACTGCCGATGATGATGATGATTTGTTTTTATTGGTTTAATCACGAGACTTTCATAAACTTCGTTTGTTGTTAAGGGAATTATTATTATTTGAGCTATTGCTTATTACTTTTATTTCTGAGAAATCTTACCTTCAGGGCTGACACACTTTCAACGTGAATTGATGCGCATTCTCAGATTGACGGGTATTGCGGGAAAATGTCTGAAGAGGCGGAACACATCCATCAAGTTCATTTGAACAACGACCCAGTTTTCCACATCATTAGTTACACCCATTGAAGACCAATCAAAATCAAAGTCTTGTATTTCTGCAGTATCTTCATTCCACAAGCTAGTTATCTCATCTGTCCCATTTGAAATATTTATGATGTTAGAATCCTCTGAATCACTGTTTCGCAATGGTTGTCGTCACGCCTTTGGTGTCCTTACGGGGGGGATTTTCCGGGTGGAGGGCCGGGTGGCATACGAGCTCCCAATCGCGGAGGCATGCCGCCAAGGCCGGGGCGGACCAGGCGCCATTCGCATGCCAGGTGTTTGTGAAGTTCCCGGCCGCCATGGTAGTGGCCGAGACATCATTGGCGGCGAACGACTTCCTCGCGGGGGGATGACCGGTGCACCAGTCCGAGGGCCATCGTTATCGGGTTTCGACGTCGAATCACTTTCCCCTTCACTGGTCTCACTCGATGTATCACTTTCTTCCTGCTTGTCACTCGCTGTGGTTAGGCTCAGGGTTTTGTTCCTTTCCCCGTTTCCTGTGAACACTCCATTTCCTTCAGGGATTCACCAGCATTTCGTCAGGATATCGCCAACATTCGCTGCTGCACTGGGTTTGGCTTCGGTAGATCGTCTTCTTCCTTTGCCGGTGGTTTCTTTGCAGCCTTTTGTTGATGATTCTTTGAATTTCGCATTGCTCCGGGAGCAAATGGAGGCAACGACAATGTTGCAGGCGGCGGTGGCAATCGGCTCGGTGGTCCGGCAGATGGGACCACGGTTCCAGTGGTCGTTTGGGTAGGTAAAGGAGTTTCATCACTCTGGACACTTTGTGCGTGTGTTACACTTTCAGAGTACTGCTGCTTCCTTAGCCGCTTCCTTTTGTATTCGACTTCCTTGCGTTTAGGCCTTTCTTCTTCTTTGCGCGTGTTTCCTGTATGGAATCAAGCGAACCAGTCTGGCACTGGCGTTTTTCTATGTTCATTTCCATCATAAACTGTTAATTTCTATCATAAGCTTTTCCCTTGATCCAGTTCCTTTCCTCCGTTTTTGTTTTCAAGTACGAGGGTGGCCTGAGAAGTTTCCGACCTCGACGTGAAGATAGCAGCACTCGTCAATAAAAGCTAGTGCATGTAGTTGTGCATCTTTTGACAGTTACTCACCAACATTACAGCCATTTCGGACGCATAGTTTTTGTTTGAATGAGTCGATGTGAGTGTTTTTGAGAAAATGGACAAAATTGAGTATCGAGCTGTCATTAAATTTTTGTTTTTGAAAGGCAATACGCCTACGCAAATCAAAGATGAATTGGACTCTGTGTATGGGGACTCTGCACCATCATTTACCACAGTGAAATTTTGGGCAGGTGAATTTAAACGTGGCCGTGAGAGCTTGGGAGACGATGACCGTTCGGGACGCACAAAAACCGCAACAACTGACGATAACATCGCTAAAGTTTGTTGTAGATATTTTACACAATTTAATATATTGTAGCGAGCTTAGGGTTCGCTGGATTAATTATTTTTAATAAATAAGAGCCGTTAAATCGATTTGGAATTAATGTAACACGTTATTAGTCTGTTAATAACAACCATTACTTTTACCGTACACTTAACGATTTCTTAACTTATCGCTTCCGTACTTATCGCGTCTTTTAGTGCTTACTTCTTACTTCACTGCTTACTCCTTAGTTATATTCCCGATCTGCGTGCGACGTATTTATACCATTTTTCCTCCTAATTCGGTGTTTCGTTTCCGTCCATTCCATAGCCTCCAATATTCGACTGGTCATAGACTCCAGTTTTCTTATACTTTCTAGAATATTCTAGTACTTTGTTTCGGACTTTCTAGAATATTCTAGTACTGATTGTCATATACGTCACAATATTATTTTAATAAATAAGTAATATAAATACTTGTATTGACCGTGGAGCGGTCGCTGTAGCTGCTGCTGTCTCTGCTGCTGGCAGGTTGCAGGGGGCGTTGAGCTTTGTGCTGCCCTGTTCAGCTTGTTGGATTATTCATGGAGGCAGGCGTAACTGCTTCGTAATTAGTTATTTTAGGGCGATTAGCCGATGTTGTCGTCTTGTTCTCTTCCAAGATACTTTGAATTGCGATATTTAAGTCTTCATTTGATGGTTGCTCTTTCACTGGTTGTTTAATCTGCGGCTTAGCCACAATTGTATCTGGCATAGACGAATCGGGTAAAGGTCTGATACGTGGTCGACCAACTTTTCGTCGTATTGTAAGGGAATCTTGGGAAGTTGTTGAATGTTTTTTACTATCTTGTGCAATATTTTAACGACGAATGGAGATTTTTTTTTGTTTTCGCTGTTGACGTTTTGTTTTTATTCGGTGCCAACGCCGTTTTTTATTATTTTTTCCTGCCAAGTAGAATTTGCACAAAGCAGTTTATGCAAATTAGTTACTTGACAATTTTTCTTCCCTTTACAGGTAGAGAGGGGTAATTAGTGGGTGTTAGGCGAGGACTTGGACGCGATGTCCGTAACAAATTCACCAAACGGTGCTAGACGGCCGCCGAATTAAAGTAAGAGATATAGCGGAGGCTATGAAAATGCCCAAAGAACGTGTTTCATCATCATCATCGGCACTACAACCGGGAACCGGTCTTGACCTTATTTAGCAAGTCCTGAGGCTTGTTAAATTTTCCATAATGATTTGTTTTTTTTTTTTTTTGCCAAGGTCATTAGTCTTGCGCCAGAGGCTCCCCGACGGGGAATCGAACCCCGGTCTCCCGCGTGACAGGTGGGTATACTAACCACTATACTATCGAAGAGCTCTAGGCACGAGAAAGCTGTCCGCGCATTGTGTGCCGCGTTCGCTCACGTTAGACCAAAAACATGTTCGAATGAACATTTCCAAAGCTCTGTTGGCGCAGTTTAGGCGCAATAAATCCGAGTTTTGGCGCTGATTAATTACTGTCGATGAAACTTGGATAAACCATTATATGCCCGAAACAAAAATACAGTCAAAACAGTGGACTGCAAAGGGGGAATAGGCCCCAAAAAAAGCAAAAACTGTTTTTTCGGCTGGGAAAGTGATGGCGACTGTTTTTTGGGATAGTTGTGGTGGGCGAAGTCGTTGGGCCGGCGTACGGCACGGGGTTCTACTCTGTCCCCACGATGAAGTTCACTTTTCGGTACACTCTGTCAATAGCAAACAAACAAAACTTTCACATGATGGCGGTCGAAATGTAACTACGGGTGGAATTGCAATAAGTGCTGAAGCGCACCGCGGATACCAGGATAGTGTTTCTACTACGTGCACACAGTTGATTGCGAATTGAATTGTCTTTATTAATTGATTGATATTAACTTGAACAGTGCGCGGCAAACCTCAATCCTTACATACAGCGATGCATTCCATAGTCCTATTGCTTAATGCAACCATTCACCAAGAGACCAATAAAACACGATTTTCACTAGTTAAAACTTTTATTTTGATGTACTCTATTGTTATTGTAATTTCACAAATGGCATTATGATCTGACTGCATGCTTCCTCATTAACAACACAACCCGACAACTCAACTTAATAAAACACAAGCATTTAGCAAACGCTAGTTTCAAACACGTTCGTAAAGTAGGATAACACTTGCTCGAACTCGACTTGGTAATGTATACGCGTCCCTGAGAGGGCTACAGGGAGTGGAAGACGCACCGACCGGATCTGTGGTTGGAATACGACTTAGCGATGTCAATTCGCTAGGAAAGGAAATTCGGCCGGCGGTACGGGCTCTTAATTTAGGGTGTGTTTCCTATTACAAGAGAAACGTGAAGTCTCTCTTTGGGGTAGGTAACCGGATCTCATAGAGGAGATCATGTAATATGCATGTATGTGTGCACATTGGTTTTTTTGTGGGACAAGGCCATGAGAACAAGCTGAAAAATCAAAAGGAATAATGGGCATCAATGAGATGTGAGGTCGGCTAAGTAAACAAGCCGTATCTCATTGGGTGTTAATGGATTTCTGTTTGCTCATGCCGCGAGGTCATGAGAAACTGATCCAGAAAAATTAAAGGCATAAAGGAATTTATGTGGTGAGGGTTCAACTGAGTAAACAAGTTGCTACTCATTAGCTGCTAGATGCATTTGGGATACTTGAAACAATTTGAATTGTTTGTCGTATCGCCGGAATGCCTGCTGAAGAACAGCGTTCTTTTGTTTGCACATAGTGCGTGCTAAGGAAATTGGTTTTAGCGTCTATTGCGCTAATTGTATGCAGCTGCGTTTGATTGTTTATCGTTGGGTGAAAAGGTCGCCAGCCAATGTGTATGTAAGGGAATTTATTGTACACATGGTGAGTCTGGGCTCCTCGATAGTATAGTGGTTAGTATACCCGCCTGTCACCCGGGAGACCGGGGTTCGATTCCCCGTCGGGGAGCCTCTGGCGCAAGACTAATGACCTTGCCCAGAAAAAATAAATCATTATGGAAAATTTAACAAGTCTTATGACTTGCTAAATAAGGCCAAGACCGGTCCCCGGTTGTAGTGCCGATGATGATGATGATGATGATGGTGAGTCTGGGAATAGGCGACGCTGTTTATTCTCCCTAGTTATGATGGTTACATTATATGCAAACCGAATTGTTTCTTTACAGGGAATCATCTAGGGAAAATGCATATGGTAAGATTGGGATTTGTCTGGCAACCGAAGGTGCCGAATTGGGATTTATGATCCGATAAGATGGACAGAATTCTTGTAGGACATTTTCAATGCGAATTGGTGCATGAAGGTAAGAATTCTTTTCCAGGAGCTTTCAGATGATGCGTTAGGTAAACTTGATGCGTGAAGCATTTACAGGTGCTAATACAATTGCATTAGCGGGAAACTGTGGAAGTTGGGTTGTAGTTATGGGGGGTTCTTTGGGTTGGTTAAAAGAACCCCCACATAGTCATAGAGGTATCTTAATCGGTTATCTTCAAAAAGGAAAAAACATTGCAGGATCATACTACGCATCATTACTTAACTAACTGAAGACAGAAATTGCAGAAAAACGGCCACATTTGCAGAAAAAGAAAATCCTGTTTCACCAAGACAACGCGCCGTGTCACACCTCAGCGGTTACCATGGCGAAAAACCACAAATTACGGTTTGAATTGCTTGACCATCCGCCTTACTCAAATCTAACCCCAAGCGACTTCTTTTTGTTCCCTTATCTAAAAATTGCGCTCGGGCGACAGAAATTTTCGTCAAATGAGGAGGCAATCACCTTCGTGAACAGTTCTTTTGCAGAGAAAAACACCGAGTACTATTTGGACGGGTTAGAGAGATGGGAGCATCGCTGGGAGAAGTGTGTAGAGTTACAAGGAGACTGCAAAAAAAGTCTTTTATCTTCCTTAGTTCGGAAACTTTTCAACCCGCCCTCGTAGTAAAGCAAAACATGGTGAATGTGCTCTTCAAAATTCTCCATTTTCGGACCAAAATTGTAAGCGCAAAACTCATTTTTTTTTATTTTCAGTTCGAATGCCGACAAGAATTGTGCATAAGAATTTGACGTTTATATCATGTGCAAATAGGAATAGGAGTTGCCAATACCATTCAATGAAAAAAGGGGAAATGACATTTTGAACAACATATTTGACATATTGACAATTTTATATTCAGTTGCCAACAGATATAACAAAGTGTGCAGCCGATACAATTTGTTATTAGGTGACGCCCATTCTTAACATGAATGTTATATACATACGACACCCACTTTTTTTTTTTTTTTTTAAAAAGGGAATGTGTTATTTCGTTATTCCTTGTCATTTTTTTCCATTTAATTTTGCAATATACACAAATTGTATATAATGTCTGTTTTCATGGTGTGTCGTCAAATAACTAAAATTGGGTTTGTTGGCTTATTCATTTCTTTTAAATAAATATTTCACCACACCATTATATTAAAATTTGCAATTTGTATCCACGCTCTTGAAACGTGAATCATTAGATTAAAGCGTTTTATTTTCCTAGCCAGGCGTGCAAATATGGTATATGACTACTGCTATTTAGTTCGTATAAATTACGTTCCTCAAGTTAGGAAATATGCGCTTAAAATATGGAAGTGCCGATGACTGTTTTATAACAAATGGTATGATCTCTTACCTATATTATTTCAATACGCACAGACAATTTTGTTCCGCAGCTGTAGCCAAGTAGATTTATTTATTATCTATTAATATGTACCAGGAACAACAGTAGGATTTAAAAGAGGGGGAAACAAGTTAAAAAGGCAATATTTGTTTACCTTTGCTATCCACTGGATTGTATTCTTCTCAGCAAGTGGTATAATCGTCTTAGTCACATAACTAAGTCGTTCTGAGGGGACATTAACCCTTCGCCCGTAATGTTCAATTTTACTGGCACCGTCAGTAATCTGAGTCATTAAAGGCCAGACCTTGTTTTGATCCAGTTACGGGTGTTCAAAAAATCTGAAATAATTCTGTAATACTTGTATACTATCCCACTTTATATAGCAACGGTTTATTTAGCCATTTGTAATAAACAACATTTTCTATGAGGAATTGTTTATGCGAAAATCATAAAAAATCAATTTTTATTCAAAAAATCGTTTGTAGTTAAATATATGTACTTTTAAGAAACAAATACTGTAAGGGTCACTTTCAAAAAGTATAATGATTTTGATGATCGAAACTGGCGTTTTTCGGGTAAAGAAAAATAAGACTTTTGGCGTTATGTGCACATTATTTTATTGAAAAATCATATAAAATCATTTAAGAAGATTTATGTAATATATAATTATTGTAATATATTTAACGAAAGGTGAACGGTTTAGTAGATTAGAGGATCAAAGTTAGCCTTTGAAAGAATTTGCGCATGGCAAACATATGCTAGTGCGATGCTTCTCACAAATGGTTTCACCGCACAATCCACAACAATTCGCAACTAAATGCAGCGGGGAGAATCTAGTACGTTCACCGTCTAGTACACTCCCCAACCAACATACTCACCACGCCTGTCAGCAACCAGCTGACAATGCGTCAACGCTGAGGGACGCCATCGAGCTGTCACACAAATTTGAAGGTGACTAACGTCTTTCAGTCAGTCGACCATCAACTTCCATCCGTTGCAGTCAGTCTGCCTTCTTACAGGGGTTGCCATTTATTCGTTATTATTATAGTAAAGTGTTTGTTTAACTAAGTATATAAAGGTACAGTTTTCACAATAAAGAGAGCACTACCGACTTTGTTTGCGCGTTCGTCAATTCGCAACGGAAGTTCAAGGACAGTGACCAAGAGTTCTGCCGTATCATCCCCGACGCCGGCTCCCTGGTCGCGTCGTCTCCGTACCATCATTGGTGGCCGTTCGCTCGCCACCATTTGTATTTAGATTATATGAAACATATATATACCCGTCGGTCAGACCGGTTCCCGGTTGTAGTGCCGATGATGATGATGATGATGAAACATTATCTTGAATACTTAAAATTTCTTTAATACTCTCATTTAAATTGTTTCTTAGAGTGCTTTTGGTCAATCGTCTTTCTAATGATTGTTTCACTAAAGAAAAAATGACTTCTTTTAAAAACTCTCGTCGATCGTATAATTTTTTTTTACACTAACCCGCGCATAAAAGGGGATTTTGAATCACCCTTAAATGTCAGAACACGGTGCGAGCGGACGGTGAGGAAGTGGATAAGGAAAGAAGGTATCGATGTACATTGGCCTTAAATGCCTGAACATTACAACGACTAGGAATTACATGATCAGGTAGAGCATCCCACATTCGATTGTGCGCCTGAAGTTTACTTTCAACGTGAATTGAAGGGCATTCACAGGTTGACGGGTATCGCGGGAAAATGTCTGAAGGGGCGGAACACATTCGGCAAGTTCAGTTAAGGAGCGACCGTGATAATACCTATAGAAAAGAGATAGGCACAATACGCTGCGCCTATGTTCTAACGACGGAATCGATCGACCAATAAAATTCACCGCTCGTCTTTGCATCCTATCGAGCACCTGTAGCCCTTTGTCTTTCAACGTGAATTGATGAGCATTCTCAGATTGACGGGTATAGCGGGAGAATGTCTGAAGAGGCGGAACACATCCATCAAGTTCATTTGAACAACGACCATGTTATTAATACCTATAGAAAAGAGACTAGCGATTCTTATACATATCCACACGAACATCGGATCACAATACGAATCATGCTTTATGACATTTGTGGGTCGTGCTCTTCCATCTATGCTATTCAACTGGCCAAGTCGCAAATAAATGTAAGGCAGCGAATATTCAACCAATCCCCAAAAAGTGTGCCAAATCGTATGAATCCTCCTGTCGACCCATAAGAACTTTTCCTCTGTTGAGATGACTTGTGGAGTCATCGAGTAGACGTCAAGTTTTGAAATCAAATGTCCTCCTTAAAGGCGTTATGCAACTGTAGAGACCCGAAAATCGACCACTTCTTTGGTATTTTTTTGGATGGGAATAAACGTATTATTAATAAAAGAAAATTTACCATATGTTTATATAGGGTTTTCCAATAGGGACTTAACAACTTTTTTTCGGTAGTAAATTTTTAGAATTTGCAGACGTTGTTCGTTCGTGTACTTAACCATGATGAAGATGTTGAGTTTACTGAATAAATTGACAGTGACAGTTCGATGATTAGTAAAAGGATGCGTTCACAAATTAAATTCAAAGTTGTCAAGTCCCTATTGTATAACCGTAGGGTTTTCCAATAGGGACTTGACAACTTTTTTTCGGTAGTAAATTTTTATAAATTGTCAAGTCCCTATTGGAAAACCCGGTATATGTATTAAGGTGATTTTTTTTCCTTTTTTTTCCAAAAAATACAAAAACAGCCACGCGGCTGTTGAAATGTGAAAATGTGCTTTTAAAAAGTTGCTCCGAGACTCGCAAAATATCTTGAAGAGTTTTGACCCTGTTATTATTATTATTATTATTATTTATTGGCCTGTAGGAACCCGGATGTTCATGACCTCACCGGCTCGACTCCGCCATCGTTCCCTGTCCAGTGCACTCTCCTTCCATGCCTGACCAGCCGATCCGATCTCCTCGAGGTCAAACCTAACATTGTCCTCCCATCTCCGTAGCGGCCGCCCTGCCGGTCTCTTTCCCGTTGGTCTACCGGCAAGAATTCTACGCACGGTCCTATCGTTGCCCATTCGCGCCACATGTCCGGCTCATCTTAATCTTCGCGACTTGATTACTCTCACTATTGTAGGTTTGCTGTATAGCTCTTCAAGTTCGTGGTTGTGGAGTTTCCTCCATTGTCCTGACTCCTCGTCATATTTACCGCCACAGATACCCCTTAAAACTTTATTCTCGAATATGCGGAATTTGTTTTCTTCCCGTTTTGTGAGAGCCCATGTTTCGCATCCGTATAGAACAATCGGCGTTATTATGGTTCTATAGACACGGAGCTTTATATTACTGAGAATTATGAACATTGAAATCGCCCGAAATGACTATCTGCATCTGGTACCCGTGTTGGCTCATTGACGAGTTGAATTAAATAATTTGGATATATATATATGCGGATATAGGGTCAAGATCCTCTCGATAGACTCAGATAGAGCATCAAATTCGTTAAAGGATGCGTTTCTATACAAGTTTGGGCTTCTGTAAAGAAAGCAGTAATGTATGATCTGCTTACGAACGAGAAGTTTTAGCCGTGAGAAATTAAATTCTGGATTGGAGCAGAGCCAATATTGTGGCAGAAGCTGATACGCAATATCACTTCGTATGTATGTGGCAAGACCAAGGCACTAAGGTATAACCGGGTATAGTAAAATCAGAAATATATGTATCAGTTGTACCTGAGTCTTGCTAAGTGCAAGGATTGCTGGTTTCTCGTTACAGACGTGAACAGACACAGATGAGAAATTACATCTTAGGCCACGAATGTTGCAAAGATCGACGTGAAATTCCTGTTCCATCGAAATGGCCTGACACAGAAAATCAATATCGCATCAGAAAAGGATGCAAATTGGACCTGGCGAGAGATAAGCGAAAGCATCTATTACAGGTGTTATGCCCTTGTAGTAGGTGCCCCACTAGATCCGTGCCAAAATCCAAGTCACATCCTTTTCATGGCGAATATTACGCCACTCAAACACCAAGAACTTTCCAAAGATTATAAATCAATCGAGAGTATCGATGCCTGACGGAAGCAACAGAGGGCGTCCTGGTATACACCCATCCCTCCATCCCAGACAAGGTCTGCTGCGTTGTTTCATTCCCTACATCCTGCCATAAAGGACTTTCCGGGCAGGCTATTCTTCGCTCATTCGAGCTAGGTGTCCCGCCCACCGGAGTCTACCGAGCTTGATTTTTCTTACAAAACTTCGATACCAGACAAATTCCTGTAAACAAAATGATTCGATTTGCATACAATGTAACCGTCATGACAGGGACCATAAATATTGCGCCGTCTATTTTCCAACTTCGCCATGTGTACGATAAATTTCTTTACGCACACATTGGCCGGCGCCCTTTTTCTCCCAGCAATAAAATTCTCTAACTCGCACCATGTGCAAACAGAAGAACGCTGTTCCTACATAGGTTTCCTGCAATACCATAAACAATTCATATCATTTGTCGTATCCGAAAAACATTTTTTTCATTTAATGAGCGGCTGCTATTTATTTAGCTGACCCTCATTACCGAACGATGCATAAGCAAACCCATTAGCATCCGACGAGTTCGGTTTTATTTGCTTTACCGAAATCGTATACTAGGTATGGACTTTATGCCCTTTCTTTGTTCTAGGTTCGTTCTCATCCATGAAAGAACCATGCACACACATCACTGCACTGAAAGAGTGCATTTCTGTGGCGGCCACACCCTTAAGAGAAAAGTATTTCTCTCTCTTGCCTTTTCTTAACCCTAACTTAGGATGGAATTCAGGTCAGAGTTCTATCCTCGGTGAGTCCATTTCCATCCGCTGACTGCCATGGTCACGCGTCATTCCCGCTCTCCGCCGGCAGCGGAGACGCGTAAATAAATACATACCGGAGTCGTGTGTTGTTCGATTTTGATATTCACCCAAAAACTAAAGGACAAATCTAACGTAAATGTATAAACAAGTGTTAAAGTTAACGAAAACGAAATAAATTGAAAATTAATTAAGGACAACTTGTGTTTTACTTACTGCTGGTGTGGACGTTGCGTCGTCGAGTTCGGCTTGTGTTTTTTAAGTTTACTTTCCCGCGGCTGAACATTTGATTAATGATGGGGACGGAGTAGAACCCTGCGCACATGTCGGTGCCACGACTTCGTCCCCCACAACTGTGCTACATGTGTTTGAGAGGATGTAGGAACGAGCAGTGCAACTCATTAGGGATTCCAGTGTAACTTTCAATTCCATCGTCAGAACATAGGTGTAACATATCATCTCTACATCGTTTCCATAGGGATTATCACATTTGTTGCTCAACTAAATTTGCTGATTATATTCCGCCTCTCTGTAAATTCAATCACAAAGTGTTCATCAGGTCACGTTGAAATTTAACCATTTGCACTCGAGCAGCGCCGATACGGCACCCGGCTGATTTGAAGTATTTTGGCGATTTTCGTCTATTAGTCGTAAGTGTTCCGCCGAACACTGTCCACACACAAAAGAACAACCTGGAACACGGAGACACTGCCAAAAAAATCAAACACGGAGAGAAAAGTTTTGAATCTTTCTTTTTATTTTTATTGCTTAATGAATCCAGTTTTATTGATACATGGGATACACATTTACAACGCTTGATCACCCGTGGCGATGCTATGAGAACTCCTTCAATGTCAATACACAATACGAGCTAAATTCCGCCGAGCGTTTTCGGGATGCCGATGGCACGGTACCAATCAGGGAACTTTGCACATTAAAACTTTGTCAACACTACGGATCACTTGGCTGAGATGCAAGTTCTTTTGTCACTCGACGTTACTTTTTACACGAAAACGAATTTGCAACGGCGCGATATCGAATACTTTTCGGGACTAGGTCTCACACCAACGTACATGAAAATTAATACCTCTTTCTCCGGATGCTCTAGGTCGACTCCCTATTTTTAAACTCCAATTCGAATTTCTCATCCCCGCATCTGCAAAAAAAAATTTCCCATCGTATCTGCAAAGAAAAATTTCCCACCATAATCATAATTCTCCTTTCTGCCTCCTTATCGGAATCTTGTTCCTTTGTTTGAAAGATCGAGGGTATCGCCACTCATTTTCCGATCTTTACATGGGATTTGTTTGTGTTACCCATCTGGCTTAAGACAACCAGGTTCTTGTGCGCTTCAGATGGGTAACAAAGGAACCGTGGGATTGGTATAGGTTTCTAATTGCATTTCCAAATCATAAACATCTAGCGTGGGATCTGCGTTAAGATGTTTATGATTGCATGGACTGTTGGTCGGCGGCGAATCGCTGTCCTTTGTTTGCACAAGTGCGTCTTTAGAGTTTTGGGTCATACTAGGAATTTAGGTGCTAATTGCTATTAGCTACAAGAGGAGATATTCGTTGTTCGGTTTGTTTACCGAAAATTGCGTTTAATGGGTGCATTGGATGCATGCGTTGCATTGGTGCGTCGAATTGTATGCGTTGGATTGGATGCATTGCATTGATGCGTTGAATTCAATATTAGAGAGTTTTGAACGTTTAGTTCGATTGATTTTTACTATTGAATTCAATGTTGGTGTATGTCATGTTACCTTTTGTTTCAGGTGGGGGTAAGGACTTTTGGGACACGTGTCTGTGGGCACGAGTAATGGATAAAGGTGAGTATTTCCTTGGTGGAAAAGACATCTCAACCTTTGGTGGTTTGTGTGGTTCGTAGAACCGCCACAGTGTCACTCGAGCGACGCCGTTACGCTTGCTTTCGATATAAAAATAAATAAATTTGTGAAATTTTATTATCTGTATACGTTTGTTTATTAATGATTTTAAAGTATTTGTAAAATGTTTCCCCGATTTGGCCGAAATCGTCTCGGGTTGCTGGTTCGCGCAAGCGAAAAATGCCTCGAGCGCAAAGGGTTAACTTCGAACAGGCAAATAAACACAGTCATTCTTCAGCCGAACCACACGAATGCAGAACGTTCTGCCCCATCACGTGATTCTTCTTCGTTGTAATATCCTGGTATTTAAAACCAATATACATCGATACCTCTTCTCTTATTCTCTACCTCTCCTTTCGATCGCACTGTGCTTTGACATTTACGGGTGCATTAAAATCCTCTTCGGGCTCCGCGTAAAAGCACTAGATAGTTTTTTCATTGCTTGACGTGTAATTAAACCACTAAAGTAGTCATGATGGGTGCAGCAATCAATATTCAAGATACAGTGCTGCAGTGTAACTCCCTCCACACAGTCTAATCTCAATTCGAAGGCAAAATCCGGAAATGTATTGTACAAACCGGAAATTTCAGGGACTTCTGTACAGTGGTGTCTTCTCGTTACTACTGGCTTCAAATTCAGGTCATCGTTGTCTGATTGTTTGCAAAAGTTAAAAATAGTCCAGCTATCGGATTCCTGTTCATCGTTTTGCGAATAACGCTGGTATTTCATGTTAAAAGTAATTAACTCTCCTGTCCGGTGTCGGAACTTGCTCCGGCGTCCCTTTTGTTGGCAAAGATTGAATACCAGTCACATTCTATATTTGGCAGCTGTTTCATCAAATTGCAATTAAAATCGATTTAAAAATGAAATATGGAAATCTATATCGCTTCATCGTCTCTTCTTGCCCTGGGCTACTTATCCTTGTGTATCTACAGGCGGGGTCTGTTTGTGACCTATTTAAGTGTCTTCATTTTTGTTGCTGCTGTTGCTACTCTTCATATTATTCTTGAAGCCACAAGACCCGTAATACTACGTAATTGCTCACAGGCAGCGATTCGCCAGTCGTTGCCTCTCGAATCGGTAAAGAAGGGCAGATAAAATATTTGCTCCGTCACCGGGCGCGTTATGTCTTGCCGAAGGAAAGCATAGTATGTGCAGATTAAATGGTCAGCAATTCGGGTTAATAGCACTGTAACCCATTTGAAATCAGAATTTTTAAAACAAAGCACGCGAGAGCGGGACGGAGTGTTCTAAGGCCGCCGCAACGAGCTGCGCGACTGATTAATTATCGTATGTATTTGAAATCGTTGAAATGCTCGCCGGGGTAATAAAGACAAAAATGCACATTGCATTGTGAATGTACAGCCAGCAGTTCAAATGCGGGGCTGCACTTTGTATCAGGAACGTTCGTCTGCGGAACCAGGCCGCAACAAGAAGATATACAAAGCCGTGATATATTAAACATCTGGGTAATCGAAAAGAGACAGTGGTATTATTGTAGGTTTAAGCAAATCCGTTTGATTGACTCAGAAATTATTAACCCTTTGTCTGTCGTCATAAAATGTCCTTGACGTTTTTCGAACTGTTTTATATTACAAGTGCTTTGTGAACGAATTGTCTACTGGAGGCCAACACTGGATTCCCGTCGTACTATAGAGTCGAATAATTAAGTAATTAAATGTTGACATGGTGGGACTGTTTAAACCTACCTCAGCTTATCTACTTTGGTATAGTTCGGGATAGACCTAGAGCTCATCCAACAACTCCCCTCTAATTGCCCGGTTGGTAGATGGCGCAAGGATATCTCTAGATCGCTTTTTAAATGCTCATGCTTCTGCATTATAAAACTGGACAGACTCGAAAAGGCTCTTACATACGAGTACCTGGTCTTTTTAAGTCTTACATAAGGATACCTGGTCTTTTTAAGTCTTACATAAGGATACCTGGTCTTTTTAAGTCATCCAAACACAAGCACAGCTTTAGCCCTACGAAACAGCCATTCACCAGTTTGGCTAACCATCCAATTTTTGCTAGGATATAATTTCTAGAGTCTACTATTAATATTTACACCTGCATTCAACCACACTGGACATATAGGCGATCGCTGGCCTAATGTTGGCCAAATAGCTTACAGCATCTTTGTCGCCAATTTGTCTGCTCTGCGGTAGCCTTCTTGTCATACCAAAAAGTCTGTTTATTTCGGTTTAAACAGCTCCTACATCTTTTTTACAATATTATTTCTTATTCTGGCGCAAGACTAATGACCTTGCCCGGAAAAAACAAATCATTATGGAAAATTTAACAAGCCTCAGGACTTGCTAAATAAGGCCAAGACCGGTTCCCGGTTGTAGTGCCGATGATGGTGATGATGACATGTTTTTTACAATATATTGCGTAAGAAGAATCGCACTGTGCTCTGACATTTAAGGGTACTCCAAAATCCCATTTTGTGTCCTGTCCGCAGCGCCAGTTTGTGATATTATTTGTTATGAATATTATGATGCTGATGTGTGTGGTAACTAATCATTCAGTGCGTGTCTTGCACTTCCGCTGTGGAGGTATAGTGGGAAAGGATTAGATTTATTACCTAATTATTCCACTCGCTGTCCCGATGCTGAGCCACGGCTCCAACCGGTTTACAGAGTTCTGTCTTCTGCTGTAGAGGGATCCTTATGTGCCGTCTTTTATCCTCGAAATGCGTTCTGGCTTCTCCCTTACTGAATCTGCAGCACCAATTGCAACACAATCTCATCAACACTGAGTTGTATGTCCGTCTTCCTGTTCAAGTCCAACAATGTTTTCCATTGAATTCTCTCAATTCCAAAAAAAAGAAAATCAACTGCTAAGCTTCAGATATACGGCCCGAATTAGGTTTCGATTACACCTCAATCCCAACCGAACAACACTTTACTGTGTAAAACAAAAAAAAAAAACAACATTAAACTATTTAACAAAAAAAAAAATTAAACTATTTAAAAAAAAAAAAAATACGCGCACTGTGCATATCAAAGTGTATATTCATTTGAAAGATTGCTATGACATGTACATTCCGCGATATCGTCGGGAGAAATTTTCGACTATATTTCGGATGTATGGCTGATGGCCCGGACTGACACGGAGGCAAGTCATGATGGTACCTTCTGAGATAAAGAATTCCGGAGGTAAACTAATGTAGTGCTTCAAGAAACCCTACCATTTCTCTCCCACATACACATGTACCCACCTACAAAAATCCCATCCAAAAATTCCAGCCAAGCAAATCGAACCAAAAGTTCAATTCTCGAACATTGAGCTCAATTCCTTAAAATTCAAAAAGCATAATGCATATCTTCACATGTTTGGTATGCGCAATTAACACTTCTTAAAACCTAGAATCCTAAACCTAAAATGAATACGTGTCTAAACAAAAACATGTCTATTTGATCCGCCGACACACAATTCAGGCAATCTAGACATTATAATGCATATCTCCACATCCCAGATGTTTTATGACTTGCAAATAGACACAGATTCCCAGATTCTAATTTCACATCCAATTCCCACGGACTTTGTGTTACCCATCTGAAGTTCATGCAAACTCTTGTTTGCATTAGCCAGATGGATAACACAAACAAACCCCAAAAAGGATCGGTGATAAGTGGCGATGCGTCCGGATTTCGAAAGAAGAAGATAACAAAAGATACAGATAGAGTCTGAATCGAGAGTCGGAATCGACAAGTAGTAAATAGTAAAAAGAGTAAGTAAGTAAGAAGAGCTCCTCCAAAGTTATGAAAATCCAAATATAAAATTATTCTTTTAAAAAGAAGCAAGTTGTGTTTTAATTTTCAATTACTGTACAGAAAGAAATTCGTTGGTCGCAGCATTGTTCGAACCGCGATTTCTTTGTTTCTCTCCTGGTTAACGGAATTGACTTTTATCAACAGTGTTTATTTCTCGCGTGTGTATGGACACTTGCGTCCTTAGAAATCAGTATACTCGTGCGGCAACACCTTCGGTATTTTGTTCAGAAGGACAGAATACACACGTTCGACACATCTATCAAGGACAACAACGGTAGCCCACCCTCCCCCGGCAACCGGAAGCACTGTGGTGCACCAGAAATATACTATTTTCCCGAATGGCTGTCTGGTCACAGAAACACACAATACCATCACAAGGCCTGTGAGTAGGGCGTTCAAATATACTCACAGCTTGTGAGCTTGGCCAGCTTGTCGTAAAAGGCGACTAAAGGCCGAGCGGTAGGTGGGGTACCAACGCCCTGCTGCCCGGCGAAATACCACCCCATCAAGTGATAGGCTCCGTGAAATGGTCGGAAGAAATCCCTGGCCATCTTCCGGAGCTTGGCTGATGCACCGTTTCGAGAAAAGGTTGGTTTAGGTGGTAAGTCGGTTCCAAGGTCACGCTATGCATTCGGCGATATCATCGAGAGAAATATTCGACTATGTTTCGGATGTATGGCTGATGATCGGCACTGACACGGAGACAAGTCATGATGGTAACTTCTGAGATAAAGAATTCTGGAGGTAAACTAGTTTCCCATTCGGATCTCTGGGGCGACTATGTCAGGGGGAACATCATGCAAATATTATGATAAATAACCGAACTTTAAAAAATTTCTCATCGCATAATCGGGCTCGCTCTCGAGGCTCTGTCTACTTTCGACTGATATCGGCATTTTGTAACATCAAGGGCATCGGTTTCACCAATAAACACCGTCCACCTCTATTTGCAAACAGTGAAACCTGATATCCTTCCCCTAACCAGGACCCAGGTTGATTCGTCAAATGATTTGACATATCTTCCTTGTTCAGGATACGAATTATATTCGAGATTCCGTTTTAAGAGCGAGCTCTGCGTCTTCACGCGGTCCGATCTGGGTTGCCAGAGGATGGTGTGGCGGTTCCGCCAAACCCCACGGTCTACTTACCTGAAGAACCCCACAACTCCGACCCAATCTTATAAGTTCGCTAATGCTATCGCATTAGCACCTTAAATGCTTTACGCATCTAGGTTATCTAAGGTATAACCTAAAAGTCCCTGTAAAAGAATTCTTACCTTTCATGCATCTCTTCGCATACAAATTCCCTACAAGAATTCTTTTCCATTATACAGGAGCATAAAACCAAAACCTATTCGGTACCTTCGGTCGCCAGGTAAATTGCAACTTTCCCACGCCTACACCGCAATCTCCCCGCAGCAAAAACATTTCCTGCCCAAGGATAATTAATGCTTTCAATGCATTATCTGGAAATGTCTGTAAAGAATTTTTCCTACAAGGGCATTCATACATGTATCAATGCATCTCTGCATTAGCGACCAAGAACCGAATTCCCAATTAGTGTAGATATTCACACTAGAGTTCGACCCTGGCCTCGCCTTAGATGCCATGCACAATTGACAGATGGTATACACAACCGTCATTGTGTAACCATCTAAATTACGTTCCAAAGACTTGCAACTATTGATTCAGCTGCAAGCACTTCTTTCGGAAATACTTCTTTGTTTGAATCTTCAAACAATCACCAACGTCGCGCTTACCCGCCGGATTTGATTCAATAGCATAAACATATGCAAACAAAAGAATCCGATTCTTCCAGTTGGCAGAGATACGATATACGATCTCCATTTTCGAACTTCTCTCACGTACCGTCGACTGGATACAGATCAACCACCCAGGTTCTAAAATGTTCGTCCTTGGTGATTTTAATGTGCACAATTCCGGCTGGCTGGTGTATTCTAACAGAACCGACGAGACTGGGAGGCTAGCGGAGATGTTCGCTGTTAGCCGCAATTTGACTCTACTTGTGGAGGAACCTACGCGAGTGCCGGATTACCGAGGTGGTTATGCGAACGCCCTGGATCTGTTTTTAACGCCCGAGTCGAGCTTTTATACCATGGAGATTGCTGCGCCACTAGGAAACTCAGATCACTACTTGATACCTGTTGCGCAACCACTTGAATTTTAAGAGAATAACCGACCTAAGCAGCTTCGCCATGTATGGAGGTATGGGGCTGCCAACCGGGATGATTTGCGAGATTTCTTCGCATCCTTTCCTTGCTCGAAGGTGTGCTTTGGAGTCTCCGATGTTAACGCATGCACCGAGTCTGTCACAGAGATTATTCTACTCGGGATGGAGATCTACATTCCACATTCTATTAAACAAAGGTCATCTGATAAACCTTGGTTTGATAAAAATGCGAGCAGATTACAGTGGCAAAAAATAGAGCTTTTAAACAATGGCGTTCTGATCCCCGTGAGGTGAACAGAACAAATTTTGTTAAAGTCAGAAACGCGTATAACCAGACGATTGACACCGCGAAGAAGGTTTACAACGACAGAGTGACTAATCAAATCTTTGAGTGCCCAACTGGTTCGCGTTCCTTCTGGTCAATGGCAAGGGCTGTCAGCAGTAACTTCTTTTCCTCCATTAGTGTCGGGCAACGGGACGTTAGTCACAAATTCAAAGGATAAATCTAATGTGTTCGCGAATTTATTTTCCGCGAATTCAAACCTCGATGCTGGTCTTTTGGAACCCCCTGTGGTCGCACCGGTGCGGTCATCGATACGGGATGTGAGGTTCCGCCCCCGTACTATTCAACGCATTCTATGTGGACTGGACTGTAGGAAGGCAACCGGCCCGGACGGAATACCAGCAATAGTCCTTAAGAACTGTGCTCCAGAACTATCGCCTAACCAAATCTTAGCAGACTATTTCGCTTATCTTATGAACGAAGGACCTTTCCTGCCTGCTAGAAAATCGCTCGAGTTCAGCCAACCCCAAAGAGGGGAAAGAAGTGTCTCCCACAAAATTACCGTCCGATAGCATTACTGTCTATTTTATCTAAGGTAATGGAAAAAGTCATCAATACAGAGTTAGTTAAGTATTTGGAGTGCTACGGACTTATGAATGATCGTCAATGCGGATTCCGTGCCAGGCGCTCCACGAGAGACCTTTTGACCCTTATAATAGAACATAAGGACATCTGCGATTGAACGGCATGGTGAGTCAAGGGCGGTCGCATTGGATATCTTCAAGGCTTTTGCCCGAGTCTGGCACGGGATATTGCTGAATAAACTTCGCTCATATGGACTTTCTCAGCGGCTTTGCGAGTGGACGAAGATCTTCCTCGAGAATCGATCGATCCCGATTGTTTTGGGGTGATATCTCACCTTGGAACCGACTTACCAGCTAAACCAACCTTTTCTCGAACCGGACCATCGGCCAAGTTCCGGAAGATGGCCAGGGTTTTACTAAAATGACGACTACAAGCTCTTGGGAAATGTGACACTGAAATATCGGGTTTTCCAATAAGGACTTGACAACTTTGAATTTAATTTGTGAACGCACCCTTTCACTAATCATCGAACTGTCACTGTCAATTTATTCAGTAAACTCAACATTTTCATCGTGGTTAAGTACACGAACGAACAACGTCTGCAAATTATAAAAATTTACTACCGAAAAAAAATTGGCAAGTCCCTATTGGAAAACTCTAGGGTTATACAATAGGGACTTGACAACTTTGAATTTAATTTGTGAACGCACCCTTTCACTAATCATGGAACTGTCACTGTCAATTTATTCAGTAAACTCAACATTTTCATCATGGTTAAGTACACGAACGAACAATGTCTGCAAATTATAAAAATTTACTACCGAAAAAAAGTTGTCAAGTCCCTATTGGAGAACCCATTACTTTCCAATTTTGTTTTTACTAGTATCCTATTCCCAGTCGCTCTTGGGATGCGGAAAATCATATATACAGGCACGATTTTCGCTGCCTACGTGGCCGAAGATGATATAAGGGTCATCTCGTATTTTCACACTTTTATTTCCTGTTCATTTTGGAAGGAGTTGTGTGATTTATGATCCTGGTTAGGTTTCATCGCTCTATTGTTTTGCCATGAACAATGTTGTCATAACTTATTTAAAATAAAGTGCAGTCAACCTTCCTTGATCATTGTTCTTTATGTTATTCGCCTTTATGACATCTGGGTACAATTTCTCTTGGCCGAACTCCGAAGAAAGGAAACCCTAACGGCTTGCCCATCAAAGGAGGATGACAAAATTCGTGATCGCTTGATGCGTTTCTGATTAACCTCTTTATCTGGGATATATCGAGATAGTCAGATTTGGCGATAACGTATATATGGTAGTTATCGCTATTGGCTAATTGTGTTTACCCGGCATTCGGGTCGCCCACCAATTTTAATTTTCGAAGCGTCATCGATACTAAGAAAGGAATCGACTGTTGGCGGTTTCTCTCTTTCTCGTCATCTTCGCAAGAGTTTGTAAAGTATGAATAACTCGAAAATTGTAAGTGTCGCAAATCAAGACCGGCACATGTTCTTCGCCACTGTCCTATCGCAAGGCTTCCCAGCAGATTGTCCTTTGCAAGGGATTTATGTCCCGTCTACTGGAATACATTCAGTTCAATCTTTCTGTTACTTCGTTTCGTGTTTGCGGTTGTAAATCGTTGTAGCGCCTTCGGAATCGCTCTCTTGCATATCGGGCTGCGGCGACATCATGATTTCCCTTCCCCGAAATGGATCCAGGGGAAAAAAATCCATATATATCAAATCGCCTAATAGGAAAACTACAACTAGGGCGAACAAAGGAGCAAGGTTTAACGGCGTCTTACGACGAATCGCAAATACTATAAAAACTTCTACTTCTGGGAATCGGTGCATTCATACTAAGCTGTGGTAACAGAAATATCCATACGGGCATAGTTCCAATAAATTCCTGGTCGCCATCAGTTAAAATGAATGTAGTTCTTAGAAAGTCACTGTTGTGATTCGTGTTTAAAGTTTCGATTCGGTCAAACTAGCTGTCGGAACATAAATAAGACTGTAATATGTCTGAAAGCAAAAATGAAAATAGAATAAACGGAACGAAAGGTATAGTATTGCGTATTATTTTACTAATCGGATGTCGGACGACTTCTACGCTCGCTGCCCGCGTCCCATTCGGCACGCCCCACAGGGCCAATAACTTCCCAAGGCAATTTCTTATCGAATACAGATAAGAGGTTCGAGTGCCTTTTAGTACGCATCCGAATCTCGAATAAGTGAACACTAGTAGAAACAAATAACTGTAATTAAATTTTGGGATTTGAAAGGGTTTGACAAACCCCAGTAGGGCTTGTTGGCCTTTAACAACCGTCTGCATATCCGATGCTATAGTGCTACCTGTTAATCTAAGATAAACACTCCACTATTCTAATTTCATGTTCTCCAGCGCTAAGTATTTAACGAATATTGACTCGATATGAGTGAAAGCTTCTTGTGCAGTCAATTATGTTGTACTCATGATATGAATTTGGTATGCGGGTTCATACAGGCCAGTAAATAGAATAGAATAGTTAGGAGTAACTAGCTGACTTGACTCCGTTGAGGGTTGTGTAATCCTTTGCTGGCATGCCTCTATACTTTTTGATAATGCACTTCTCTGGGTGGCCAAGTACTCTGAAAATGTCTCTCCCATGTCCATACTATGCTTTGATGAAAATTGACTAGAGTCTTCTGTATCTAGCATGTCTTCCACTATGGCTATATTATGTGGATGCTAATAATGTCCTTTGTCTCCACCGTCAGAGTTTCAATACATTCATCTGACGTTAAAGTGTCCCTTTCCACACTATCCGTCGGGGTTATCACCATCCTCTTCTGGAAATCTTCTGTTCGGAGCTTGATGTAGATTGTCCATCATTGAACTGTGATCGATTAATTCTTCATCGTCCTGCACTTCGATTGTGGTGTACTTTGGTGTTAAGGAAGACTTCCGTTGGTTCGTATCGGTTCGGCTGCTGTCGTGGTCGTAATAACGCCCGACTAGGCTGTCGTCGTTGTGAATTGAACAGACCACTGCCTCTTGTGGAGCAACGGATGACTGGCTGTCGTCGTTGGGAAAAGCATAGACACTGCCGCGGGTCACCAACACTTACCTTAGAGAGAGGGGGAGCTGTCGGATCAATACTTCAATAATTATTTTGTTATTCGATTAATTGTGCTATATGACAATTAGGTGTGTGTTAAGGAGTAACTAACTGACTTGGCTCCGCTGAGAGTTGTATAATCCTTGATAATGCACTTCTCTGGGTGGCCAGTCTCTCCCATGCCCATACCATCATCATCATCATCGGCACTACAACCGGGAACCGGTCTTGGCTTTATTTAGCAAGTCCTGAGGCTTGTTAAATTTTCCATAATGATTTGTTTTTTCCGGGCAAGGTCATTAGTCTTGCGCCAGAGGCTCCCCGACGGGGAATCGAACCCCGGTCTCCCGCGTGACAGGCGGGTATACTAACCAGTATACTATCAAGGAGCCTGCCCATACTATGCTTTGATGAAAATCGACTAGTCTTCGGTATCTATCATGTCTTCCACTAAGGTTATATTATTTGGGTGCTAATAATGTCCTTTGTCTCCACTGTCGGAGTTTCAATACATTTATCTGACGTTAAAGTGTCCCTTTCCACACTTGTAATATCTGTGAGGGGTTATCACCATCCTCTTCTGGAAATTTTCCGTTTAGAGAATGATGTAGATTGTTCATCATTGAACTGTGATCGATTAATTTTTCATCGTCCTGCACTTCGATTGTGGTGTACTTTGGTGTTAAGGAAGACTCCCGTTGGTTCGTATCAGTTCGACCACCGTCGTGGTTGTAATAACGTCCGACTAAGCTGTCGTCGTTGTGAATTGAACAGGCCACTGCCTCTTATGGAGTAACGGACGGCTGGCTGAGGTCGCTGTGAATTGCACAGGCCACTGCCTCTTGGGGGACAAGGGACGACTTGCTGTCGTCGTTGTGTATTGAACAGACCGCTGCCACTTGTGGAGTAACGGACGACTTGCTGTCGTGAATTGAACAGACCACTGCCTTTTGTGAAACAATGGGCAACCGGCTGTCGTCGTTGTGAATTGCACAGGCCATTGCCTCTAGTGGAGCAAGGGACGACTAGCTGTCGTCGTTGTGTATTGTACAGACCACTGCCTCTTGTGCACCAACGAACGACCGATTGTCGTCGTTGTGAATTGCACAGGCCACTGCCTCTAGTGGAGCAAGGGACGACTGGCTGCCGTCGTTGGGAGAAGCATAGACACTGTCGGGGATCACCAACACTTTACCTTAAAGCGAGGTGGAGCTGTCGGATTTCTAATAGTCCGGGTGGTCCTGATAGAGGATGAGCTGGTGGTCTTGCCGAGCACTTGCAGAGTGGGAATGCTTTGCTGATGGTCGGTTCACTTGAATGAACGGTCATGATTCTGATTTCAAAGAGGTTCACTTTTAATAACTCTCGTTCAGGAGTTGATGAGCACTATAAGCCGACACTTCTCACAAGGCACGCCCCAACTTCAGAGTTATAAAAAAGTTGTATTTTATTGACTGATTATTAATTGCACTAAGATGGTGCTTAAGGCGCGGAACTGCCGACAGAAATTCCCGACTACAAAAATCAACTTGCACAACTGAATGATGGATACTAGGAAGTCTGAACAGCTCGTTTGGGCATAACTGTTGAACACCACCGTCCAACACTAAGTCTGAGCACAACTGCTGAACACTAAGTTTGAACACATCAGCTGGACACAACGTCTGCACATCACCGCTCGGGAACGAGGACTCCCAAAAAACTCTCACTCCTAAAAAATGACCGTGTCGTACCAAACGAGGGGGAATTTCCCCTCACGTCCTCACGCGTCGGGGTTCACTCCGCTTCTTTTTTTTTTTTTTTTTTTGTTTGGTTTCGGTAGGAAGGTGGAAATCTTGAAAAGATACCTCTGGGACGATCCAGAGGCACGTCGGGTTTTTACCGACTAAACCCACCTCCCGCCAGGCTCATATTACCGTTGATCCACGCGGATTTTTTTTTTAGATATTCCTTCGTGTGGTGGCACGAGGTTTACCCTTTACTCCGCTCGTCGCGTCGCAACTGCAGCATCATGTTACATAGAACATCATTTCCCACGGACCATGCCTGTTTTGTGTGTGTGTGTGTGTGGGAATCCGCTGATATGCCACACCTACTCTGCCGATCCAATATCTTGGAAAACGCAGCTGAGTAATTCAGTGCCTACTCTGCAACTTTGATCATCATGCAACACAGTAGGTGTTGACATAGCGTTTAGACGCATTACCATATTAGATCTTCGTTCCGAGATGGAATCACATCATCGTTGTAAAGATATTATTATTCCATCCCGATCATGACGATTGAGAGAAGAATGCCCGTGTAAACATGAGCCATGTGGTCATTTCAATAACCATTTATAGGAAAGGGTTTTGTTGTTGTTGTTGTAGGAAGGTGGAAATCTTTAAAAGTTACCTCAGAACCAATCCAGAGACATGCCGGACTTTTACCGACTAAAGCCACCTCCCGCCAGGCACATACTCCCGTTGATTCCCACGGAACTTTTTTTTAGATATTCCATCGCGGATCGGGGCGGAGTTCACCTGTTACTCCGCGCGCGGCATCGCAACTCCTGCATCATGTTACAATATCATTTGCTACGGAACATACGTGTTTGGAACTTAGCATGTATTCTATTACTCCTGTCGGAGTAACTATACGTCTCATATGTTCTTGGGCGATGTTCTAACAGTGTGAAACAAAATATCGGACAAGTGTCCACCACGGCTTCGGCGGCAGACCTCGATGCTCTTATCTACACGTTGATCTAGTGGTATCCACGATATTGATGCCTGCAATAATGGCCGTCTTTAGCTCTTGAATGGTGTTAGGCTTACACACACCTTATTTCGACGACGATAACGCTAAAGAAAGAAATCTAACGGGGTCGGAATGCATGATCTCGGTGGCCAGGTGTAATCGCCGTGCGTTTGACTACTGTTCTTGTGTAGTCTTTTCATGACTATCCTGTAGGCGCTGCCCCATGGGTTGTTATTCAATTCATCCATTAGGGAGCAGAACGCGTCATATTTACTTTTGCCGATCATATTCCTCAACTTCTTCCGTTTGTTGACGAATTCCGCATGTAAATGTGGGGAGGTATTATGGTTTCTTGCTCTTTGTTGCAAGCGTCGTAACCTGTTGCACTCCGATCGCACATGGGCGATTTCTGGATTCCACCAATACACTGGTTTGATAGCCCCTGCTGGTTGTCTTTGTCGTGGCATAGAAGCATCGCATGCGTTAGTTACCCACTTCATGACTTTTTCAGCCTGCCTGTTCGCATCGGCCTCTGCGTCAAACTGTTCGATTTGGTCTTCCAGCATATATTCGAGCAGTTCCGCATCGAGGTCCTTCTCTTTCTACCCATTTTTTTGGGCTTTCTTCGCCAATTTGCCAGTGATGAATCCCCTGTGCGGTAATATTTCGTACATCACGGCTTGGTGGTCACTATGGATGTAGGTGTCCAAAACTCGCCACTCCATACTTCTTGCCAACATAGAGCTGACAATTGTGATGTCGATTTTGGACCGGCCTCTCTCGTTTATGAAGGTGTCATCAATACCATCATTAAGTAACACTACATCCCACATCTAGGACTGCAAAGGCTTCGAGTAGTACCTGGCATCTACTGTTGGTCCTTGTCCTTCCCCATTCTACTGCTCAAGCGTTGTAATCTCCAGAAACTATAAGATGGCTCTTATCTCTAGCTTCTTGTGTTACCCTGCCCAAAAAAGATTTGAATTCTTCTGTTTCCCACCTTGGGGGAGCGTAACAACAGTAGAAACAAATTCCTCTGATCTTCGCATAGGAAAGTCCTTCCAGCCGCTGGACACTTCTGCATACCATGGGGGAATTTCCAGTTGTCCAGGTGGCCGCGGTTCCGCTGCTGTCTTGCTCCCATGTAATAGTACCTGTGCCAGGCATCCAGATGAGTATAACACCGGCACCATATTCCTTAACCGTTTGGGAAAGATCATGTGCGGCTCCACAATCATCATCATCATCATCGGCACTACAACCGGGAACTGGTCTTGGCCTTATTTAGCAAGTCCTGAGGCTTGTTAAATTTTCCATAATGATTTGTTTTTTCCGGGCAAGGTCATTAGTCTTGCGCCAGAGGCTCCACGACGGGGAATCGAACCCCGGTGTCCCGCGTGGCAGGCGGGTATACTAACCACTATACTATCGAAAAGCGGCTCCACAATGGTTTAAGTTAATTTGAATGCACTTACACCTGTCCATTTTTATTCAGGAGGTTGTACATCGCGTTTTTAAATGCTCGGCATTTGTAACTCCCTGTTGAGTGGTGGTTACCGCCTTCGCATCCTGATTCGCAGAACATGCGTTTGGGTTGTGCTTTACAGCCTTTCTCACCGCATTTCAAACAGTTTTCCGAACGATCTTCTTCGGATTTGCAGGATTTCGCCACATGACCGTATTGCCAACATCTGAAACATCGTGTGAGTGTGACGTGTTATCGTAGTCTGCATCTCACCCATCCGACCCGGAGGAAACCTGTAGCCAGCAACATGCGAGTCTTTTCTCTTGGTATGCGGATCATGGCAGTCTATGTGCCATCTGGTTTCCTTCTTAAACTCTTTACCGCTTCCTTTGGGATCGCGTTCAGTGCAGGGAACTCTATAGCGATCGCTGCCAGGATTTCCTCCACAGTGGTAACCTCATCTATATCACGACACTCGACCATGATTTCCCGTGACACTGTTTTTACACTGGCATCTTCCTTTAGTACTTGTTCTACCTTTGCTTTCAGTCTCAGTGATGGCATCTGGACGGCGTTTCAGTTCTAGCAGCAATTCCCCTTTTGCTGTCTTTCGAACTTTATTTACGCTATTTCCAAGTTCACTTACCTCGGGCTTGGCCTTCATGAACTTCAGTATATCCGCATATGTTTTTCCCCGGTTTTGGCCTCTTTTTTTCACAATTATGACCTAACCTTTTTAGACTCTTCACTCACCAACCTCGCATCCCTCTTTCTTCCCTTCTGGCCAATTGTAAACCAATTGTAATTGGGTGACCCATCATTGATCTGCCCCGGGACCCTGCTTACGGTATAATTGCCGTTTTAGGAGATATATGTCGAACTTTCCGCCCAGAACACCCATCGTCCGATCCATACCGCCCAGTTTTGTCCTCAAAAACTTCCTTAACGTGTCTCCGCAGTGGTCGCGGTCGTCGTTCTCGGTAACTACTTGTTGGGCGTTGTTTTCGAAGAAGTACGGATCAATGGCGCTACCCGCCCAAAAACCGCACCATACAGTGACTTGGGAAAAGTCGACGAACATTCTTGGATATTTACCCACCAAGATGCGATAATTCTGCTTGTTGACAAATCCACTGAGTTGGAATGTGCTTCGTCACTGAAGATGCATGAAAAGTTACCATTTACTGCAGCCATCTCATGCATTCATTGCGACAGAGTTCGGTTTCTGTGTCAGCTGGACCTTGTTCACGCGCAGAATCAAATCCTTCGTCAAAATCTCGAACAACGTGGTCGGTGTAAGATTCAACTCCTAGGCGCGATGGCTAATAGAAGGGTCAGTGCTCAGTGACACGTCCTTTCTTTTGAACGCTCATTTTCGTAAAAGCCTCGAAATATTTTAATGCCTTGATCGACCGGGTATCGCTCCGTTCTTCAATTTGCCAATGTTTCAACTTTCCAAATGTCAAAAATTGACAATTGACGTTTCGACGTTCTTCCCAATTCCAGTTGTATACCTCTAATGTGAATACGCGTTGACAGAGAGAGGAGACGACGTTTAAAAGCGGGAGAGGTGGGAGTGAAGTCAAAGAACACGGGGTGAGAGTTTGCCCACCTCTGCATTCGCGAAATGGGTTCATTAGAGCCGTAAGACGTGTGATGAGCAGGCAAATAGAAGAGACGAGGGTTTCGCAGATTTCGGGGATTAGTGGAAAATGTGATGGAGGAGAGCGGGCTTGGGTAGTTGATTGAGCCTGAGAGTAGACGGTGGATGAAGAGGATGTCAGCATGAATTCTGCGCTCTTCAAGTGTGTTAGGGTTAATTAGGTGAAGACGGCTCGTGTATGGGGGGAGAGTCCGAAGATTTTCCCGGTTCAGTCGTCAGAGGGCAAAAAACGACGTTGCATGCTTTCGACCCTGCGAATTTGGGACGATTAGTGAGGAGACCAAACCTGACTAGCATATTCAAGAAAGGGACGGACAAAGGTTATATAGAGCGATCTAGAAACGTAGGGATTAGAGAATTCTTTCGACCAGCGTTTCACAAAACCAAGGACAGAGTTGGCCTTTAATGTCATCAATATGTGGGATGAAGTTAAGCTCCCTATCACAAGATGCCAAGGTCACGAATCGTTTGTACATGTGTTATCTGTCGGTTGAGTAAGGCGGGTTCGAACCCAAGGGAGGATAGCTTAAAGAGAATGAGATTGTTTGAAATTTGGTCGAAGGCCTTGCTGAAATCGGTTGTGATTACATCGACTTCGTTGCCGTTCTCTAAGGCACGGAAAGCGTGGGATGAGAATTCAATTAGATTGGTGGTGGTGGACCTACCCGTAAGGAAACCGTGCTGGTTGAGTGAGATGATGGATTCGCAGCGAAATAATAACGCGTTGTAACGAATGCCTTCGAACAGTTTTGGAACATGTGACAGTTTGGCGACGAGACGGTAGTTACTAATATCTTTTTTTGGCCCCTTATGTATGGGGCCAAATTATATATATGTGACTCTGGCGTTACAACAAGAGGGACTATTGTCACCAAGTCCAGCCAGATACTTGCCTACACAGATGACATTGACATCATCGGTAGAACCGAATCGGCGGTACAGGAATCCTTCACCCAGATCGAGCAGGCGGCACAAAAACTGGGACTGCGCATTAATGAGAGAAAAACCAAGTACATGGTGGCAACTTCTGCGAAGAGAAGACCTAACGTTGGTCAAACTATCAGGGTAGTGGAGCACGAATTTGAAGTAGTGCAATCCTTTAACTACCTTGGGTCAATAGTATCAGCCGATAACAATATGGAAGAAGAAATACGCGAACGGCTGATTAAATCCAACAAAGCCTACTATGGTCTATCAAGGCTCTTTAAATCCCGAAATTTATCCAGAACATCCAAGCTACTACTGTACAAGACAATGGTCTTACCAGTACTCATGTATGGATCCGAGACCTGGGTGCTTAATAAAAAGCACTCTGAACTCTTGGCCGCGTTCGAGAGAAAGGTCTTAAGGAGAATTGTTGGCCCCGTATGTGAGGGAGGACGATTCCGGAGACGCTACAACCATGAGTTGTACGCAATCTACCTTGAAGCTCATATTGTAAGAAAAATCAAGCTCGGTAGACTCCGGTGGGCGGGACACCTAGCTCGAATGAGCGAAGAGGACCCTGCCCGGAAAGTCCTTTGTGGCAGGATGTATGGAAGGAGACAGCGCGGCAGACCTTGTCTGCGATGGAGGGATGGCGTAGACCAGGACGCCCAGAGCCTGGGAGTGCTAAACTGGATGACATCGGCTCGAAATCGGGACCGGTGGAGAGATTTGTTAAATAAGGCCAACACCGGATCCCGGTTGTAGTGCCGATGATGATGATGATGATGATGATGTATGGGGGTGACAAAAGAGGATTTCCAAATATTCGGGAAGACACCTTGTGTAAGGGATAGATTGAATACGTTTGATAGCGGGACAGAAAGAGATGAGGAACATTTTTTTAAAAGGACAGCCGGAAGTCAATCAGGTCCAGGGCTGAACTCGTCTTTAAGCAAGTTTAATTTTTCTTCAACTAGGGGATGCTGGACAATCTGGGAGATGAAGGGCTAAGGGAGAATTCGGGCAGGTCTTTGAAGTAAGAGCGGCTCGACTCGAGAGAGTTGCCCGTGAAGGATTTTTTAAAGAAAGAAGCGAAATGATTGGCAGTTGTTTGTGGGTCGGTTGAAGTAATCGTGTCATAGGAAAGGGAGTTGGAATAGGTGTCAGATTTACGTTTATAGTTAATAAAGTGGGAAAAAGTTTTGGGGTCATTTATCAGGTTGTTTTGTGGTTTTGTGAGATAATTTTAGTAAAGAGAGTTGTAAAGCTCGGTGAATTTATAAAAGGAACCGAGAAAGTTGGAGTAGTCCTGGGTAGAGGGTGAATAGCGTTTAGGATTGATAGTGAAGAACGTGTGATTCGAACTGACGCTATGACAGTTAGAATCACCAAAAATTGAACCGAAGCGTAACACATCAGGGTACTGGCCGATTTTGGAAATCGATTTTTAAACTCAAGTATATTCCACTGATGTGAATTGTTTTGTTATCGCTACGGTATACGGCTGTGATGTATTTTCGTATTCGATTTTCGTTCGGTGTTCTTCAATATTTGCGTATATTGTGTGTGTATCTGTTAGAGACGCCACAGGTGTTCTTAGGAAAATGTTCCACAAATTATTGCTCTTGTTCCGAAGAGTAGAGTTTGCGGTTGTACAATGGAGGCGATGATACCGATGTCCTATGTCGAGAATAAGGGACATATAGGGAAATGGCATTGTATATTTCCCTATAGAGAACGGCAGGAGCTTCTTCTACCTCTAGATGATCAAAGCGAAATGCGATTCTGCTAAGATGCTCATTTGATAGGCGAAAGTTAGCTTTGCGGAAGTTGTAGGAAAAGTTGACGTGGGTTGGTGAGGTTTGGGGTAAGCTGTTACGATAAAGGGGTACGAGACACGGGAGGTGGTAATTGTCGATGGTGGAGAACGTGAGAGGACTAAGGTCATCTGAGGAATTAGAGGTGTCCGTTGTAAACACAAGGTTAAGTTGACTCTTCATATGATTTGGCACATTACTTATTTGACGGAGGCATGAGTCGGTGAGACTAGTGACCTTGCCCGGAAAAACAAATTATCATGGAAAATTTAACAAGCCTCAGGACTTGCTAAATAAGGTCAAGACCGGTTCCCGGTTGTAGTGCCGATGATGATGATGAGTCGGTGAGACCGTCTATAAAAAGACATTCCTTTGTATTAGTGGGGTTTGAGGAGTAAAAGGACTGATCGTCTGACAGCGTGCATTGGAAATGGGGAAGGTTGAAATCGCCAATAAAAAAGTAATAAAGGGTAAAAAAGACTTGTCCTTTTTGGAAGAGGTCATTTTCTTGTGAATATATAGATGAAAGGCCGAGAGATCTTTCGACACTATTTGTGGGAGCATATTGAAATTTGTTATGTAATTTCATAAACAGGTTGCGAAGGCTAGGGAAGTCGGTAGGTAGGCTTTCCTACTGAATGGAAACTGCGACGCTGGTTTTCGTCTTACCTTCATAGCAGACTGAATCAGATTTGTTATGGAGGTACGAAAGATAGAGGCGGACATTTTCGTAGGTCGATTTATTTCTAAGTTTAGATGTGGCGTAGCGACTATCAGATGAATTGGTGGATTGTTGTGTGATTTTAACAGTTGGACGTATGAGGGGATCAATAATTGGTCGGGAGGAGAGGGGTGTCGGGCAGGGGCGAACTGTGGATGTGGAAGGGGGTTATAATATCATTATAACACTAATAACTATTACTATAATTACAATATTATATCGAGAAGTGTGCCATAACATTGTTACCTGCCAACATTTTTGAATCAAACATATTATTGTTAATATTTTATCATAATTGTTTTAAGACAATCGTCTAATTTGACCATTTTCTCGTGTTTATTCCTCTCATTTCAGAATACGTTAAATCTTTAGAAGATATGCAAAAATGGATTTTCATATATTAATTGTAATTGCATGTGTATTCTTGCTGTCCCTTTTCTCGTCATTATTTATAAATAAATTTTATGGACGGGGAACATTTGAACAGATCGCAGCTGAAAAAAAAGCAATGAGCGAAAAAATTTATGGTCATGCTAAACTTACGAAGAAACAAGCCCCCCGATCCAAGGTAACGAGCAAGAAGGACCAAAAGACAAATAAACAAAAAAAAGGCACAAAGGTTATTGTTGAGGATACCCAAACCGAGATTGATGATAGCGATGGCCATTCAGAATTACCAATCCTGAATGGAAATGCACAAACTGATCATAATGAGAAGCCAAACAAGAAGTCAATTCAATTTTATGGATCGCACACTGAAATTGGTTCAGAAAGTGAATCTCTAGAAACACCTGCTGATCAAAGACGTTCAAGTGCGGAAAATATTAATCAGAAATCGAATAAGGTTAATAAGCAACGAAAGGGTATATTGAATAAGACAACAAATAATATACAACCACAAAAAGATGCAAAAGAAATTGTAAACGGCGATGAGGCACTTTTGAATAATTATGATATTAAAGTCCATAAGGATAATTCTGAGCACAAGAAAATCGATGGACTTTTAGATGTAAAGAAGCCAAAAGATGTCAAGAAATCAAATAAGATTCATCAAATCAAAAAGGAAAACATTCAACCAACTGATACCGTGGAAATAGTAAACAGTGTTAAAGAGATTAAACAGGTTGAAAAGAAATTAGGACGTACAGGATCACCAAAACCACATGGCAATAAAACTAAATACCAAAATAAGAAGAAAAACGACAAGGACGCACTCGAACTGGACAAAATAAGCGATAACGATACAATTGGCGTCAATTTACTAATGAACTTCTTCAGCCGAGCTGAATTGAATCGCAGTGAAATTCAAATACTAATTGATTACCTTTTGAATAAACAACTTGATATGCCAGAAAACCACGCCGAATGGAGCGATGATATTGTTCAAAAACTCAAGAAACAACTTGAGGAAAAAGAAAAAGCATTGGAAGAAGAACAGAAGGCATCCCTCGGAATACAAGCGAAACTCCGTGAATTACGTGCCGAAATTAACTGTGAACGAATTCAAATGAATGCCAACATTAAGGGCTACCAAGAAGAGATCCAATCAAGGAAAAGCGATATTGTCGCTTTAAATCAAGAAATACAAATACTTAATGAGAAATTTGCAAATGAACGCAAACAATTGAATAAGATACGTCTTGAAAAGCAGACAACCTCACAGGATATATTAATGCAATTGAATCGCGAAAAAGATCGTATTTCTGTTTTGCAAGCTGAACTCGTTCACAAGGAGCAGGCTATCAATGAGCTTAAAGCGGAAATCGCCCACAAGGATCAGTGCATTAATGATTTAAAATGTTTAGTGAATGCTTCACAACAGGGTGTCGAAGATACCAAACAAAAAACTAATGAAATCATTCAAACACAAGTTAATCAGATTCACGTGCTCGAACAGAAACTTGACGAAGCGGAAGTTCTTATCAATGAACAACGTTATGCATTGGAGAAGGTCAAAAACGGAGAAAGTGAACATGAAGTTGAACTGAGAAATCTACAGAATGCTTTAGATTCCAAACAGTCTGAAGTTGATTTAATAAGAAACGAATTGGGCGACAAACAACAGGAAATCGATCAGTTGAAATTAAATAAACAAGAGCTGTTTGATAAAATAAATGAGATGCAACGTATTCTGCATGTTCTGGAAAATGATTCACAGGAACACCATAAAAAGGCTGTCGAATACGAGGCGACCATTAGACAAATGGCAGTTAAAGAAAGTGAACTTACCAAGGATATACAAGAGCGATTTGAGAAAAATAACGTAAGTAGAAATTCTAAATTTCAAGCATGCTCGTAGATTTTAATTTCCTGTTATGTATATAGTTAATTATGTGTAGGGTAGGAACATGAATCTGTGTTCATTTTTCCTTTTCTGGTGTCGTGTCTTTTGCATTCTAAGAAAATCTCACTAGAATGGTTACGCATTGTCCTTGTTTGTCTTTTTGTCTAAAATGTTCGCTCAAAATGCGCCGATAATTTATTCCATGTGGTGTATTATGCGGTATTTTGTATTTTGATTTCTTTGAAACAGTGAGTTTTTCAAATAAACTAAAACCAAGCTGTTTAATGATATAAGCAAAATTGAAAAGGTATTTTCATGTTTGTAATATATACTAAGGCGGATTTAATAACTTTGTCAGGATTACCATAAAGAACCGTAGGTTAGTATAAAAAGTTCTTATTGTATTGTTATTCTATGCATCGATTTCACCTTGAAGTTTTTTTCTTTTTTTTTCCTTTGTATTATTTGACTTTTTTTTACATTGAAAATGTGTCAACTTTTCACTCCTTCCAATTCTTAATTTGCTTCATGAAAGGAAAGATTTTCTTTTCATTTCACTGTTTTTTTTTCCAACTTCATAATTTTATTTTTTATTTCACTATTTTTTTATCTCATTATTTTTACTTAACTTTTTTTCACTTAACTTTTTTTCACTTACTTGTCCGCTTCCTTACTCATATGTCAGTACTCCATTCTAACTTTATTTATTTATATTTTTTCTATTCGTCACTCACTGCAAACGTAGCCTTTCACTTTATGTCTTGCTCTCTGTTCTTTCTCACAGTTTCCTCCTCTCTCCCGGCAAGATATCTTTGTTATTTTTCTTTCCTTCGCACTAAGTTTGGGCCCTCGTGGTTCTTCCATTCTCCTTTCCTTGCGCTACCCCCTTTTTTCTATGTTTCGTTTTCTTTCTCTACGTCCTTTCCCCTATCAATCATTCTCTTCCTTAATGTATTCATATATTTTCTATTCGTCACTCACTCAAACGCAGCTTCTTCACTTTACGTCTTGCTTTCTGTTCTTTCTCACAGTTTCCTCCTCTCTCTCGGCAAGATATCTTTGCTATTTCTCTTTCCATCTGCACTTCCCACTAGGTTTGGGCGCCCGTGGTTCTTCCAATTTCCTTCCCTTGTTCTACGCCCTTTTTTCTATCTTTCCTTCTCTTCCTATACGTCCTTTCCCCTACCAATGATTCTC
Organism: Microdon myrmicae; assembly: GCA_963931805.1. NCBI lineage: Eukaryota > Metazoa > Arthropoda > Insecta > Diptera > Syrphidae > Microdon > Microdon myrmicae. The sequence goes on from OZ007500.1 coordinate 135,472,679, forward strand.
TTCTTCCTCTTTTTTCTTTCTCGTACTCTTCTCTTTCCACGCAGTATTTCTTCATCTTCTTTTTTCACTCTTATCACGTTTCCACTCTCTTTATCCTTCTGTTTTTGCTCCATCTCTTACTGCCCGCTTACGTTCGTCACTTTTTCATTTTTAATTTCCTAGCCTTCCCATTTCTTATTACTCTATTTTCAAGACTGTCACGCTCTATAATAAGTACACTTTTCCCTCTATTTCCATCCTGTTCCTTTCTTTCCATCCTATTTCTACTTCCAGTTCCGGTCTTTACAGTTCACCCTTCTCTTCCTTCTTATTCTTTTCTTCCACGTTCGTTGGAGAGTTGTTGGTAAACTAGAAGGAAAATACTTACAAATGCAAACCCATTACGTACCTAGGTCGCTGCATTTCGGGGTGTTCCTCGGCCTCAATCAACGTGCTTTTAGTCTGGCATTTGAGTAGGTGCCTTCAATTATGGGAACCAAGAAGTTTGAGACCACGTTCCATTTGATTGGGGCGAAGTGTTTCTCTGCCTCGACGTTTCGGTGGAATAACCACGAATTTTTGAGGAACACTCCTCGTGATAATATCTCTAAAACACAAAGATCCGCTACGCGCATTCGATGTGATAGCTACTACAGTTCCGGTCAGTGCTGCGTTTTCGATCAGGCGGGTGGCTCGTCTCTGTATGCTATCAAGTAAGTCAGGAGAATGTTTAAGACCACAGCTCTAGATACGGGAACAATATTCGAGTGCGAGTCTAAGTTGAGATTTGTAGAGGAAAAGTTAGGCCGGGGTAAAATATCTGTTGGATAACTCAATTTTCTGGAGACGGACTTGGCGATATTGGATACGTTTTCATGGCACGATCCATTCCCAAAAACCGTAATGCTAAGCAAATTCATCCTTTCCTTAGATTTAATGGCCTGACCATTCATCGTCAGTTGTGAAACCCACGATTTATTCTTCCGTTGTATATCGCGTCTTCGTTGCATTGAAGACAACGAGATTGGCCTTTCCCCATTATAGGATATCCAGATCCCGATTCAGAGTCTGTCTGACTACATCTCAATTGGTGCGACGTTGATGTGTTAGAACTGGGATTGGGTAATTTACGAGCCTGATGCCTTTGTTAGATGTGATAGCTGTTTCGCAGGCTCCCTCTCCGGAATCGAGCCCTGATTCACCGTAACCCGTTGCTGCAACCATGCTATTCCTAAATACTGCCATCAATAGTTGATAGGACAGACATTTAAAAGATCTATCGTCGGAATCGGCCAATCATTCGAAAATGAGGAAAACTGAATATTTTATCGCTCCTCGATAGTGTAGTGGTTAGTATACCCGCTTGTCACGCGGGAGACCGGGGTTCGATTCCCTGTCGGGGAGCCTCTGGCGCAAGACTAATGACCTTGCCCGGAAAAAAACCAATCATTATGGAAAATTTAACAAGCCTCAGGACTTGCTAAATAAGGCCAAGACCGTTCCCGGTTGTAGTGCTAATGATGATGATGAATATTTATCACCTATTGATTCTAATAAATCATTAATATAAAACGACAATAAAATTCGCGCCACCTCGAAATTCATAGAGTAAAGATTCGAAGACACCGTCTGCCACAAACCGAATCGATCTACTTTCGAGGAAACTCTTCACCCAATCGCAAAACTGTTGGCAAAGTTCGGGCGAGAGAAGCTTACTTAGGTTCTGTGTCTGAAGCGTTATCTAACCGCCGACGAGTTAGGACGTGCCCTCCTGTCTCGTGATCCGTACCATCGGATCAATCGTGCAACCCGTTTGGGTATCTTAAATAAACATAAGATGGCATTTCTTCCAATTCTCTTGAAGACATGTTCTTCTTCACTCGATAAACCACTGCGGAAACTCTTCCATTTGTCTTATTCTACTAGCCCTTTCCCAAACAGATGGAAGTCAGCGAACATTCAGCCAATTCTCAAAAGGGGTGACAAATCATCCCTCTCTTGTTATCGACCCATAGCACTAACTTCTATTCTCTTGAGGGCAATGGACTTGTGGCGTTCCTAACAGATACACACACAATACACAAGCAAATAGTGAAGAACACCGAAAGACAATCGAATAAGAAAAAGCATCAGCCGTATACCAAGCAATAACATAGCAATTCGACATTCGAATTCGTACACGCGCAGTTGCCTGATGTGTTGAGCATTGGTTAAATTTTTAGTGATTCTCACCGTCACAGCGTCGGTTCGAATCACACGCTCTTCATTATCATCGCATCGCGCGAACGACGGAGCGAGGAATGAGCGACCGAGAGAACGTCGGAGCAGGCGTGTAAGCCGGTGCTCTGTGCAGAAGTCGGGATCGTAATAGTAAAGTCCCGTTTACCCTATAGAAGATTGTGTGCTGTTTGTATATATATCACGTCGGGGTCACCAATTATAGCGTTAGTGAAGAACGTGTGATTCAAACTGACACTATGACGGTGAGAATCACTAAGAATTGAACCAATACATTCGTCCCAAAATGGAGTTCAACTCCCATATATTTGGTCAGGTGCATTCTCAACTGCGCTACACGTGCTCGATAGGGTGCGAAAACGAGAAGTGAATTTTATTGAGGACGCTGACGTAAGTCATTCAATTCCTTTGTTAGATCATAGGCGTAACGTACCATACCTATCTGTTTTCTATAGGCATTACCACTGTCGCTGCTAAACTGAACTTGCTGAATGTGTTCCGCCCTTTCAGACATTTTCTCCCGATACCCGTCAATCTGTGAATGTTCATCAGTTCACGTTGAAAGTCAACTCCAGGCGCACAAATAAACATATTGCATGGGAATCATGGGAGTCATGGAATTGTGGGGTAATAGCTTTGGTAGGTGGGATTTGCTCTTTAAGCGTATTTGGTGGATGAAACTTAGGTGGAGGAAGCATTAAAGGACGACGGGGTGCCCGGTGTCTATCGTAATTCGCGCGTAAGTGTAAAAAAAAACCAGAACCTTCAATAGCACAGAAGTTAGTGCTATGAATCGATAGAAAAGGAGGGATGATGGGTCATAGTGTGCTGCTTATACTCAAGTTTAGGCGGAACTGATGTGTCAAGTAGCATAGACTTGGCTGAGAAATGTGTATGTAGATTCGCTTTCTCTGTTGCCTTAATGACTGGTTTGAAATCAACTAGAAACGAAGGAATGAGGGAGGAGACACAATTTTTGATACACCATACAATGCCCACAACTTTATATTTGGTTGTACCACATGAAATGTCCGATTTTATAGTAAAAATTTAAAACCCAATATTTTTTCTCCATAAATTTTTATTAAATCAAAATAGGATCCGTTGGCATCTATGATATTCTTCCAACGTGATCATCATCATCATCGGCACTACAGCCGGGATTATCCGGTCTTGACCTTGTGGCGACTCTAACAGATACACACACCATTCACAAGCAAAATAGTGAAGAGCCCCGAACGAAAAATCGAATAAGAAAATACATCAGAACCGTATACCATAGCGATAACAAAAATAATTCACGTCAGTGGAGTATAGTCGAGTTTAAAAATCAAATTTTAAACACGGTCAGTAGCCTGATGGGTAACGCTTAGGTTCAATTTTTTTCGTGATTCAAACTGTTATAGCGTCAGTTCGAATCACACGATCTTCTTCACTATTATTTCAAACGTTATAGCCTTATTTAACAAATCTCTCCACCGGTCCCGATTTCGAGCCGATGTCATCCAATTTGGCACTCCCAGGCTCTGGGCGTCCTGATTTACATCATCCCTCCATCCCAGACAAGTTCTGCTGCGCTGTCTCCTTCCATACATCCTGCCACAAAGGACTTTTCGGGCAGGCTCCTCCTCCCTCATTCCAGCTAGGTGTCCTGCCCACCGGAGTGTACCGAGCTTGATTTTTCTTACAACATTAGCTTCAAGGTAGATCGCGTACAACTCATGGTTGTAGCGTCCCCGGAATCGTCCTCCCTCACATACGGGGCCAACAATTCTTCTTAAGACCTTCCTCTCGAACGCAGCTCAGGGTTCAGAGTGCCTTTTATTGAGCAACCAGGTCTCGGATCCATACATGAGTACTGGTAAGACCATGGTCTTGTACAGTATTAGCTTGGATGTTCTGGATAAATTTCGGGATTTAAAGAGCCTTGATAGACCATAGTAGGCTTTGTTGGATTTGATCAGCCGTTCGCGTATTTCTTCTTCCATCGGCTGATACTATTGACCTAAGGTAGTTAAAGGATTGCACTACTTCAAATTTGTGCTCCACTATTCTGATAGTTTGACCAACGTTAGGTCTTCTCTTCGCAGAAGTTGCCACCATGTACTTGGTTTTTCCCTCATTAATGCGCAGTCCCAGTTTTTGTGCCGCCTACTCGATCTGGGTGAAGGATTCCTGTACCGCCGATTCGGTTCTACCGATGATGTCGATGTCATCTGCGTAGGCAAGTATCTGGTTGGACTTGGTGACAATAGTCCCTCTTGTTGTAACGCCAGAGTCACGGATTGCTTTCTCCAATGCCAGGTTGAAGAGGAGGCAGGCCAGACCGTCCCCTTGTCGGAGTCCATTATAGATGTTTGTTGGTTTGGACAGCAATCCCGCTACTTTTGCTTGACTAGTTACGTTGGTCATGGTCGACCTACAAAGTCGTATCAATTTATTTGGAATGCCGAATTCTCTCATGGCATTATATAGTTCTACCCTGGCTATGCTGTCGTAGGCGGCCTTGAAGTCTATAAACAGATGATATAGTGGAATCTTAAATTCCAGACATTTTTCCATCGCCTGACTAAGGGTGAATATCTGATCAATTGCTGATTTGCCTGGGATGAAGCCACACTGATATTGACCAATGATGGCTTTAGCGTATGGGGATATCCGGTGTTGTAGGATAGTGGAGAGTATCTTATAGGCGGTACTCAGCAATGTTATACCGCTATAGTTGCTGCACAGTGTGATATCTCCCTTCTTATGTATGGGGCAAATTATACCACGACGCCAATCTTCCGGCATCTCCTCTTGCTCCCATACGTGCACCACGATCTCATGAATTGCGTGTTGTAACGCTGTCCCTCCTTGTTTGATCAGCTCAGCTGGTATGCCATCAGCTCTGGGGGCTTTATTTGATTTGAGCTGTCTTATGGCTTTTAATGTTTCCTCAATGCTTGGCGATGGCAGCGTTTGGTCTTGATTTTGCATTGGTGGACCCTCCAATTGTTCTGTCAGCTGACCATTTAGCAGTTCATTGAAGTGCACTTCCCATCGCTCCAGAGTGCCTTCAGAATTGGTGATCAGATTACCCTCTTTATCCTTGCAGTAAGTGCAGCGTGGTGTATACCGCGTCATACTGCGGATTATTTGGTAGAACTTCCGCGCCTGGTGCAGACCTCGCTCTCTACTTTTCTCTATTTCACAGACAAGGTTTTTTGAATCAGATTACCCTCTTTATCCTTGCAGTAAGTGCAGCGTGGTGTATACCGCGTCATACCGCGGATTATTTGGTAGAACTTCCGCGCCTGGTGCGGACCTCGCTCTCTACTTTTCTCTATTTCACAGACAAGGTTTTTTTTTCCAGGCATTTTTCTTTTGTCTGTGAAGTCTTTTTTCAGATCTTCTGCGCTCGTTGTATTTCTCCTCGCGTACCCGCGTCCTTTGAGACTGCTGCATTGTCCGGTATGCAGCATTCTTACGTTCAGTCGCTAGTTTGCACTCATCATCAAACCAGTGCCCTAATCTCTACGACTACTGCCTAAGATGGAGTTGGCAGTACTAATAACAGTATTCTTAAGGCTTGTCCATTTCTCTTCTACGCCCGGCATTCTGGTCCCGGGACTTGCTCTCCCTTCATCGAGCTCTTCGAGGGCGAGCCTTAACCCATGACCAAAGGTGTTACTGGTGTTCTCATTGCGTAAGGCAACCGTGCTGATTCGAACGTGATCCGCGGATGCAATACGTCTCCATAAGGCAATCTGCGCTCGAAAAACTATACCAACATGATAGTGATCCGAGTCGACGTTGGCACCTCGGTACGTTCGTATTGCAATCAGGCTCGAGGAGTGGTGGCGATCTATCAACACGTGGTCAATTTGGTTGCGAGTGGCTCCATCAGGTAATACCCACATAGCTTTGTGTATATCTTTACGCGGAAACCTGGTACTGGCAACGAGCAAGTTCTTTGATGCTGCCAGTTCGATGACTCCTAGTCCATGGTCATTAGTGTTCTCATGCAAACTATGGAAACCTGCGTAGTGCCTGAAAACCGGCTCCCGACCTATTTTCCCATTCAAATCACCGAGAACGATTTTCACATCGTATCTTGGGCAGGCATTGAGGGCCCGTTCGACGTTCTCGTGGAAATCTTCTTTTGCGTTGTCAGGGGATTCCTCTGTAGGTCCGTGAACATTTAAGAGGCTTATGTTCTTAAACTTGCCTCGCACGCGAAGAGTGCATAGCCTTTCGTTTTTTGCATACAAGCCGATAATGGCAGGCTTCAGTTTTTGGCTGTCTAGAAAGCCTACCCCGTGTACATGATGTTTTGCATAACAGCTGTAATAAATGTCATACTTGTGTCTTTGAATTACATCACTCCCCGTCCATCTTATTTCTTGTAATGCTGTTATGTCAGCCTTATATTCGAACAGGGCATCGGCTAGCTGCTGTGCAGCTTGAGCTTTGTTTAGTGAGCGGACGTTCCATGAGAAAATTCTCAAATCGTTTAGCCATTTTCGTTTCCGTGGTCGTCGTCGTGTATCCGGTCCATATCCGAGACTTGATGAATTTGCCATAATAGATTGTTTGCCCGGTCAAGGTTATTAGCGTTGTGCCAACCTTTCTCAGGAGTTCGCTGCATGCATTGGTTCACTACTTGGCGCGTGCCAAAGTAGCTATCCTACTATATAAGGGATTGCCATCCTTTTATGGCTAAACTTTCTTAGTAATAAGAAACTGGTATAAAGAGAAGATTAATAACCTTGCCCGGAAAAACTAATAATTATGGAAAATTGAACAGGCCTCAGACTTGTTAAATAAGGCCAAGGCCGGATCCCGGTTGCAGTGCCGATGATGATGACGATTATGATAGATAAAAAAGCAGACAGGACATTTTGCACTAAAATTCTTTTTCTTCGCAAGAAATTTTGCAGATATAGACCGAATGCGTTCTGCTTGCTTATATTTTTTTTTGTCTCACTTTTGTAAATAGACACCCATCAATCTAGATACGTTCAAACTCTCTTTTAAATACGTGGGCTCGCTCAAAAAGTAGTTCTTCAGTCGACTGGCACAAATGTGTATGTTCTAGCAATCTGCTGATCAAATTAGAAGACCGTAGTAGATTTTTACACAAGTAGATAATAGATGTACTCGTACTCTATATACGAATTTAACTTACTAGTTTCAGATTGTTGTAGTTTTGCGCTAATCTTGTATCACCTACAATCGTAGTATATGAATGCCTTTTTTAAATAAACATTTTCTTCACACAGAGGTGCATTTAAAACGTTTAAAAGCAAATCATCATAGCTGGGTTTCCATTAATAACTAGTTTGTTTTTTTCCACTTTTTGTTTTGTCATATACGGAATACAGATGCAATTTGCAAAACAAGTTAAAGGTCAGTGCAGTGCACAAAATCAAAAAACAAAAGAGAAATGTTTTAATATTTAGGAAATTGAAAAAATAAATAAAACTTTCTACACCCTACAATATGATGTTCTGTGAGCTAATTCTATATAACACCTCGTCTTCCAATCTTGAGATATTTTATGATGTTACTCTTCATGTTCATGGGACATAATTATTGAATTTAGTAGATGAATCAAATTGAGTATTTAGACAACGACACTGTTTTCCACATTTGTAATAATATTTAATAATTCTCTCTTGCAATAAAACGAGGAGACCAGTTAATAAATTCGTCTTTGGAAGAAAGTTATTGATTACTTTTTAACGCTTTGAGTGCATTCCCCTTTACATACTAGTGTGATTAAATAAATATATATAAAAATCAATAAGGAAACACGAACAAACAAACCAACGTTATTCTGTCTCGTAGGATTTGCGAATCAAAAACTGGAAGTTGGTTGAGGCTTTAAAATCTGCTGAAACAGCACACAAGCAAATTAGCAACCGTTTAGTTGTAAGTGTTGTATGCAAAACTATAAGTTCTTTTCGCATGCGTTATGTAACGCATTCAAATACAGAAACTATATTTGATTAATATCATTATTTTGTTTTTTTTTTTGTTTCTATGATTTGTATATTTGTATAGCAACAACAAAAAGAGCATGCACTATTGGCATCACAGTCCCAACAGATGGCATCAATTCAATCGGATGCTGCTGCAAATCAGAAACGCGTTCACGAGATATTAGAACGACTCTATCCAGAAGCAGTTGCTGCCAATGCTGTAGCAGCATTGTCCTTATCAGTCGATCAATGGATCCAACAAGTCCTGGTGACACATGTAGAGCAAACGCTTAGTAAACGTAGTGCGGTCATCGCTACTAACACTATCTGTACCAACACCATTGTTACAAACAGCAACAGCAGTAGTAATCATTCTACGCATAATCATAATAACCTTAACGATAGCGAAGATACGCAAAATAGTATTATTAGTAGTAACGTGAACAGTGGTTGCAGCAATAACAGCGATGGGGAATCATCGGTTGCTGCGGATCAAGATGAAATAGTGAAGTTGAGATCACAGAATGCCCAATTAAAGGCAAACAAAGAGGAGCTAACCAAACTCGTTACTAAAACTGTGAGTTTCTTATATACCCTTTCGATTCATTTAATAGTCCTTGTTTTTTTTTTTGCTTATTCCTTTCTAGAGTAACACGTTGCAGGAACTCGAAGCTCGTGCTCGTGAACAGGATGAATACTGGCAACGTATTGTTCGTTCCAAGGAGGAGGAAATCCATTTATTAAAACATTCTAATGGAGAAAAACAAGTAAGTTCTATAATGTCAAAACTGGCATTAATTTGGGGACAAGTTGGACTAAATATTCCTTTTTTTACATCACAATGTGTTCAAAACAGGATGGGACCTGGTTCGGAACCAGTGTGGTAGCTACTATAAGGGTAGGACACCTACCGTGGTCACTTTTAGTTATCCATTGCAGATCCCGACTTGCATTTTATTCTGAGGGGGTATTGATTTTCTGTACTGGACGTCCTAATGACACGGGAGTCCCATGTCGATCAATGTAACATTCGCGCATTAAAATGTAATTTCTTCTGTCTTTCTTTACACGTATGCGGCTGGGAGGCCGGCGGAGATGTTTGCTGTAAGCCACAACTTGACTCAACTCGTGGCGGAACCAACGCGAGTGCCGGATACCCGAGGCGATTATGCGAACACCCTGGATCTGTTTTTGACATCCGATCCGAGTATTTATACCGTAGAGGCTTCTGCGCCACTGGGGCGGTCTTTTGGAGGCACCTGTGATCTCGCCGGTACGGTCTTCGATGCGGGATGTGAGATTTCGTCCGCGCACTATTCAACGCATTCTACGTGAACCGAATTGTGAAAAGGCAACCGGCCCGCACGGAATACCAGCAATAGTCCTTAAGAACTGTGCTCCAGAACTGTCGCCGGTTCTTGGCAGACTCTTCCGCTTATCTCATGCACGGAGGACCTTTCCTGCCTGCTGGAAAGTCGCTCGAGTTCAGCCAATCCCAAAGACGGGAAAAAGGTGTCTCCCACAAAATTACCGTCCGATAGCATTACTGTCTATTTTATCTAAGGTAATGGAAAAAGTCATCAATACAGAGTTAGTTAAGTATTTGGAGGGCAACGGACTTTTGAATGATCGTCAATACGGATTCCGTGGCAGGCGGTCCACAGGAGACCTTTTGACACTTATAACCGACATATGGACATCTGCGATTGAACGGCATGGTGAGTCAAGGGCGGTCGCATTGGATATTTCCAAAGGTTTTGACCGCGTCTGGCACGGGGCATTGCTGAGCAAACTTCGTTCATATGGACTTTTTCAACAGCTTTGTGACTGGACGAGGAGCTTCCTTAAGAATCGATCGATCTTTGTTGTTGTGGACGACGAGTGTTCGGATCTGTATCCTGTTAATTCGGGGGTACTCCAAGGTTCTATTTTGGCTCCGACCTTGTTTTTGCTCCACATAAATGATTTGTTGGAGACAACGGATAACAAAGTGTTCAGTTTTGCGGATGATAGTACGCTTGTTTCCTCCTTTTGCATCTGCGTCGCATCAGCTGAGATGTAGACAGATTGACTCTCTGAATCAGGGTATAGATAAGGTCCTGCAGTGGGGAAGGGCCAATCTCGTCGACTTCAGTGCAGCGAAGACACAATATACAACATTCACAAAGAAAAGTGGGTCATCGGTTCCACAGCTGATGATGAATAGCCGGGCCCTCGAGGCTGGGGAAAGTTTGAAATTGCTCGGCGTCACGGTCTGTGGGAATGTATCATGGCATAAACACGTGTCGAGTATCGCCAGGTCAGCCTCAGGAAAACTGAGCTATCTTTTTAGAGCCAAGAAATATTTTACTCCGGCCCAACTTCTTCTCCTATATAAATCCCAAATTAGACCCGCGCTCGAATATTGCTCTCATGTTTGGAGCTCGGCTCCTAAACATACCCTCGACCGACTTGAGAGCATACAGAGACGAGCGATCCGCCTGATCGGGGACTCGGCGCTGACGTCGGGACTACAGTCGCTATCACATCGAAGGCGCGTAGCCGACCTCTGTCTGTTTTACATATATTATCACGGGTACTGTTCTTCGGAGATTCGTGGTTTTGTTCCACGCAATACGGCTTATATGCGCTTCACAAGACAATCCGACGGATCGCACCCGTTTGTGGTTCATCTCCCGACGCCGCGAACATCCCTGCATCAGAACTCGTTCCGTTACAGAGCGGGGAAGCTGTGGAACTCCCTTCCCACGCAAGTGTTCCCGGAGCGTTACAACCTGCAACCGGGGCGCCCACTCGGCGCTATAGGTTCGCCTCTCCCGAGAGAAGACTAATAAAAAAAAAATTAAACAATCACATGAGAACTTTCCATCACACTGACTACCGCAAAGCCCAAGTGGAACCTGCGCAAGCGCACATATACGAGCTTGGAAAGAGCTTAGAGTTATTTCTTTCTGTTTTTTACAATCAGCGGTCAAAACTGGTCATTTCAGTATTGATATTATCAACTGATTTTAAAAGAGTGTAATGTTAAAACAAAATGCATTGAAATTTTGAACAATATGAAAAAAACGAATTTTACAAAATCTACCGTGATAGTTGAAAACAGACAACGGGAGGAGATTCGGAGCATCGAAGCCTTCATAGTAGGGATAATTTTATTTGAATCGTTCAAGTGGAGGACCAATGTAATCATATCAATGTCGTTTATGGTTAAGTATAAAATCCTAGCTGGGATCCGAATACTATCACTATATCATCATCATCGGCACTATAACCGAGATCCGGTTTTGGCTTTATTTAACAAATCACTATAGGTTTGTCCTTATAACAGCTGCTATTCAAAATTCGTACCGAAATCCATGTCAGGCGCAATAGAGGCACGAGAAAGTAACAGACACTTAAAAAGGAAGGTGAGGAAGTTTTCTTCGACCTGCATCTTACTCAAGTGTACATTTCCCCTTTTTTCGGTAGGATGGTGGAAATCTGCAAAAGATACATCTGGACCAATCCAGATCAGAACCAGATCCTAAACAAACAAACGGATCTCCGCACACGCGTCTTAGTGCTGTGAAAGGTGCGAGAATATACACGCGAGTGATGTGCAGTGCGGGAAAACTCTCTACCCTTTCCATCCCTTATGTCTGTTTTCCTTTTTTTCGCACCTCTGTCTGCGTCCCTCAGGCATCGATACTCTCGATTGATTAATAATCTTTGAAGAGTTTTTGTTGTCTGAGTGGCATAATATTCATCATGGAAGGGATGTGACCTGGATTTCGGCACGGATCTAGTGGGGCACCTACTACAAGGGCATATCACCTGTAGTGGTTGCTTTCGCTTATCTATTGCTGGTCCCTTCTACTTGGCATGCGGACCTTTATTCCACACAGAGTAAAGAGTATCAAACCCAAGAGAAATATGTGGTTCGATTCCGGGTGCAGAGAAGCCATTAAGGCCAGAGAGTTGAGCTTCCGGTTGTATAAATCAAATAATACTGAGGAAAACCGGAAAAGATTTAAGAGAGCTAGGAATGGCTGCAATGCATATATTCAACGTGCCAAGTTCTTGCATGACCAGAGAGTGAGACAAAAAATACTACACTCTCCCATAGGTAGTAGAAACTTCTGGGCATTCGTGAAAAAATTCAAAACTCAGTCTCTTCATCCAATCCTTCGTTTATAGTCGATGACAGACCAGTCACCACTGCAATAGAGAAAGCGATTCTACTTGCTGCACATTTTGCAGCCAACTCAACGCTGCCTGATACCACATCAGTTCCACCTCAACTTGAGCATAAGCAGCACCCCATGAGCCAAATTCGCTTCCGAACGCGTACTGTTGCCCGCGCACTCAAAGAGCTAAACGCACACAAATCCGCTGGTCCGGGCGGCATTCCCCCAATCCTCTTGAAGAGATGTTCCTCTTCACTCGCCAAACCACTGCGGAAACTCTTCCATTTGCCTTATTCTAGTGGGCGTTTCCCAAATAGATAGAACTCAGCGAACATTCAGCCAATTCCCAAAAAGGGTGACAAACCATCCATTTCTTCTTATCGACCCATAGCACTAACTTCTATTCTCTCCAAGGTTATGGAATCTCTTATCAACCGTCAACTTTCGAAATATCTGGAATCAAATGACCTCCTCAATGACCGCCAATATGGCTTTCGTAGCAACAGGTCCACAGGGCCAAGGAATTATTAATCCTCGGCACTCGAATTAATTCGACTCTTAACTGGAATGACCACATATTTGAAGCTGCGAAAAGTGCGGCCAAATGTATGGGGTTCCTTAAGAGAAACAATGGTACTTCACTCCATCCAACCTGGTCACTATTTACAAGGCGTATATTCGTCCAAAAATGGAGTTCAACTCCCATATTTGGTCAGGCGCATCCAAAACTGCACTACACGTGCTTGACAGGATGCAAAAACGAGCAGTGAAACTTATTGGGGACCCAGCCGTAAGTTGATCAATTCCGCCCTTAGAACACAGGCGCAACGTATCATGCCTATCTCTTTTCTATAGGTATTACCACGGTCGTTGCTCAACTGAACTTGCTGAATGTGTTCCGCCCCTTCCGACATTTTCCCGTGATATCCGTCAATCTGTGAATGCGCATCAGTTCACGTTGAAAGTGGACTTTAGGCGCACAAATAAACATAGAGAGTCATTCTTTAGCCGAACCACACGAATGTGGAATGTTCTGCCTGATCATGTGTTTCTTGGCTGTTGTGATGTCCAGACATTCGAGACCAATATACATCGACACCTCCTTTCCTTATCCACTTCCTCTCCAGCCGTTCGCACTGTGCTCTGACATTTAAGGGTACTTCAAAATCCCCTTTTGTGCGCGCGTTAGTGTAAAAAAAAGAAGATACATTTCGGAATTTTACCGACCAAAACCACCTACGCCAGCACATATTCCCGTTGTTCCCCGCGGAACTTTCTTTTTAGATATTTCATCGCGGGGCGGGGCGGAGATTATCTGATACTCCGCTCGTCGCGTCGCAGCTGCTGGATTATGTTACATAGAATGTCATTTCTTACGGACAGGAGCTGCGAGAATTTTACTGAATACACGCAGTTAACTGCCAGAAAACTTACTAATACGATTAAATAACGCTTATCACATATTTATGGACATTTAGTTCATGCTACCATGTCCTTATGAGGTTCTCCACCTAAACCAGATTTTAGATTAGCTTGCGGCGTTCAGTTTTTATCTTTAGCAGAGAATAAATGTCAAACATCTTTCTGTCTTATCGTAGCTAACGTCACTTATTTTGTAGCACGGTGCGTTTACCGTACCGGTTCAATTATAGCGACACAAATAAACGGCAAATAAAAAACGAAACACGAGGAAGTAATGCTACGAAATGCTCCTTTATTAGTTTTAGTATTTCAATCAAAGCAGACTTCAAAAAAGCCTACGACTCAGTCGCAAGGCAAAGACTACTATATTGTTGTTGAGCTGGGAGTCCCGAAAAAATATGCCGCCCTGATTCAAATCTGCATGAACGAAAACAGAGGGCGAGTTAGAATAGAAAACCACCTCTCACAACCATTTGAAATCCGGGACGGACTAAAACAAGGAGATGGCCTCTCACCATGCCTTTTTAACCTTGTCCTCGAGTATGTTATCAGAAAGGTACAAGACGACAACACGGCCGGATCATCCCTGAACGGGGTCACACAAGTGCTCGCGTATGTGGATGACATCGCCATTCTGGGCGATAATCTCGAAACTATAAGTAAAAACTGTAAAATCATCATGCAAGCAGCAGAAGAGGTGAGCCTAGAAATAAACGAAGACAAAACGAAATACATGATTACGTCGAGAGCAGGTGGACCTCAGAGAACACATATAAACGTCAGGGGCAAGATATTTGAATATGTCAAAAAATTTAAATATCTGGGAACGATACTGACGACCAGAAACGAAACGTCAAAGGAAATTAACAAAAGACTACATTCCGGCAACGCTAGTTGGCATGCAGCCAGTAAACTATTAAAATCCAAACTGCTATCACGTAATATAAAGTTCCGTGTCTATAGAACCATAACCATGCCGATTGCTCTATACGGATGCGAAACATGGGCTCTCACAAAACGGGAAGAGAACAAATTCCGCGTATTCGAGAATAAAGTTTTAAGGGGTATATTTGGCGGTAAATATGACGAGGAGTCAGGACAATGGAGGAAACTGCACAACCACGAACTGGAAGAGCTATACCGCAAACCTACAATAGTGAGAGTGATCAAGTCGCGAAGATTAAGATGGGCGATGAAAGGACCGTGCATAGAATTCTTGACGGTAAACTAACGGGGAAGAGACCGACAGGACGGCCGCGACGGCGATGGGAGGACAATGTTAGGTTTGACTTTGAGGAGATCGGATCGGATGATCGAACGTGGAAGGAGAGCGCACAGGACAGGGAACAATGGCGGAGCCGAGTCGGTGAGGTCATGAACTTCCGGATTCCTACAGGCCAGTAAAAAAATCGAAGCAGATAACACAAAACGGAACAGAATACGCTAAGAAATTTAATTTTTTAGCGATATAAAAACATAATTTTCTTGTGCTGCTTACGAACGAAAACAAGTTTTAGCGAGACGATTAACGAAAAAAAATGAAGGACATAAACATAACAACACATTGGGTTTATAGCGTTTACATATTAAACACAAAATGGCGGTGGAACGCAGTGGCAGCGAAACACTTTGCAGGCTGTTAATAGATTTAATATGGGATTTCATAATAAAGGCAATATTGAAGAAAGTACTAGAAGAAATACACAGAATACAATTTACAACAGTTAATGTATTGAACCAAATAAAAGAAAATCCTTAAATGTGTGTTTTACCACAATTAGTTTCATTGAAGAATCAATGAAACTAATTGTGGTAAAACTAAGCATGCTGCGACAGTGGTACCATGCGTTGTATTGACTTTAATGGGATCTATGGGTATAGGTATGCCATGGGGGTAATCTAAAGGGGGTAATAATTATTAGTAGCTCCAGTGTCTATAAGCATAGTCACTTAGAGTTCATCATCATCGTCGGCACTGCAACCGGGAGCCGGTCTTGGTCTTATTTTTTGCAAGTCCTGAGGCTTGTTAAATTTTTCCATAATGATTTGTTTTTTCCAGGCAAGTTTAGTAAGGGCAGAACCCTCGTATATTCCAGCTTAGTACAAGCGATAAAACTTAACAATTATCTTAAGACTATATATAAGAATATAAACTATTGTTAAAAAGGAGGGGGGGGGGGGGGGGGGTATGTTTGGCGAGTTGGTTACTGGGTTTATCCATCAATTATCACTCATTCATTCACTCCGCTTAATACAGGATGTAAGAGTGTAGACGGGAGCGGGTCAGGGGGGGGAAGAGAGGAGATGTAGTTTGAGAACAGTGGAGGTAAAGTTGAAATCGAAGGAGGAAGGGTAGGAGTTTGCCCGCCGCTCCCTGTCAAATAAGATCCCGAGGTCGTGTATCGAGAGTACGGATGATATCTGGTGGTTTGGTAGGAAGTGGGATCGGGGGGGGGGGGGGGGGGGGGGGGGGTGGCGTTTGCGGGAGAAGGTGGTGGAGTGACATTTGACAACGTTGAGTTCAAGGCAGTTATTACGGCACCAAGTTGGAAAGCTGTCGAGGTCCGTTTGGCGAAGTGAGGAGTCGAGGGGAGAGATGATCGTTTTGTAGAGTTTGGCGTCGTCCGTATAGAGGGAGATGGATGAGTATTTAATAATGGAGTCAACATTATTGATGGTAAGGATAAATAGGAGGGGACCTAGATGGCTGCCTTGCGGAACCCCTGACGCGAGAAGAAAAGGATTGGACAGGGAGGATCTGAATTTGACACGGTAGGATCGATCTTTCAGATAAGAAGATAACCACTTGATCAATAGGGGTTCGAAACCTAGGGAGGACAGCTTAAAAAGGATGAGATTATGGGAGATTTTATCAAAGGCCTTGCTGAAGTCGGTGGTGATTACATCGACTTCGTTGCCATTTTCTAAGGCACGGAGAGTATAGGATGAGAACTCGACCAGATTCGTTGTGGTCGACCTACCCGAAAGGAAACCATGCTGGTTGGATGAGATGATGGATTTACAACGGAAAGATAACACGTTGTAAAGAATTCCTTCGAACAGTTTGGAGATATGAGACAGTTTGGCGATGGGACGGTAGTTGCTTATATCGTTTTTAGGTCCTTTTTTATGTATGGGGGTGACGTAGGAGGATTTCCAAATACTACGGAAGATCCCTTGTGAAAGGGATAAATTGAATATCTTTGATATCGTGAGGGAAAGAGAAGTGGAACATTTCTTTAAAAATACAGCCTGGAGTCCATCAGGCCCAGGGCTCAGCTCGTCTTTGAGTAAGTTTAATTTCTCCTCAACTACGTGACGCTGAATAACGTGTGAGGTGAAGGGGCCGAGGGAGAATTCGGGCAAGACTTTGAACTGAGACGGATTGGGTTCGAAGGAGATGTCTGTGAAGGATTTATTGAAAAACGAAGCGACTAGATTGGCAGTAGTTAGGGGGTCGGTTGAAGTAGTCGCGCCGTAAGAAAGGGGGTTAGGATAGGCGTCGGATTTAGGTCATTAGTCTTGCGCCAGAGGCTCCCCGACGGGGTATCGAACCCCGGTCTTCCGGGTGACAGGCGGGTATACTAACCACTATACTATCGAGGAGCTCGGGTCTTTCTTTATCCTTGGTTCTTAGAGTCAAACACGGAAGACCATTTATTCGACTAAAAAAGTCCTCTTTTCCTCGTGGTCGTCGTTTTCGCTACCTATCTGTGGGGCACTAGAAATATTATCGTTGTTGTAAATTTTATTCATTTCTTGAGGTTTATTTTTATGATATAGTGACGAATTTTGTCTGAAAGTATTATGCCATTTTTGTTGCTGGTTGTTATGGGATCTCATGTCCCGCATAGAGTCGTCCACTTCCATTGGTTCGGGCTTTGGTCCGGCATATGTTTGTATGTTGGGTTTGTAGTAACGTTGTTCCTTGTGCCTTTGTGGTGGTTCGGTATTCCGTTGGTACCTTTCGTATCTTTTTTGTTGTCCATGATGATGCCTATAATCATGTGAGGTTTGAGGTTTGTAATGAGACCTTTCGCTTAATCCGTATGCCTCCTTATTATGCATGATAGTTCTGGCAATTGCATATGCTTCTTCCAAGGTTTTTGGGTTTTGTGAGAAAGGTGCTCCTATCGTGTATTCACAGTTTAAACCCTAACCAAAGGCTCTGACGCCTGATTCCATGGCCTCGGTATATGATGCGCCACTTTTACTAGTTCCTTGCATTTCTATTTTTGTCACAACCAAATTCAAATCTTTATTAATATTATTGAAATATCCGGTAACCTCAGTTCTTTCTTGTTTGATATTTAATAGATTTTCTTGTAACACGTGAAGTGGTCTTTGGTCGGCATAGGTATAGTCTAATCTATTAATTATGGCATACAAATTTAGGATTCTATTATGGTTTACTAGTATATCTGCAGCGTCTTCTTGTATCGTTGTTCTTAAGATTTGCAAGCATTTGAAATATTCATTTGTTTGTTGAAATTTCTTTATTTCTTCCATCAGGTTCCAAACTAGACTTCGCCACGCTCTGTATTCTTCTGGTTTGCCATTGAAAACAGGTATGTTTTTGAATATGTTGATGTCGATCTGGCTGGAACTTTCCAATCTCCAGGTTCTGTAACTATTTCTTTGTTTAGTTGTTTAGTCCCTGCCGTTGTATCTGTATGATGGCATCAGGTACTGGTTAAATGTTGTATTTTGGCTTGTAATTCCGCTATCGAAGCCATTTCTTCACCTTTACTTTCACTTTCTCGGTCTGATTCAGTCGGGGCAGATAGCTTATCGATTGGTTTCCGCTTTCTATTCCGTATATTCGGAAATTTCATAAAAAAATTCAGTAGGGTTTACTCCCAGTGTTTTATTGTGAGTGTTTAGAATCTCACTTTCCCTTTTGTTTGCTATGCAGTTTTTTCATCACACAATATCCGTTCTTATGCGGATAATTTCCTTACTACTTGATATCACTGGGAGGTTTTTTAGGGTTTTACTTACGGTTTCCTGGGATTGAGAGTCCTATGTAACTCCCAATGCAGCTTTCTCTTGGCAAATGAAGTTGATATACACGTATCTATCCGTACGGGTTGATTCCAGGATGTGGTTCCAAGTAGTAGATTTTCCTTTTTCCTGGTGCTCTGCTACTAGCACTGGGTCTTCTCTGTGACTGCTGCGACAGCACTACGGCAGGTAAAGGTGGGTTCGTTTTATTTCTGTTACACTAAGCATGCTGCAACATTGCTCTTTCTCAGACAAATTACGATCCAAAACACAAATTTTATGGACTAGTTTAATAAAATTACAACTATAAAGTTGTTGTTTTCTCTTTTTACTTTCATTTAAGATTATTTTTATTTATTTACTTTCAGCTTAAGATTCTTATGTTTTTCAAGAATTCTCAAGCTACAAGTTGTAAATTCCTCTTAAAATTTTGAGATAAACATATTATGATGCCAAAATTAAGTTGAAATCTTTTTTTTAAATTAATTTCAGGACATTTAATGTTAAATGCCATCATTAAAGGATTTACGATTGCCTTCCAAATTCATCAAAAATTAACTCAACTTTACTTTCTAAACTAATTTACTATTAGAATATGAATTTTTACTACATGCATAAGTATACAAGAGCAGATATTGAATGGAATATAAAAAGAAGTCAAAAAAAAAAACAATAAACAAAACATGAAGGATATGATTGAATGCGTAAGTTTATATTTAATAATCAGGAAGGAAATATACAAATTTCTTATAGAATTTTCATTACAGCATGTATAGATGTATAGCTTCCAGGATAAATTCGTACAACATGGTTGTTACGTGAAGGCCGGGCAAAAGAGGAAGAAGAAGCAGAGTAGCAAAAGAAAAATACATCCATAAATAACAATGGGATTCCCAGCACCCAGCAACAAAATTATATATATGTATGATATTTAAATATAATTTTGTTATAATCAAATGGATAAGAGTGAATATGATAATTTTATAATTTAATGATTACATAAGTAAAAACGTATAAATATATATACCTATATGTATACATATATATATATATATATATATATATATATATATATATATATATATATATATATATATATATATATATATATATATATATATATATATATATATATATATATGAACTAAACTACTAAATGTTTACGTTAACAATCGACTTCACCCACAAACTAGATAAGGAACTCTCTACCCAACCGAAGTATTTAGGTAGGTTTTTTTTTCACTCTTTTATTTGTATTTTGCTTTTGTTTAAATTATTATTCTGGTTTTAAAAATAACTCTTTTAAGCAAAACCATATTTAGGGAAATGAGGAAAAGAAATAAATGAGAGTGTAAATGTTAAACTTTATTCCTTCAGAGAATGAAAAAAAAATTAAACTAAAATATTAAAATCAACACTTATACATAACTTTAATTAATAATGAATCTATTTTTATATAATATACATCAAATAATGTAAGGAAAGAGTTTACCTATACCAACAATAAGACGACAACAAATCACAATCGAAGTTAAACAAGGAAACATAAACAGGACTATACAATTGCAAGTTTTCTTAGTTTATTTAAAAAAAAATGTATACAGCAACAAAAAATCAAAAAACCCTAAATGAGAAAACAAATGAAAACTACAAATAAAAGCCAAATAATCTTCAGGAGCAAAAATCTAGCTCTTAAACCAATCCGGAAGATCCCCTAGGATTTATTTTTTGAAAATATTTTTCGTTGTAGTTAAAAACAGCTGTGAATGCATTTTGTGAAATTTTTTTGTTTTATTATATTCCATAAATAACACCGAGATAATTATATGCATTTTTGAGAGACGTGTGGAAATTGAACAGACATTGGCGTCAGACATAGCAAAAGAAAAACCGCACAAGCGAAAACTCGCATGGAAAAAATAAGGTGCGTAACATTTGCTGTATACAAAATTTAGTATGAATTGAATGAGTTTTGTTTTTGTTGTTTTTATTAAAATAAACATAAAACAAGGCGCGTAAAGTGGGAGAAACATCCCTATCAGTCTCTTGTAATTTAAATACAAAAATCAATCGTTAATTTTATACGCTACTGAAAAAACAGCGTTTTTTTTTTTTTTTTTTTTTTTTTTTTTTTTTTTTTTTTTTTTTTTTTTTTGGAAAAAAAATAGGAAAGCTAAAACGGAAAAAAGAAAAACCCAAAAAAAAAAAAACAAAGGAACTGAATGATAGTGTCAAATTAAAGAAGACAAATATAAAACAAACAAAAAGTTATCTATATAAATCTAAATTAACATGTAACTTAAAAATGGGACTCAACCCTCACGTATTAAGAAAATATTAAAGTTAAAAATGATGAAATAATTCAATAAATAAAAAAATAAAAAAACAAGCTAAAGGGAAAACTATGAAATAAATGGTTAACTAATGATGAATAAAAGCAAATAATATATAAGTGAAACCGATACAGAAATTTGAACAGGTGTATTTAAGATAAAATTGTTATTATATGTAATTAATTGTTTTTCTGAATAAGAAGAATAAAATTAAAATACAAATAAAGAAGATATAAAGTAAATAAAATTAATAAAATGCCGATTTCGAAACTGAACAATATTATAAAATATATTCCATGTTATTTTCTTTATTGCTATACACGCCTCAGTCAAAACAAACAAAAATATATATATACATATATATATATATATATATATGATTCCATTTATTATTACTATTATTATTATTATTAAAAAAGAAAATATAAATATTTTTTAATTAGTAAAGCATTTTATGTTTATAATTTTCTATAATTATTATAATTATTTTTGTATTAATGCTATTCAGTGTAATAAATCTTAAACAATTATTTAGTTCTATATGATTTTTGTGCAACAATCTTATTATTTTAGTTTTAAATATCTCGTTGGCGGCCTTGCTAAAGAGTTAAAAACAATATTCATTCTTTTATTTGTTGCTTAAATATATTGCATATATATTTTTGGATTACTATTATTATTTTTATTATAGAAAACATATAACCTTTATACTTTCAATTGCCTTTAAATAAATTTTAAATTTTTGATGTCTTTAACATATATAACAACGATGTTAGGAAATGAGAAGAAATCAATATATAATGTGCATTAAAACACTATTATCATAATAAATTCAAAGGGAAACAATTTGAGAAATGGGTAAAAATAATGCAAATACTAAAAGTAAATTTAAAATAATAAAACTAAAAAAATTCAGATGTATGTTATTGTGGTTATCAACAACATCCACTCGAAAGGGCGGTAAAACGATTTGAAAAAGTGTAATGCTTTATAAAGTGCAACAAACTGAAAATATTTAAGTCAAAGTAAATAAAACAAACAAAAAAAACCTAAAGAAAAAAGCAAACAAATCGTAGGTAATAGTTGTATTACACAACCAAAGGCTTATTTGTGTTTTCATTCTTTGCATTTCAAGTATCTTTTATCTTTGTCACGTTACTACTACTGAAATTTTCGGAAGTGCTCGAACGGGGGAAGCTACGTGGCGGCTAGTTCTAATCGTTGAAATTCCTTTGTTTTCCTTCATTTCCCCCATTATACACAGGATGTCCCAAGAGTGCTTTTCAAATCAAGAAACTTTAATAAAATAGTGGATAGGTTTATTTAAAGCGGAAAACCACCGGAGAGAAAATAAAAAATAGACATATTTTGGTATATTTTATCGCCCAATAAAAGGATCAATTGATATCCTATAAAACGGGCTTTATAATATTTCTAATAAAAACACTTTTTTCCAAAACAGTTTATTGTTGCAAAACGCAACATGATCACGCAAAAAATCTTCATTTAAAAACGTATCACGTAAATTGCATTTCAAATTCAATTACTTGATCACGTAAAACCATGATCATGCATCCCCTTGGGCAAAGACCTTAGGACACGCCTTTGACTAGCCAACTGCCGTCGGCATTATAATTGCAATGTCGACCAAGACGGAGACCGAAGGAACGTGTGAAGCAAATGGAGAAATTATGATCCAAAATGTTCACATAGCTTCCATAAGCAACAGCCAATAGAAAGGGCGGCTTGAATTTAGGTCAACGAGAGAGATATTGGATGGAGAGATCTTGTAAAGTGATTGCAGATCATCATCATCATCATCGGCACCACAACCGGGATCCGGTCTTGGCCGTATTTAACAAATCTCTCCACCGGTCCCGATGTCAAGCCGATATCATCCAGTTTGGCACTCCTAGGCTCTGGGTGTCCTGGTCTACGCCATCCCTCCATCGGAGACAAGGTCTGCCGCGCTGTCTCCTTCCATACATCCTCCCACAAAGGACTTTCCGGGTAGGCTCCTTTTCGCTCATTCGAGCTAGGTGTCTCGCCCACCGGAGTCTACCGACCTTGATACTATAACGAACTGGAATTCCAAATGTGAAGTTGAACGCTGAAAAGGATACCAGATTATAAAGCTTGGTTTTCAAAAATATGGGGAGGACAAAATACAAGGGGCTTTGGAACAATGACGAAAGTCGTGATTTAAAAAATTTCGGCTGCACAAGAAAAAGAAATGATACCGAAATAGTATTATAGCGTTTGCGACGATAGTGAAGAACGTGTGATTCGAACCGACGCTATGACGGTTAGAATCACTAAAAATTGAATCAGTGCTCAACACATCAGGCCACTGACGAGTGTACGAATTCGATTTTTAAACTCAAGTACACTCAACTGATGTGGAATTGCTATGTTATTGCTTGGTATACGGCTGATGCTTTTCTTGTTTGATTTTCTTGTATTGTATGTGTATCTGTTAGAAACGCCACAGCTTCATTTCAAGAAAAACTATGCATAGACTCTGAGAATGCTTTCATAACTATTCCCTTCAATGCGATGTAGAAATTCAGTTGTAGAAGCGAAATGACAACATGTCCTACATGAGGCTGTAGATTTGTTTCACCATTCCGGGTGATCAAAAGAGATTTGATTCGCTCTTCTCTAATGTCTTCTAACTAATACTCTTGACTTGAGCAAATCAAAACTTCGGATCATCCCATGGAAAAGTTGGAAGAGTGATAAGCCGACGGCAGAAACGAACGCCAGGGGTAACCGCGACTCGGAATGGGATAAAAGTAAAGATGCTTGATTAGTGACATTTCAATATTAATGTAAATACGCGGAAAGGAAAAGTAGGCTTTGCCCTAAGATAGATTACGAATGAATGACCGTGAACGCAAAGTCCTATCCAGCGTTTACAGAGGAAAGAAAGCATTTTTAACAAGCCAATATAGAGAACCATTAAAATACTAATTAATATCGTCCCGAAAAAAAAGAAAATTTAGAAAACGTTGAACTTATAACAAATTAAACTCGGAAGGGGCTAATCTGAAGAGAAACAAACAAAGAACAAGAAAAAAGGAAAACAAATAAGAAAACGGGAAAAGAAAAGAACCATGAACCAAAAAAAGAAAAAATTGATGATGTCGATATCCTGGTCTTCAACGCTGCCTCAGAATCGTCAACGCGAGCAATTAAATATCGCCGCGAGTAAACAATCAATTAATCGAACCTCACCGCGTGTGACCTACGCCCCACAGAAACACGAAGCAAGTCCTGTGTAATTCATCATAACAGGTGGATCAAGAATCCTGCACCCACAGACACGTACCGGTGTGAAGTGAGCGTCAAGATACAAATGTATCGATAGGGAACGTTTGCTGTGAACGAGCCCTTATCTTTTTTTTATTTGGTTGCTATGACACCTGTCAAACATATTTAGTATGCATCAAGTTATTGTACAAACAACATACACACCGACCAAAGCGCAGATTATCAGACGCCAAAGACGTGATCTGCGTTTACTACCGCACTCAAGACCTACGGGTCTTGTACGATTTTTTTCCCCACCATCCCCCCAACCAAGTAATTAGAGAACAATTGAACTAACCCTGTCCACACTATCCTTAGATACGTCCTTCCCCTTTCTTTTCAGATATCTTGAGACCGAGCCCAACATCTTCACGGATGTGGGTGATTCTGGTTATCGCAAGATGAGCAGAAGCCAGAGACAAGATGAAGGCCTAAAGTCGGCCTCTCGCCACTTCATTTTTTTTTTTTTTGTACAAACATTTTTTCACCCTGTTAAACATGTCGAATTTTGTACCAGAAAATGATGATTTGCGGAAAGCATTAATTTTATGTTTTCATTTGAAGAAAAGTGCTGCAGTGTCGCATCAAATGCCTGCCGAGGCTTATGGTGATAATGCTCTATTGAGAGCAACATGCACAAAATGGTTTAAGCGGCTCAGAGATAATGATTTTGCTGTGCGAAATGAAGAACGTGGAAGACCACCAACAAAGTTTGAAGACGCCGAATTGCAAGCAATATCGGATCAAGATGACACTTTAAGTCAAAAACAAATGGCACAAATGTTAAATGTTGCACATCAAACAATTTCTGACCGTTTAAAAGCTATGGAAAAGATCCAAAAATGTGGAAACTGGGTGCCACATGAATTGAATGACAGGCAGATGGAAAAGCGAAACACCACATGTGAAACGTTGCTTCTACGACACGAAAGGAAGTCAGTATTGCATCGAATTGTGACTGGTGATGAAAAATGGATTTATTTTAAAAATCCTAAACGCAAAAAATCATGGGTACATCCAGGAAAAGCGTCAACATCGGCTGCAAAGCCTGATCGGTTCCGAAAAAGACAATGCTCTGTGTTTGCTGTGACCAGAAGGGGGTGATGTATCATGAACTTCTAAAACCTGGCGAAACTGTTGATGCGCAACGCTACCGACAACAAATGATCAATTTGAAAGGTAATTTTGTTGGATGATAATGCGCCGAGTCGTACAGCAAAACCCGTCAAAGAAACAATAAAAGCTCTCGGCTGGGAAGTGTTATTATTATTATATTGTGACGCATATGACGATCAGTACTAGAATATTCTAGAGAGTCCGAAACAAAGTACTAGAATATTCTATAAAGTAATGGAAAACTGGAGACCGTGAAGACTATGGAACGGACGGAAACGAAACGCCCGAATCAGAATAAGGAGACGGTATAAATACGTCGCACACAGATCATGGAGACGAGTAAGTAGTAGAAAGTGAAGCAAGCGATAAGTGCGGTAGTAAGAAGTAATAAGTAGAAAGTAAGCAGTGAAGCAAGCGATAAGTCAAGAAATCGTTGTCTACGGTAAAAGTAACGGTTGTTATTAACGGACGAATAAAGTGTTATATTAATTCAAAATTGATTATCGGCTCTTATTTATTAAAAATAATTAATCCAGCGAACCCTAAGCTCGCTACAATATATTATTTTTAATTATCTTAAGGAAGTAATTTACTTTACACTTGTTTATGTATATCGTTTTTTTTAATAAATTTATGTATATCTCTTTTTTTAATATAACTGAAATTATTTATTAATGAACTTGATTATTCGAGAATTTATATTTATTCATTTTATATATTATTTTGTGCATTAGAAAATCGATTTCAGTAAAGTCTACAATGTCTACAAAAATCAGGACTTAATTTCCTCTTGTCTTTATTTCTTATAATATTGTGAAGCATATGACAATCAGTACTAGAATGTTCTAGAAAGTCCAAAACAAAGTACTAGAATATTCTAGAAAGTACTGGAAAACAGGAGACTAGGAGCAGTAGAAAATTCGAGGCTATGGAAGGGACGGAACGAAACACCGAATCAAAATGAAGAAACGGTATAAATACGTCACACGCAGATCAAGAAGGAGAAGTAAAAAGTAAGCAGTAAAAGACGCGATAAGTCAAGAAATCGTGAAGTGTACGGTAAAATGTAACGATTGTTATTAACGGACTAATAAAGTGTTACATTAATTCAAAATCGATTTAACGGCTTTTATTTATCAAAAAATAATTAATCCAGTGAACCCTAAGCTCGCTACAATTGGTGTCAGAAGTGGGATTAATTATTGGTGAAGTAAATAAGTGTGTGAAAGTGTGCTTTGACGATGTCAGATCGACGTTTGGAGGATCTTCGCGTTCCTGAGTTGAAGAAGGAACTTCAGGACCGGAATCTGGATAGCAGAGGACAGAAGCAAATTCTTTGACGGCGTCTGCAAGCAGCAATGGAAGAAGAGAGTATTGATGTCGACACATGTTTTTACGATTGTGCCAGACTATCCGGATGGCGAAGAAACAGCGAGTCAAGATGGTGTCAATGCAACGGAGAAGAGTTCGCCACAGTTGGACATTTCGGAGATGTTCCGGATGATGATGACAAAATTGGACGCCCAAGCTACAGACATTAATACAAAACTGGACGCGCAAGCTACAGATATTAATCCTAAATTCGACGCCCAAAATTCAAAATTGGACGCGCAAGCTACAGATATTAACTCAAAATTGGACAAGCTGCATATGATAATGCAAAGTTGAATGCTCAAACGCAGTGGATGAAATGTAATTTTCAACACTTTAAGGAAGAAATCCAGTCAGAAATTCGAAACGAAGTAGAAAATCTGGATCTAAAAGTCACCGAAGAAATAATGCGAATCGAAAAGAGACTTGAGTGTGTTGAGAGAAATAAGACATCGCGTAGCAATCAACATGACTACAAAGATACAAGGATGCAACCGCCAACCTTCGATGGAACGGGACCCTTCTCCGTGTTTATACGTCAGTTTGACGCCGCGGCCAATTATAATAAGTGGTTGGATGAGCAAAAGTCAACATCACTAATCTTGTCACTCCGCGGGGCGGCTGCAGAATTGCTACAAACCATACCAGCAGAGAAGCAAACAGATTTCCAAGCGGTAAGAGACGGCCTTGAAGCTAGGTATGGAGACAACCACATGCAGCAAGTCTACCGCATGCAACTGCGGGACAGAACGCAGAAAATCTTCAACAGTTGCAGGCAGACATTGAGCGATTAGCAAACTTGTCCTATTCAAACATGACTAAGGAATTTCTGAACGAGATAGCAATGGATGCATTTGTAAATGCACTCCAAGATCGGGACTTGCAACAAACCGTTCGTTTCGCAGGAAAGAAGGCGACTAATGAAATACTGGCGTTCGCATTGGCTTATGAATCTGCTAAACTGGCTACCAGGAGTACATATAGAGTCCGAGAAATGTCCGTCCAGGAATGTTCCTGCCAAAGAATCGGGCATGTACAACGGAGAACCCCGAGACCTGATATAAAGTGTTGGACATGCGGCGGAGTCGGCCACATCTCTGTTGACTGTAGGAAACGTCGACGAATAAATGAAACATCAAATGAGAATTGTTGTTCATGCGCTAATCATAATAGGAGACTATCAACGGACCGACCTGAGACCAATAGCTCGGTAAACTTGTAAGGGCAGACTTTACGGGGCGAAAGACGCCTGGTGGAATGTACAACCCCAGCATCGTAACTGTATCACAACTCCAACGGGATAACCAAAGTTTGGTTATAACTACGATCGTTAATGCAAGTATGACAACAGTGACAATTGACACTGGAGCAACGAGATCCATAATTCGGCCGGATGTCGTGGGAAAAATTGCCCTTAATAAAAATAGAAGATACGCTTTGAAGACTGCCATAGGAGAATCTTCTACAGTCTACGGAGAAGTCGAGAGTTAATAGTGCTGGGCAATATTTCCATCTGCCACCAATATTTGGTTGCCGATATTACGGACGAATGCATTCTTGGAATGGATTTCATGAAGCAGCACCAAGTTGTTCTAGATATCGGGCAAAGAACACTTCGAATTGGTAACTTGGAAGTTGCTATTACATTGCACGACGAACAATTGCGAAGACTGAAATGTTATGTGCGTGAGGAGGATGAGATCCCACCTCGTTCAGACTCGGTAATTTGGACCAGTCTCGAGAGTGATCCCGGTGACAATCGATTTTACATCACCGAAGCTGTACAAAATTAGCGTAAGGGGAACATCCTTGTTGGAAACGCCGTTATCGATGCAAGGAAGCACATCGTACCTGTCAGAGTACTAAATGCGTCCAATGGGCCGGTCACAATAAGAAAAGGAGAGGTAATCGCAGAATGTGCGCCCGTATCAATGATAAGCTCAATTCAGACAAGGGGAGAGGACCATTCAATTCAACAGCCCTCTGGTGCACCCCCTGTGGTTAATAGGCTGATGCCCCAGAAAATTGGATTAACAGACGGAGAAAAGACAAGCGTTGAATCACTCCTGAACGATTTTTCTGATATTTTTGTGACAGGAAATGATAAATTCGGACGCACCGGTATAGTTAAACATCGCATTGACACGGGTGAGTCAAGACCTATAAGACAGCCACCTCGTCGACTACCGTTGGCCAAACAATCAGAAGTCGGCAACATGATTCGAGAGATGGAAGAGCAAGGAGTCATCGAAAAATCATCGAGCCCATGGGCTTCGCCGGTAGTGCTCGTCAAGAAGAAGGATGGGACAACTAGATTTTGTGTCGACTACCGCCGGTTAAACGACGTTACGAAGAAAGACAGTTACCCACTTCCTCGAATCGACGACACACTAGATACCCTTTCTGGAGCTCAGTGGTTCTCAAGATTGGACCTAAAAAGCGGTTACTGGCAGGTGGAAGTGAAGGAGGAGGACAAGGAGAAGACAGCGTTTACTACCGGAAACGGACTTTATCAATTCAACGTGATGCCTTTTGGATTGTGTAATGCTCCAGCAACGTTTGAACGATTAATGGAAAGTGTTCTACGGGGACTTACATGGCAGACGTGTCTTGTGTACTTGGATGACATCATCGTTGTTGGAAGGAATTTACCAGAACACGTCAATAATCTGTGCTCCGTCTTCGAACGACTAAGACAGGCCAACTTAAAGCTCAATTCGAAGAAATGTGAACTCTTCCAAAGGAGAGTAAAATTCCTGGAACACATCGTTTCATCTGCAGGTGTTCAAACGGATCCTGATAAGATAGCAGCCGTCCGAGAGTGGCCTACTCCAGAAGACAAACAACAGTTGAGAAGCTTTATGGGATTAGCCACATATTACCGACGGTTTGTTAAAGGTTTCGCCAATGTGGCTAAAACCATACACGAACTAACGGGTAAAGACAAGAAATTCAATTGGACAGAAAAGTGTGAGGCAGCATTCAACACATTGAAAGCCGAGTTATGTAAGACTCCAACATTGGCATTCCCAAGATCGGATCGCCCATTTATATTGGATACTGATGGAAGTAACACAGGAATCGGAACAGTGTTGTCACAGGAAGTCGACGGTAAAGAGAGAGTTGTCGCATATTATAGTCGAGTTCTATCTAAGCTTGAGGGAAACTACTGCGCAACAAGAAAGGAACTGCTGGCTGTCGTAGAAGGCGTTAAGAAGTTCCATAAGTATCTCTATGGACGTCGATTCCACCTTCGGACGGATCATGCCGCCCTGAAATGGTTGTTAAATTTTAAGAATGCGGAAGGACAAATAGCTCGATGGATCGAACGACTTCAAACGTACGATTTCCAAATTTCCCACCGTCGAGGGAAGGTGCATAATAACGCTCATGCTCTATCAAGAAGACCACTAAGCCAGATTATAAACATTTCCATAGAGCGGAAGAGAAAGAAGAGGCGTACGATCTTCGAAATGTACAAGTAGAAGTACTAGATGGGTGGACGAGTGATGCTATACGCGCAGCTCAACTTCAGGATGAAGATATGTCGCTAATTCTGGAACACAAATGAAAGAACGAGCGGCCAACTTGGAACAATATTTTCGACAAGAGTGGAACATTTAAAGCATATTGGGCACAATGGAATTTCTTGCTGGTGGAAGACGGAATTCTAAAGCGTAAATGGCAAGCCGCGGACGAAAAATCCCATCGAATGCAGATTCTAGTCCCACCATCAAAAGCGAAGGATGTACTAACAGAAATGCACGACGGGGCCTCCGGTGGACACCTGGGAGTTAATAAGACACTTTCAAAATTACGATTTCGCTTGTACTGGCTTCATATGAGAGATGACGTCGAGTCTTGGTGTAGGGAGTGCACAACTTGCACTGCGACCAACGGACCAACAGCAAAACCAAGGAGCGCTATGAAGCAGTACAACTTGGGTGCCCCTTTCGAGCGAATTACGATTGATATCTCAGGACCATTTCCAAAAACCAACGACAACAACAAATTACATGTTGGTCATCATGGATTATTTCAGCAAGTGGGTGGAAGTCCTTCCAATTCCAAACCAAGAAGTAACAACCATCATTGAGCAGCTTATCAATAATTGGATCAGCACATATGGAGTTCCCTGTGAGCTTCATTCCGATCAAGGCCGAAACTTCGAATCACAGATATTTCAAGGCATCTGTGCGGCACTGGGCGTAAGGAGAAACAGGACCACACCCTTACATCCGCAGTCAGACGGAATGGTCGAAAGGTTCAACCGAACAATAAAAGAGCATTTATCGAAGGTCGTTAGTGATCGCCAACGTGATTGGGACAAATATGTACAAACCTTTCTCCTGAGTTATAGATCGGCTAATCACGATACGACAGGCCATTCTCCAGCAAGAATTATATTTGGACGAGAGATGCAATTACCAGCCGATCTACGGTTCGGGATACCTCCAGACGGCATAGATAAGACTGAATACTATGTAGCCGAATGGAGAAATCGCCTCGATGAGATTCATCATTTGGTCCGAAAGCAAATCAAGGTATCAAGTGACAGGATGAAAACAAGGTACGACATTCGAGCCAACGCATCTGGATTTAATGCAGGCGATAAAGTATGGCTTTATAACCCTCATCGGCAAAAAGGAAGCACTCCGAAGTTGCAGCAACATTGGGAAGGACCGTATAAGATTCTCAGAAGAATTAACGATGTTGACTGGCGACTTTTTGTTAACCCAGAAGACCAGTGAACTTAGTTCGGGACGAACTAATCTAGGCGGAGGGTAGTGTGATTCATATGACAATCAGTACTAGAATATTCTAGAAAATCCAAAACAAAGTACTAGATTATTCTAGAAGGTACTGGAAAACTGGAGACTATGGGCAGTGGAAAATGCAGGGCTATGGAACGGACGGAAACGAAACGCCGTTACAGAATGAAGAAACGGTATAAATACATCCCACGCAGATCAGGGAGATTAGTAAAAAACAAACGAATCGCTCCAGTTACGATTTGAAGGAATCAGATGACAATCGTATGCGAATTTGTCATTGGCAAAGTGATTCACGAATTATTTATGTATTTATAAACGTACACGCCCCAACAGAATCTACCGACGAAGAAACGAAGGACACATTCTACGAGACCCTAGAGGATGTATTTGATGGGAACTCATTTTTTGATGTTAAAATCCTCCTCGGGGACGTCAATGCGAAAATTGGAAAGGAAGATATCTTCCAACCAACAATAGGTAAAGAAAGCCTACATGACGTTTCAAATGATAATGGTATTCGAATTATCACGTTCGCAGCGTCAAAAGATCTGGTAGTGAATAGCACGATGTTCAAGCACAAGCAAATCCATAAAGCCACATGGATATCACCCAACGGCGTAACGCGTAACCAAATAGACCACTTCCTCATAGACAAAAGACACCACTCGAACATCCTTGACGTAAGATCATATAGAGGAGCAGATTGCGACTCCGATCACCTTCTAGTGATGGGCAAAATTAGAAGTCGGCTTGCAGCAAACCCACATGGACAATCGCGGGAGACGAGCAAAAAGTTCGACATTGATAAACTAAAAGACCTACGCAAAAGGGCTGAATATCAAGACGAACTAATGAATAGATTTAGCATCCTAGAGAATGACAGTAGTGAGAAAGAGGAAGCCAATAGTGTGGACACTAAATGGGCATCGATCAGAGACACAATCAAACAAACAGCTCAAGACGTATTAGGATTTAAAAAAACAACTAAGTCCAAACCTTGGTTTGACGATGAGTGCAGGGCGAAGATCGAACAACGTAAACGCCTCAGAATGATCAACTTAGAAGCATTTGATGAAATCAACGCAGTAAGATACGCGACAATTCGGAAAGAGACATCGAGACTTTTCAAAGGCAAACAACGCGAATGGGAGAAGACTCGGATCGAAAAAATTATCGAAAATGGCAGAGCAAAAAACGGCAGAGGTATGTATGCCGGCATAAATTCAATTAGAAATGGCTACCGAGGGAGAGCCAAAATAATCCGAGACACAAACCGCTATCTGGTAACAGAAACAAAAAATATCGTGACAAGATGGAAGCAGTACTTTGAAAACCTGCTCACTGTGCGCACCCATCAACCACAAATAAACGCACCAGACGTATATACAGCCGAGCCCCAGATCCCAGAGCCCTCTTTCGGCGAAGTTGTAGACGCAATAAATCGACTGAAAAACAACAAGTCTCCGGGAGTCGATTGCATATCGGCAGAGCTTATGAAGCATGGAGGAGAGGTAACCGCTCGAAAGATCCACCAACTCATCAAAACAATATGGGACAAGGAAGTCATTCCGGAAGAATGGAAAACCTCAATAGTCAACCCCATTTTCAAAAAAGGCGACAGATCTGACTGCGAAAATTACAGAGGATTAACAAATGTCATACTGGCAAGAATCACACCGTACGCAGAAGAAATATTGGGAGACTACCAATGCGGATTCTATCGGAACCGGTCAACAAGCGACCAGATGTTCACAATAAGGCAACTGCTGGAAAAGAAGTGGGAATACGGAGAGACAGTTCACCAACTGTTCGTTGACTTCAAAAAAGCTTACGACTCAGTCGCAAGGCAAAGACTCTACCATATTGTAGTTTTGCTGGGGATCCCGAAAAAATATGCCCCTCTCATTCAAATTTGCATGAACGAAAACAAAGGGCGAGTTAGAATAGTAAACCACCTCTCAGAACCATTTGAAATCCGGGACGGACTAAAACAGGGGGATGGCTTCTCACCATGCCTATTTAACCTTATCTTCGAGTATGTTATCACAAAGGTACAAGACGACAACACGGCCGGATCATCCCTCAACGGGTCACACAAGGGCTCGCGTATGCGGATGACAACGCCGTTCTGGGCGATAATCTCGAAACTATAAGTAAAAATTGTGAAATCATCATGCAAGCAGCAGAAGAGGTGGGCCTAGAAATAAATCAAGACAAAACAAAATACACGATTACGGCGAGAGCAGGTGGACCTCAGAGAACACATATAAACGTCAGGGGCATGATATTTGAAAAAGTCAAAGAATTTAAATATCTGGGAACAATACTGATGTTGTATTCCAGAATACTACCCTTATTAAATTTAACACTGAATCTCCTTACACATCCTTAAAAACTTCCCTTAACATATATTACATTCGCACTTAATACATACTATTCATAAACATTCACAATATTGCCAGTTGCAGCACATTTAATAACCTGCACCTTTTTATTCATTCAAAACATGGTCACAACGGCCATTTGAAGCTTTGATTTTCGTTCAAATTTTATTCAATTTATAAGTCACAGAAACTTTGTTAAAATTTGTTTTGTTCACGTTATAATTTCCAGTAAATTAGAACACAATGTTCTATAAGTAGAGAAAAAATTCAATTGTAAAGTCATTTAGTTTTGAGTTAGAGTTCAGAGGAGAAAGAGTTCAGTTCTGATTGAGTAGTTTGAAACAGAAGTTGAATTTGAAAAGTAATAAAGTAGTAGTTGAGTATCAGAAACAAATTGAGTTCAGTTTGAAAGCAGTTAGAGTTTAAGTAGAAGAAATTAAGTTCCAGTTAAAGAAATAGAGTTAAATAAATAAAATTGAAGAAATCCTGCGTTTTAATAAGTCTACAAAATAAAAGGACCCCGCTCTTCCCTCATTCCGAGGAAGCACGGCGCCGGACGTCAACACTGACGGCCAGTAACGAAATATCGAAGGAAATTAACAAAATACTACACTCCGGTAACGCTAGATGGCACGCAGTCAATATACTGCTGAAATCCAAACTGCTATCACGTAATAAAAAGCTCCGTGTCTATAGAACCATAATCATGCTGATATACGGATGCGAAACATGGGCTCTCACAAAACGGGAAGAAAACAAATTCCGCGTATTCGAGAATAAAGTTTTAAGGGGGATAATTGGCGGTAAATATGACGAGGAGTTAGGAAAATAGTGAGACTAATCAAGTCGCGAAGATTAAGATGGGCCGGGCACGTAGCGCGAATGGGCGATGATAGGGCCGTGCATAGAATTCTTGGCGGTAAACTAACGGGGAAGAGACCGACAGGACGGCCGCGACGGAGATTGGAGGACAATGTTAGATTGGGCCTCGAGGAGATCGGATCGGATGGTCGAACGTGGAAGGAGAGCGCACAGGACAGGGAACAATGGCGGAACCGTGTCGGTGAGGTCATGAACTTCTGGGTTCCTACAGGCCAATAAATAATAAATAAAAAAAAACTATATAATCGATATCAGTAAAGTCGATGTCAACAAAAATCAGTACTCTTGTCTTTATTTCTTAAAATATGTTATTATTAAAACTGTTATACGTCCATTTGAAGCTAAAAAATCGTTTATTTTCTCTACCAAATTTTAATAATCATAATTTCATGTTAAAATTTAACAAGTTTAATGTGTTAAAAACATCGCCTATGTTGATTAATGTTTGCCAATATTTTTATATTAATTCAGACGCAAACCTTTAAATATCTCGACTTATAAAAAAATTGACTTATGCTATTTTCAAAAATATCATTTCATTTATAGAACGATATAAAAGGGTGAGTACTACATTTTTTCTATCGATAAATTTTACTGACCAGAAATAAGTAAACCGTAGAAATATTGATGAACACATCCTCTGTGCGCTTATGAGATTTCTACTCATTAACTACTGCGTGAAAACAAACGAAAAGATAACAAACATTTTGCATTGCATTATATTGATTCATTGTTCTGGACCAGTGATGTATTCATATATATGTTATAATTTTACGAGTGTGTGAGAATTGATTTATTACTTGCAATCATATTATGGTCAGTTTAGAACGTAATTTTAGCGTGAACGCTGTGAGTCGCATTAAGATTTATATTTTATATGTGTTTTAATAGTTGTTTGTGTAATTTATTAAGGGTGCTCAGGTCATGGACGAAAACAGTGGTACCCGAAATGATGTCGCCCCAATTAGTGACCGGCAACAGTTACTAGACCCGGTATTGACTACAGACGCTGACTCGAATTTTAAGCCTCTCCAAACAGTACCGGCCTTTAGGTAAAATATTAATCACTTTGTCTTTTTGTTTTTTTTCTTGAGAAAGTTTCCATGGTCATGTTTATCATAAATTAATGCGAAAAAAAATTGAGTCATCCCAAGACCTCTCATCATTCATTGATAAGAAATTGCAAACAGCTTATTGCGCTTATGTACTCTTAGATAGAGCCCAGCGAAGTGCTTCGAACTATACGTCTGCAGTGAATGCAATCATTGTGTTAAACTTGTTGAATTCAAATGATGTAGGAATTTGGAAGATATATTTTATTTCATAGCCGTATCTCAACATTCCTAGCTTAGATTTTACAGATAAGTGTTGTGATGAAAGTTCCGACTGAGTTTCATAACGACGAAAAGTTAAACAATTCTTATAGTTCATTTTATCCCAAGACCTCAAGTTGGTGCTTTTAAAAAATTTAATTGAAAACAAAGTATTACAGTTATTTCCTATCAAAAGTCCTGACATAACAATAATAACTAAAACTCAACACACAAGAATTCTTTAGATTAAATGTTTTTTTACTTAATCAAGCGAGCAGAAGTCAGCAATATAAATCTTCCCTAGGTGTACAAAATTGATAACACTACACCCAAACTGTTTTGACGACTACTTGCACTTCCCTTCCTTTCCAAGTGTTTTGTAGTACTGACTTGTCAGCCATCATTAAATATTTCTTGAATCATCTTTTGCAAAGGTTGTCTGTTAATTTCGGTGTTGTTTTTCAACTCGCCTTCCGGATGGGCTTTTGACCCTTGCAACTATTAAGTCTCAACACTCCACAGGACTGTCTTAACAATACATAGTTTGATGTGGCACTTTCCTTACCGTTCGGTAGCCGGGCCCTTTTTCTTCATTGTTTGATGAATTTTTAAGCATTACACTTCTCTCGGGAGAGGCGAACCTAACGCCCCGAGATGCCACGAAATATAATAACTGTTGCAGTTATTTTTGAACAGTTGCAGGTTATAACGCTCCGGAAACATGCTTTCTCTCTTGTTTATATACGGACATACTTCTCTGAGAAAAATCGAACCTTTGGCGTTGAGTCAACCTGCTAAAATACTATTAGATAACTGAGATATTGTTAGATATGTCTTGGCGTTGTGCTTGACCAGTTGTAGTTTATAGCTTTCCAGGAAGGAGATCCATAGTTTTCCAGTTCTATAACAAAGGAAATTCTGTTGAAATTAACTGCAAATTGGTGAGATTCATCGGATTGTTTCGCTTCTCCGCTTTATCGATTTTGTACGCTCAGTTTTCTTGGACATGATTTCCCGGTGAAATTCGCCTTCAGAATCCTGCCACACAGCTATCGATAATCCAGCATTAACCTTATCCTTGTCAGTAGCAAAATATAATTCTGGGATCATGACTTTCTGCTTATTATGACTGTTATTCGATGCTCTCGTGTCATCGGAACCAAGTTCGGCACCATTCTTCAGTATACTGGCGATCTTTTACATTTGTGTGGTTGGTTACACTCCTGTTCCGGCTTCTATTTACTTGAAATGGACGATTTTCACTCTCTCTGGTGTTGCATCCGCACAAAACCCAACCACTTGTACGAGAGACTTCCCTTTTTGAGTGGCTTTGTGACTGTGAGTTCCCAGTTTTCTTGCTTTATAAGAGGGCGCAGCTCTTAGTTGGTATACACTAGCTGGCCTTTCATATTCTGCAGATGCTTGATGGTTTTTCATTAAGAAGGCTTTCGGTTTTAAAAACCAGACATGGGTCGTGTAATTCGTGCGCAGCGTAAGGGAGCGGTTCTGTTTTTAAAGCGCACGTTAAGAAACGCAAAGGAGCAGCAAAGCTTAGACTACTTGATTACTCTGAACGTCATGGCTGCATCAGGGGCGTAGTAAAGGAAATTATCCATGATCCAGGTCGTGGTGCCCCATTGGCTATCGTCCACTTCCGTGATCCATACAGATACAAAATCCGAAAGGAATTGTTCATTGCTCCAGAAGGTATGCACACTGGACAGTTTGTCTGTTGCGGACGCAAAGCCACCCTCCAAATAGGCAATGTGATGCCTCTGTCCCAAATGCCTGAAGGTACTATTATATGCAACTTGGAAGAGAAAACTGGTGATCGGGGTCGTTTGGCGCGTACATCGGGCAATTACGCCACAGTGATTGTCCACAATCCTGACACGAGAAAGACGCGCGTTAAGCTGCCGTCGGGAGCTAAAAAAGTCGCGCCATCAGCCAATCGTGCTATGGTTGGTATTGTCGCAGGTGGTGGACGTATTGACAAACCCACCCTTAAAGCCGGACGTGCTTACCATAAATACGAGGTGAAGAGGAACAGCTGGCCTAAAGTTTGTGGTATTGCTATGAATCCCGTTGAACATCCACACGGTGGTGGTAACCATCAACATATTGGTAAAGCTTCTACTGTTAAACGAGGAACATCTGCCGGTCGTAAAGTTGGTATTATTGCTGCTCGTCGTGCCGGTAGAATACGAGGAGGTAAGGGAGACACCAAGGACAGCAAATAGACGTGTTTCCGTTAGAAACGTGCGCTTCTATTTATAAAGATAATGTGAAAGTGCACAAGACAAATAAATTATGCTCTTCTATTGCTTGATTTAACCCAATAAATGGGGTGGTAGCCATTGTAGGAACCCGGAAGTTCATGACCTCACCGACTCGACTCCGCCATCGTTCCCAATCCTGTACACTCTCCTTCCACGCTTGACCATGTGATCCGATCTCCTCAAGGCCGAACCTAACATTGTCCCCCCATCTCCGTCGTAGCCGTCCCACCGGTCTCTTTCCCGTTGGTCTACCGTCAAGAATTCTATGCACGGTCTTGTCGTTGCGCATTCGCGCCACATGTCCAGCCCATCTTAATCTTCGCGACGTGATTACCCTCACTATTGTAACTTTGCGGTATAGCTCCTCCAATTCGTGGTTGTGGAGTTTTCTCCATTGTCCTGCCTCCTCGTCATATTTACCACCAAAGATACTCCTTAAAATATATACATATGCGAGCACTTGTGGGACCCCGTTCAGGGATGAACTCCTTAAAATATATACATATGCGAGCACTTGTGGGACCCCGTTCAGGGATGATCCGGCCATGTTGTCGTCTTGTACCTTTCTGATGACATACTCGAGCACAAGATGAAAAAGACACGGTGATAGGCCATCTCCCTGGCGTTGGAGAAAGCAATCCATGACTCTGGCGTCATAACTAGAGGGTCTAATATCACCAAGTCCAGCCAGATACTTGTCTACGCATATGTCATCGACATCATCGGTAGAACCGAATCGGCTGTACAGGACTCCTTCACCCAGATCGAGCAGGCGGCACAAAAATTGGGACTGCACAATAATGAGGGGAAAACTAAGTACATGGTGGCAACTTTTGTGAAGAGAAGACCTAACGTTGGTCAAACTATGAGGGTAGTGGAGCACGAATTTGAAGTAGTGCAATCCTTTAACTACCTTGGGTCAATAGTATCAGCCGATAACAATATGGAAGAAGAAATACGCTAACGGCTGATCAAATCCAACAAAGCCTACTATGGTCTATCAAGGCTCTTTAAATCCCGAAATTTATCCAGAACATCCAAGCTACTACTGCACAAGACCATGGTCTTACCAGTACTCATGTATGGATCCGAGACCTGGGTGCTCAATAAAACGCACTCTGAACTCTTACCCGCGTTCGAGAGGAAGGTTTTAAGGAAAATTGTTGGCCCCGTATGTGACGGAGGACGATTCCGGAGACGCTACAACAATAAGTTGTACGCAATCTACCTTGAAGCTAATGTTTTAAGAAAAATCAAGCTCGGTAGACTCCGGTGGGCTGGACACCTACCACGAATGAGCGAAGAATAGCCTGCCCGGAACGTCCTTTGTGGCAGGATGTATAGAAGCGCGGCAGACGTTGTCTGGGATGGAGGGATGGCGTAGACCAGGACGCCCAGAGCCTGGGAGTGCCAAACTGGATGCATCGGCTCGAAATCGGTACCGGTGGAGAGATTTGTTAAATAAGGCCAAGACCGGATCCCGGTTGTAGTGATGATGATGAGAGGCCATCCACCTGTTTTAGTCCGACGCGGATTTCAAATGGTTATGCGAGGTGGTTTTCTATTCTAAGCCGCTCTTTGTTTTCGTTCATGCAAATTTGAATGAGGGCGGTATATTTGTTCGGGATTCCCAGCTAAACCACAATATGGTAGAGTCTTTGCCATGCGATTGAGTTGTAGGCTTTTTTGAAGTCAACGAACAGTTGGTGAACCGTCTCTCCGTATTCCCACTTCTTTTCCATCATCATCATCATCGGCACTACAACCGGGAACCGGTGTTGGCCTTATTTAGCAAGTCCTGAGGCTTGTTAAATTTTCCATAATGATTTGTTTTTCCGGGCAAGGTCATTAGTCTTGCGCCAGAACTTCTTTTCCAGCCGTTGCCTTATTGTAAACATTTGGTCGCTTGTTGACTGGTTCCTACGGAATCCGCATTTGTAGTCTCCCAGTATTTCTTCTACGTACGGTGTGCTTCTCGCCAGTATGACATTTGTTAGTATTTTGTATGTGGTTGGGAGCAATGATATTCCTCTGAAGTTTTCGCAGTCAAATCTGTCGCCTTTTTTGAAAATGGGAACGACTATTGAGGTTTTCCATTCTTCGCGAATGACTTCCTTATCCCATATTGTTTTGATGAGCTGGTGGACCTTTCGAGCGGTTGCCTCTCCCTCATGCTTTATAAGCTCTGCCGGTATGCAGTCGACTCCGGGAGCTTTATTGTTTTTCAATCGATTTATTGCGTCTACAACTTCGTTGAAAGGTGGTTCTGGGATCTGGGGCTCGGCTGTATATACGTCTGGTGCGTTTATTTGTGGTTGCTGGGTGCGTACATTGAGCAGGTTTTTAAAGTATTGCTTCCATCTTGTCACGATATTGTTAGTTTATGTGACCAGACAGCCGTTTGCGTCTTGAATTATTTTGGCTCTCCCTCGGTAGCCATTGCTAATTGACTTTATGTCGGCGTATATACCTCTTCTTTGCTCTGGAATTTTCTAGGATTTTTTCGATCCGAGTCTTCTCCCATTCGCGTTTTTTGCATTTGAAGAGTCTCATTGTCTCTTTCCGAATCGTCGCGTATCTCTCTGCGTTGACTTCGTCATATCTTTCTGTTACGTGGTGGCTTTCCCCATTCCCATTGTCCCACCGAGTTGGGAGATATTATTGTTAATGTACAATTTGAAAATGGTAAAGTCAGGGAAAAGCACATAATCCACATGTTGAATGTACGAACATACATTTGTTGGGTTGTGGATCGTGTGGAAGCAGCTATGACGGATTCCTTTTCGGAGTGGAAGGAGATTCGGAGAGGGTAGGGGGAGAGTCTTGTCTTGTTCGCGGAGAAAAAAAGTCGAAGAACTGGTGCGCGCTGGTCGCAACAAAAAACGTACAAGAAAAAGGAAAATTAAAATAGCACGATGCGAGAGAATTTCCGCCAAAAGATAAAGAAGAGTATAAGTTCGAAAATGATTAAATACATGTAAAGAGTTTAGTAAAAGTCCTAAAATCTGTCAACTCGTGGTCGGACCGAAAAATGTTAAATAAATTGAATTACGACTGGATGCCCTGTTTCTGTTTGCTGTTTCCTGTTGAGATACCCAAAGATTTGAGCCACAAGTTGAGGAATTTTGGCCCGGCAGCGGTTTACCGGGCGATGCAGTTACATGTGACGTTATACACAGGTAAACGGTGAATTTTTAACGCTTGTTTCACAGGTGATAGAGGGCCACAACGGTGCCTCGCAACCACGTTAAGCGATATGCCAACGGTTGCCGATATAGAAAGGTGATTTCAAGTTTCGATACTGATACGACTCCAAAAAAAAAATAGTCTTACTCTAAATTTTCGAACTGTGTGGTTAATAAGACCATAACTCAGCATTCCAACTTTGTTATTGTTCATACAACAACTCGCGCAGCCGGTTCTTCCTGCCTCAAAAGAAATATATATAATACTGAACTAGAAGAAGGCGATACCGATATATATATATATATATATATATATAATACTGAACAATTGGATCCCAAAACAAAACAGAATAACTGGCGTATAACCTTTGATACTACAGCCACTTCTGACACCAGTACTTCAATTCAGTCGCTGTTTCGAAGGCACTGGGGATTGCTCTTAATAATACCACAAATGCAAAATACCCTTTAATACTACAATTGGCGACAGACATAAACCAAAAAATAATACTACATTTCTAAGTGGATCACTTTGAGGCGTTTAAGTTCTTCGATCTTCGCCCTGTACGCATCGTCCAACCAAGGATTGAACTTAATTGTTTTCTTGAATCCTAATACCTTTTGGGCTGTTTGTTTGATTGTGTATCTGATCAATGTCCATTTAGTGTCCACGCTATTGGCTTCCTCTTCCTCACTGCTTCCATTCTCTAAGATGCTAAATCTATTCGTTAGATCGTCTTGATATTCAGCCCTTTTGGGCAGGTCTTTTAGTTTATCAATGTCGAACTTTTTGCTCGACGCCCGTGACTGCCCATGTGGGTTTGCTGCGAGCCGACTCCTGATTTTGCCCATCACTAGAAGATGATCCGAGACGCAATCTGCTCCTTGGTATGATCTTACGTCAAGGATATTCGAGTGGTGTCTTTTTCTATAAGGGAATGTTCTATTTGGTTACGCGTTACGCCGTCGGGTGATATCCATGTGGCTTTATGAATTTATAGTTCGTGTAGGGTTTTAGCCACATTGGCGAAACCTTTAACAAACCGTCGGTAATATGTGGCTAGTCCCATAAAGCTTCTTAACTGTTGCTTATCTTCTGGAGTAGGCCACTCTTGGACAGCTGCTATCTTATCAGGATCCGTTTGGACTCCTGCAAATGAAACGATGTGTCCCAGGAATTTTACTCGCCTTTGGAAGAGTTCACATATCTTCGAATTGAGCTCTAAGTTGGCCTGTCTTAGTCGTTCGAAGACGGAGCGCAGATTATTGATGTGTTCTGGTAAATTCCTTCCAACAACGATGATGTCATCCAAGTACATAAGACACGTCTGCCATGTAAGTCCCCGTAGAACACTTTCCATTAATCGTTCAAACGTTGCTGGAGCATTACACAATCCAAAAGGCATCACGTTGAATTGATAAAGTCCGTTTCCGGTAGTAAACGCTGTCTTCTCCGTGTCCTCCTCCTTCACTTCCACTTGCCAGTAACCGCTTTTTAGGTCCAATGTTGAAAACCACAGAGCTCCAGAAAGGGTATCTAGTGTGTCGTCGATTCGAGGAAGTGGGTAACTGTCTTTTTTCGTAACGTCGTTTAACCGGCGGCAGTCGACACAAAATCTAGTTGTCCCATCCCACTTCTGACACCAATTGTAGCGAGCTTAGGGTTCGCTGGATTAATTATTTTTAATAAATAAGAGCCGTTAAATCGATTATGAATTAATCTAACACTTTATTAGTCCGTTAATAACAACCGTTAGTTTTACCGTACACAACGATTTCTTGACTTATCGCTTCCGTACTTATCGCGTCTTTGACTGCTTACTTCTTACTTATCTCCCTGATCTGCATGCGGCGTATTTATACCGTTTCCTCATTCTGATTCGGTGTTTCGTTTCCGTCCGTTCCATAGCCTCGAATTTTGTACTGCCCATCATCTCCAGTTTTCCAGTACTTTCTAGAATATTCTAGTACTTTGTTTTGGACTTTCTAGAATATTCTAGTACTGATGTCATATGCGTCACAATATATATTTTTTTATGTGGCTTTTTATTTGTTTTTGTTATGCTAGCCC
Source organism: Microdon myrmicae (assembly GCA_963931805.1). Classification (NCBI taxonomy): domain Eukaryota; kingdom Metazoa; phylum Arthropoda; class Insecta; order Diptera; family Syrphidae; genus Microdon; species Microdon myrmicae. Next base: position 135,516,478 of record OZ007500.1, read on the forward strand.
CTAGTTCCACTAGTCTGCATAGGTGCGAAGAGGCTCGGGGCTATTCCTACCACTGGGTTTGTTTCCCAGACGGATCCGACACAAACCTCAGCTGGTGGTCACCGGTTGCGCCGAAATTGTTATATAATATAATTTAAATATATTATCAATATATTACGGGTAATTGTAAGGGCCTTACTTGTAGAGCGGACCGTGGAGCGGTCGATGTTGCTGGTCCCTGGTGTGCAGGTTGCAGGGGGCGTTGAGTTGTTGACTCCCCCTGTTCAGCTGGCTACTATTATGTAATGTATCCTTTATAAGTACAAACTTAGTCGCAGTTGTTCTTCTATTTAGTATGAGAATTGAATCTCTTTATTTTTTGCCGTTGACGTTTCTATTTTTTATTCACCGCCAACGCCCTTTTTTTATTATTTTTACTGCCAAGTAGAATTTGCATAAAGTAGTTTATGCAAATTAGCTACTTGACGATTTTTCTTTCCTTTACAGGCAGAGAGGGGAAATTTGCGGAAATTAGTGGGTGTTGGGCGAGGAAAACGGACGCGAGGTCCGTAACACATAGGGTGGGCCATAAATTGTTGCACATTTGAAACATGAATAGAAATAAAACTACAAATATTATTTTGTTGATCATTTCTTTAACGTAATAAACGTTTATTGAAATTTATTTCGTCGTGATGTGCCCCGTCTCGTCGTTGGCACTCCTGCAATCGACTACGCAAACTTTGGAAAACTCGCTGACACATGCTGCGAGGTACGGAAATTTCAACCTCCCGAATGTTCTCATCGCTTCTTCTCGAACGTGGCCGCCCTGTTTGTTTAATATTCGTTGTTGATCCCGTTTGGTTGAACTTCTTGATCCAGGCTTTGATTAAATTAACACTTCGACACTCACGCGGCGTAATCCGTATTCAATTCTAAATAGGCGTCGTACAGTAACGTAGGAATCGTTGTTTTTGTAAAATTGTTTTACACAAAATGCACGCTGTTGTCCCGTGAAGCGCTCCATCGGGACTAAAATTGCATGAAGCGACGCACAATTCCCCGCCACTCGCGCGCCCTTCCTTCTAACGGTTTTGAAGAAATCAAGTGTTGCCATTTGCAAAAATTTATTGCTCACCTATTATAAAAAAAGGAAATAACTTAAAAGTATTAAATAAAATACTAATTATGACAACGTTAAAAAAATATTAAAAATAAAATACTTTTATATATTATTTTTAAATATACATGACACCATTCAAGACAACGTTCTTGTCGAACTCCAAGATATGGAGAACTGTATTAAAAAAGATCCAAACCATGAGTCTAAATTAAAAGAGCACGATATACATGTTTATCTTTTCAGCGTCCACTTACTTTTTTCAACAATCATCTCATTTGTTGGAGTAGTACTAGCTGCCACCTGGCCGCCAGAGAAACGATGTGAAGCATATTTTACAATGATATATTTGCGAGTAGTCTTCTGGATTATAACTGTGGTAAGTATTGTCGGCAGAATATTGCATTTAATTTAATATGATCCCTTTAATTTTTTTGCTCTGTTACAGCTATTCGATCATATAATTAAATATCATCACGAGAAGCTACGTCTGAGTGGCTACCATGAGTTCTATCGTGCTACAGCAATGCACAAAAGTGTTCCTCTAAGTATCGTTTCTTTGTGGAACGCGGCAATTCTGGCAATACAAGCAGTAATGCAACAATACTATGGAAATCACTTTGCAGAGCATTGCCTTGATAAATTCTCGTCGCCTCTGGTCTACATAACATTGTTCAACATCGTAGAAACAACCGTTTTATCATGTGTCCATGGAACATATATAGGTAAATCCCAGATCTAACTTGTAGCAATTAATCTTTCAATCAATTTACATTTTGCAGCTCGTGTTAGAAGATTCAACGAAAGTGCGCCGCTGCCAGATGCTTTAAGTGGTACAAATACGACAGAAGGATCCCTAGGTTTGATGCAACCTGGAAGCAATACTGCCGAGTTATTAGAAAAACAGGTGTGTAGGAAATTCAAACGTATTGTTTGATAAACGTGTTTGATTTCTTCTATCTTCCTCCTTTCAGGCGGATTTGATAGCATATCTGAAGGACCATAACCGCAAACTCAATCAGAAACTCATGCAATTGCATGCCCAAGCTCGGACAATCCATATTACCTAACCTTCCAATGGGCAAATATTCACTGCAGTATCCACCTTTATTTAGCCAGTGACATGTCACCTTATGAAATATACAGTTATAAATAAATGACCAGGCTTCCAACAAATCTAATGCAAGCTATTGACACAATTAAATAATACTCGACATAAGTCAAGAAGAAAATTTCTCTGCAGGAAGAGGAACAAGGTTTTAAGGGAGACTTTCACCACTTGAAGTCGGCTCTTTCTGATTGGAATTTCATCTTACAGAAGAGAAAACTAAGTCAAATGGGGTTTTATTTTCGAATTGGTGTTGGTATTGGGAGGGTTGTGCCCACAGAAAAGTGAAAAACGGATTCGGAGACAGAAGTCTGATGGCGTACCTTACCGAAAAGTGGAGCCATTCCATCCACTACCTCGGTGAAAGCAAGGTAGTCGTATTGGATATTTCAAATGCCTTCGACAGAGTTTGGCATCCAGCGCTTTTGTCAAAATTACATTCCTATGGAGTGGGCAATCCCCTGGTCCAATGGATAAGAGACTATCTTTCTGGCCGTTCAATACAAGTGGTTCTTGATGGTGTCAAATCTGTCTCCCATCAAATTAATGCAGGTGTTCCCCAGGGTTCGGTACTCTCATCCACTCTCTTCCTGATCTTTATAAATGATCTTGTCGAAATATTTGGAATCAAATGACCTCCTCAATGACCGCCAATATGGCTTTCGTAGCAACAGGTCCACAGGAGATCTGATGGCGTACCTTACCAAAAAGTGGAGCCATTCGATCCACTACCGCGGTGAAAGCAAGGTAGTCGCATTGGATATTTCAAAAGCCTTCGACAGAGTTTGGCATCCAGCCCTTTTGTCAAAATTGCATTCATATGGAGTGGACAATTCCCTGATCCAATGGATAAGAGTCTATTTTTTTGGCCGTTCAATCCAAGCTGTTCTGTGCGGAGGAAGTATTGTGCCAATACACGCGCACTCCGTTCACTTCCTCCTCCATCATAAATTTTTCACGCGCGAAGGTTCATCCGTTGTTCCGCGGACACAAAAGGAAAAACCAAACACCGGACAAGTAAAAATAAGACCTCATTTCCTTGTTTTGTTGTATTTTTATTTTAAAGAAAAAAAAAACTATTATCGGAATAACTTGTTTGAATCCATGGATTATTGTTCCGTTTCCTTTTCTTATTGGATACTAACATTTTACGGTAGCACTGCGTGAAAGTTACGATGTGAAGTCAATAAAAACACAATCTTCGATTGCAGCAAATATGACATTCGACATGGCGGTTGCAACGCTCCTCGATAGTATAGTGGTTAGTATACCCGCCCGCACGCGGGAGACCGGGGTTCGATTCCCCGTCGGGGAGCCTCTGGCGCAAGACTAATGACCTTGCCCGGAAAAAACAAATCATAGAAAATTTAACAAGCCCCAGGACTTGCTAAATAAAGCCAAGACCAGTTCCCGGTTGTAGTGCCGATGATGATGATGATGGCGGTTGCAACACTGCACTGTAGATAACTGACTTCCGCGATTGAAATTTGACTGTTATGACTCGACACACAGGGGTGTAGACAGATACGCGGCTACAGGATGTATGCGACCCCGCGGCGCCGCGGGGAGCAGGACAAGACACAACCGACGTGTCTGGTGGTTAGAATACGACTCAACAATATTCAATCGTTTGGGGTGAAGATCGTTGGTAGTACACATGTATGTGTGTACATGGGTTCTTTCATGGACACACCATGACAAAGAATCTGAAACACCAAGAAGGGGCATAATGTGCATCCATGAGAAGTGAATTCGGCTAAGCAAACAAGCCGAATCTCATTGGATCCTAATTGGGTTTGTGTTTGCTTATACTGCTGCTGATGAGAAGCAGATCCCGAAATATGAAAAGACAAAGGAAACGTTTGGGTCTTTGTCTGAGATGTGCATTGCTGCTAAATAAATAGGCGGTAATGCAATGTGGAAATGTGCTAATGGGTTTTAGCTAGATTACCGTGAATTGGTGTTTATTGCATCGCTGCCAAGGGTAAGTATACCATACCAATTGCATTTGGTTATGCCGTAGGATTTAATTGGTGCCAAGAGACACGATATGCGTATATTTGTTTTGGTCCCTTGGCTGTAGGTCGCCAGCCACTGTGTATGTATGGTGATTTATGATACACTTGGTAAGTACGGGAAATAGGCGACGCAATGTGTATGGTCCCCGTTATGATGGTTACATTGTATGCAAACCAAATCATCTTGTTTTCAGGAATTCGTCTAGGGGGATTTACTTGGCACTGAAGGTGCCGAATTGGTTTGTGATTCCTGATAAGGTAAAAAAGAAATCTTACAGGAATTGTATGCGAAGAGATGCATGAAAGGTAAGTCTTCTTTTCCATGGACTTTTTAGAGTATACCTTAGATAATCCTAGATGCGTAAAGCATTTAAGGTGCTAATGCTATTGCATTAGCGAAACTATATGATTGGATAGAAGATATGGGGTTTTTTCAGGTAAGTGGGCCATGGATTTGGTGGAACCGCCACAGTTCTTGATGGTGTCAAATCTGTCTCCCATCAAATTAATGCAGGTGTTCCTCAGGGTTCGGTACTTTCACCCACTCTCTTCCTGATCTTTATAAATGATCTCTTGTCAATTATTCACAACCCAATTCACTCGTTTGCTGATGATAGCACGTTGAGTTTCTCATACTCATACGAACACTCCCGTCCAAACTCTTCGAACGTCACTACCAACCAGCAACTTATGCTTGATACATTGAATTCAGACCTCAACAAGATATATCAATGGGGTTTATCTAACCGAGTAGAATTCAATGCCCTAAAAACTCAGTGCTGCCTCTTGTCGTCAAAGGTGAACTCCAAAGTAAATATACTGTCTATGAACGGCACTTGCATCGACGAAGGCAAGGAACTATCAATCCTCGGCACTCGAAATAATTAGACTCTTAATTGGAATGACCACATATTTGAAGCTGCGAAAAGTGCGGCCAAATGTATGGGGTTCCTTAAGAGATGCAAAAGATACTTCACTCCATCCAACCTGGCCACTATTTCATCATCATCATCGGCACTACAACCGGGATCCGGTCTTGGCCTTATTTAGCAAGTCTCTCCACCGGTATCCGGTCCTCATGCGAGACTTGTTAAATTGTCCATAATAATTTGTTTTTCTGGGCAAGGTTATTAGCCTGGCCACTATTTACAAGGCGTATATTCCTCCAAAAATGGAGTTCAACTCCCATATTTGGTCAGGCGCATCCAAAACTGCACTACACGTGCTCGACAGGATGCAAAAACGAGCAGTGAAACTTATTGGGGACCCAGTCGTAAGTCGATCAATTCCGCCCTTAGAACATAGGCGCAACGTATCATACCTATCTCTTTTCTATAGCTATTACCACGGTCGTTGCTCAACTGAACTTGCTGAACGTGTTCCACCCCTTCAAACATTTTCCCGATATACCCGTCAATCTGTGAATGCGCATCAGTTCACGTTGAAAGTGGTCTTTAGGCGCACAAATAAACATAGAGAGTCATTCTTTAGCCGAACCACACGAATGTGGAATGTTCTATCTGATCATGTGTTTCCTGGCCGTTGTGATGTTCAGACATTCAAGACCAATATACATCGACACCTCCTTTCCTTATCCACTTTCTCTCCATCCGCTCGCACTGTGCTCTGACGTTTAAAGGTACTTCAAAATCGCCTTGTGTGGGCGTTAGTGTTATAAATTTGTTTTTTAAAGTGGGCGAGAACATATCGAAAACGAAAGTCATGATCGACCCGACTAGGGACAAGTCGACTCAAAGAGAGTTTTAATGATTGATTTTCTTCACGAACAACGAACAGTGAATGCAGCTTACTACTGTCAGTTGTTACAGTCGGCAAAAGCCGCATATCGAAACAAAAGACGAGGTATGCTCATTTGAAAAAAAAACAGGTATTAATTATTATTATTATTTTTTTTTTTAATTACATATATACGGGGGTTGATAAGCGAAAATAAAAAAAAAACGAAACAGAACGTACAAACATAAGCAATGAGATGTAGACAGATTGACTTTCTGAATCGGCATCTGGATAAGGTTGTTGTATTCCAGAATACTACCCTTTATTAAATTTAACACTGAATCTCCTTACACATCCTTAAAAACTTCCCTTAACATATATTACATTCTCACTTAATACATACCATTCATAAACATTCACAATATTGTCAGTTACAGCACATTTAATAACATCATCATCATCATCGGCACTACAACCGGATTTTAATGCACCCGTAAATGTCAAAGCACAGTGCGATCGAAAGGAGAGGTAGAGAATAAGAGAAGAGGTATCGATGTATATTGGCCTTAAATACCAGGATATTACAACGACGAAGAATCACGTGATCAGGCAGAACGTTCTGCATTCGTGTGGTTCGGCTGAAGAATGACTCTGTGTTTATTTGTCTGTTCGAAGTTAACCCTTTGCGCTCGAGGCATTTTTCGCTTGCGCGAACCAGCAACCCGAGACGATTTCGGCCAAATCGGGGAAACATTTTACAAATACTTTAAAATCATTAATAAACAAACGTATCATCATCATCATCGGCACTACAACCGGGAACCGGTCTTGGCCTTATTTAGTAAGTCCTGAGGCTTGTTCAATTTTCCATAATGATTTATTTTTTCTGGGCAAGGTCATTAGTCTTGCGCCAGAGGCTCCCCGACGGGGAATCGAACCCCGGTCTCCCCTGCCCCTTTTTATTTCAAAACAGAGCACTTTAATTTTCGTTCAAATTTTATTCAATTTAAAAGTCACAGAAACTAAAGGAATACTTTGAGAAAATTTGTTTTGTTCATATTATAATTTACAGTAAATTAGAACACAATGTTCTATAAGTAGAGAAAAAATTCCATTGTAAAGTCCAGTCCAGTTAGTTTGAGATTGGAAGCGAGTCAGTGGAGAAGAAACAGATTTGAAATTAAATAGCTGAGTAAACAGTCAGCTGAGTTTTGAAAGTTAGTTTTGAGTTTGAATTCGGAAGCAGTTAAAATGGCTGGTAATATGAGCTCAGTGGAAAATACTTATTAAGAACAACCACTTAATCGGAAACAACGCTTTCAAATATCAAAGACCGATCTTTGATTACATACTGGAAAGAAAGTTTGATTTGGAAAAGGCCTTCTGGATATGCGTTATCTGATTCCAAAGACATCACATCAAATCTAGAATCAAGATATCTAATAAGATTGTTGCGCGTACAGAAGTTCCTTAAAAGAAGTAAAAGAAATAAATAAAAGGTCCCCGCTCATCCCTCAACCGAGGAAGCACGGCGCCGGACCATTACAAGGTCCTGCAGTGGGGAGAGGCCAATCTCGTCGACTTCAATGCAACGAAGACTCAGTATACAACTTTCACTAAGAAAAGTGGATCATCGTTCCAAAGTTACGATTTTTTAAACAAAATGATACTGTAGCGAGCTTAGGGTTCGCTGGATTAATTATTTTGAATAAATAAGAGCCATTAAATCGATTTTGAATTAATATAACAGTTTATTAGTCCGTTAACCACATACGTTACTTTTACCGTACACAACGATTTCTTGACTTATCGCTTCCGTACTTATCACGTATTTTACTTCTTACTTATCGCTTGCTTCTCACTCGAGACTTATTACTCTCTACTTGTCCCCATGAGTTGTGTGCGACGTATTTATACCAGTTCCCCACATTCTGATTCGGCATTTCGTTTCCGTTCGTTCCATAATCTTGAATGTTCTATTATCCATAGTCTCCAGTTTTCCAGTACTTTGTTTTGGACTTTCCCGAAGATTCCAGTACTGACTGTCATATGCGCCACACTACCCTCCGCCTAGATTAGTTCGTCCCGAACTAAGTTCATTGGTCTTCTGGGTTAACAAAAGTCGCCACTCGGTCACGATGTACCACTTTCATTTTGGCGTTCGGCCTTCGCTGAATCCTATAGACAACGTCGTTAATTCTTGTGAGAATCTTATATGGCCCTTCCCAATGTTGCTGTAACTTCGGAGACCGTCCCTTTTGCCGATGAGGGTTATAAAGCCATACGCTATCGCCTGCATTAAATCGGGATGCGTTGGCTCGAACGTCGTACCTTGTTTTCATCCTGCCACTGGATACCTTGATTTGCTTTCGAACCAAATGATGAATCTCATCGAGGCGATTTCTCCATTCGGCTACGTAGTCTTCGGTCTTATCTATGGCGTCTGGAGGTATTCCGAATCGCAGATCGGCTGGTAATGGTATCTCCCGTCCAAATATAATTCTTGCTGGAGAATGGCCCGTCGTATCGTGATTAGCCGATCTATAGCTGATGAGAAAGGTTTGTACATATTTGTCCCAATCTCTTTGGTGATCACTAACGACCTTCGATAAATACTCTTTCATTGTTCGGTTGAACCTTTCGACCATTCCGTCTGACTGTGGATGTAAGGGTGTGGTCCTGGTTTTCCTTACGCCCAGTGCCGCACAGATGCCTTGAAATATCTGTGATTCGAAGTTTCGGCCCTGATCGGAATGAAGCTCACAGGGGACTCCATATCTGCTGATCCAATTATTGATAAGCTGCTCAATGACGGTTGTTGCTTCTTGGTTTGGAATTGAAAGGACTTCCACCCACTTGCTGAAGTAATCCATGATAACCAACATGTATTTGTTGTTGTTGTTTGTTTTTGGGAATGGTCCTGAGATATTAATCGCAATTCGCTCGAAAGGGGCACCCACGTTGTACTGCTTCATAGCGCTCCTTGGTCTTGCTGTTGGTCCTTTGGTCGCAGTGCAAGCTGTGCACTTCCTACACCAAGACTCGACGTCATCTCTCATGTGAAGCCAGTAGAATCGAGATCGTAATTTTGAAAGTGTTTTATTAACTCCCAGATGTCCACCTGAGGCCCCGTCGTGCATTTCTGTTAGTACATCTTTTACTTTTGATGGTGGGACTAGAATCTGCATTCGATGGGATTTTCCGTCCGCGGCTTTCCATTTACGCTTTAGAATTCTATCTTCCACCAGCAAGGAATTCCATTGTGCCCAATATGCCTTAAATGTTCCACTCTTGTCGGAAATATTGTTCCAAGTTGGCCGCTCGTTCTTTTCTTTATATTCCAGAATTAGCGACATATCTTCATCCTGAAGTTGAGCTGCGCGTATAGCATCACTCGTCCACCCATCCAGTACTTCTACTTGTACATTTCGCAGGTCGTACGCCTCTTCTTTCTCTTCCGCTCTATGACAATGTTTACAATCTGGCTGACATGGTCTTCTTGATAGAGCATCAGCGTTATTATGTACCTTCCCTTGACGGTGGGAAATTTGGAAATCGTACGTTTGAAGTCGTTCAATCCATCGAGCTATTTGTCCTTCCGGATTCTTAAAATTTAGCAACCATTTCAGGGCGGCATGATCCGCCCGAAGGTGGAATCGACGTCCGTAGAGGTATTTATGGAATTTCTTAACGGCTTCTACGACATCCAGCAGTTCCTTTCTTGTTGCGCAGTAATTTCTCTCTGGCTTAGATAGAACTCGACTATAATATGCGACAACTCTCTCTGTACGATCGACTTCCTGTGACAACACTGCTCCGATTCCTGTGTTACTTCCATCAGTATCCAATATAAATGGGCAATCCGCTCTTGGGAATGCCAATGTTGGTGTCTTACATAACTCGGCCTTCAATGTGTTGAATGCTGCCTCACACTTGTCTGTCCAATTGAATTTTTTGTCTTTACCCGTTAGTTCGTGTAGGGCTTTAGTCACGTTAGCGAAACCTTTAACAAACCGTCGGTAATATGTGGCTAGTCCCATAAAGCTTCTTAACTGTTGCTTATCTTCTGGAGTAGGCCACTCTTGGACAGCTTTATGGGACTAGCCACATATTACCGACGGTTTGTTAAAGGTTTCGCTAACGTGGCTAAAGCCCTACACGAACTAACGGGTAAAGACAAAAAATTCAATTGGACAGACAAGTGTGAGGCAGCAGTTCCTTCTGGAGGAACTTGCATTTCTCTGGTTGCAACTTGAGGTTGTGGTATCTAATTTGATCGAATACTTTCCGGAGTTTGCCATTATGGTGTTCTAGGTTTTTTTCACATATGACCACGTCATCCAGATAAACAAAGCATTCGATTCCTTGCAACCCGGTTAGGACATGGTTCATGAGTATCTGAAACGTAGCTGGTGCTCCCTTCAGACCAAATGGCATACGTTTGAACTCATAGTGCCCATAATTTGTGCTGAACGCTGTCTTATTTTGATCCTTCAGATCTACTAAGACTTGGTGGTAGCCGCTGGCTAAATCGAGCGTGGAAAAATAGCGTGAGTGACCGAGCTGGTCTAAAATGTCCTCTATTCGAGGGAGAGGGTACACATCACCGATGGTTTTGTCGTTCAGTTTTCTGAAATCGACCACAACTCTCCATCGGGTTTTTCCATCGGGGCCCGCTTTCTTAGGAACTACCAAGAGTGGTGAGTTCCACGGACTTTTGCTTGGTTGAATGATGTCATTCTCCAGCATCTCCCGTACTTGCTCGTTGAACACCTCTTTCTTGCACTCAGGCAGACGGTACATTCTTTGATTTATCGGTGCTTGATCCTGTATCACCGGTATCTCATGCGTTATTGCACTGGTATATGTTAGGAGGTCACCTTTAAGGTGGAAAATATCGTTAAACTCCTCACATATTTCCACTATGGATTGACATTCTTGAGGACTTAGGTTTTTATCTAAGTGGAGTTCCTCGTGTAATTGTGTCAACCTTGGATCTTTTGGTAATTCCTCCTGTGAGAATAAATGTCGGATATACTGGAGGTTGTCTCCCTCCGAAAGTTTTTTATCCGCATTGTATTCCGTAGAACGGTTGTCCTCATTTTCCAGCGGAAAGGTGGAAAAGTCCTTCATTGGATGTAACTCCACCATGATTCGGTCTATGGTTTGGAGGTAGTTTGCGATATTGAGTACCTCTACATGGGCACTCTTCGCTTTCCCTACAATACAGTTGGATATGAAAATCCCTGATTGCATTTGTTTAGGTACTAGCACTACCTCTTCCCGAATTTCTATGGGAAGTCTCAGCATTTTTCGTGAACGTGCCGGTATTATTGCCGGTTTGTCCAGAAAAATTTCTACCTCCGAAGCGTTTGGCAGTGATTGTTTCACCACTGTTGCTTCTTTGTTAGCTTTCTTTGGTTTGTCAGCTATTAATGTGGGGTTTGAATGCTTGGAGCCTGACAAAATATCGCCCCCTTTCCCCTGTTTGGGTAGGGTATCCGGTGTATTTCCGACCGCGGTCTGGATCTCTATGGATCCCCTTGGCTCATATTCCCGACTGGTTGCCTTATGTCTTGGCGTCCGCTTCCTACCTTTTGTAAATTCAACGGAAAAACTTACCGGATTTACATTGGTTTGGGAGAATTCCAAACAATTCCCGGGTCCGTTGACTTTGCAATTCCTAGCTAGGAAGTCGTTTCCTAATAACCCATCTTCTGACAATCCCGGTAGGGAGTCCATTACCTGAAAGTTACAGGAGATTGGTTGGGGCAGTTTGAATATTCCCTTACAAAAACCCCTAGACTTTCCCTTTCCAAAAAGCGTTTGGAGAGTAGTGGCCTTTTTTGTATCCAGTGTTGTTCCATTTTGGAGTGCCTTCAGTTTAAGAAGGCTCATCTCCGCACCTGTGTCCACTATTAGACATGTAGTGTTTCTACATCCTATGTCTAATGGGAGCTGGACTATTGGAACTTTTGTTGGTGGTTGAGGACAGTTTTCTTTATTTGGCGGCTTTAATTCGGTCGGGTTGGGGAATTGCTGCCCGACCTCTGGGAGTTTTCCGACTTCTCCCATTTTGCTTTTAGTCGACACACTGTCGCCATGTGGTTGTGTCGCTTACAAAATGTGCACCATTCCCCGTTCTTCTGTCGCCTATGTCCCTTTTTTGGCGTCTCTGACGCGTCCGTAGCGGTTGAATTCGACTGTCTACGGTTCGATTCGGGTCGATGGCGTTGTAATCGGTGTTGGCGTTGTTTTATTTTTCGAGCCTCCGAGTGTTCAGTACTGCTCGTACTAATTCTACTCTTGGCTCGAGTCTGTGTACCGCCTTTGTCGCATGGCTGTTTGCTGTCCTTTGAATTTTTTCTTTTTTGGACTAGTTGCCATTCGTTATTGACCGTGCAGGTCTGTGGGATGTGGTCGCTACGTATAGACTTAACCACATTGGGTGTCTTTGTTGGCTTTTGTGGTTTTATCCACTTTGCCTTGATACGACACTCGTCCCCTGTGTGACCCTTTCGGCCACAAAACTCACAACAACATCGAATGCTGTACACTCTACGATTCGATGTAGTTGCTTGTTTCGATGTGGATGGTCGTTCCTGCTGGTTTGAGGTATTCACCGGTGACTTCCTTTGGTTCTGTGACCTTATTTGTGTAGGTTCAGGATCCTTCCTTTGTGTATTAAGTGTCCGACAATCCTGGGCATCGTGCCCATATGGATCACACTTTGTACACTTTGGTGTGTTCCGACGTCGAAGGCATTCATCGTATACATGCCCTTTTCTATTGCAGAAGCTGCAAGTCATGCGTGCTACCCATGGATTTGGTGTACGCTTGTCCCTACCTTGACTAGAGGAGTCACTGAGATAATCACCTCCGCCTCTTTGAAGGTGTCGTGGTGCCTCGGGCTTCTTTGGCCTAGACCCGGTTGGTTTTCTAGAAATGTGTGGTGGTGTATCCGACCTAAACGGGTTTTTCCCTGTTTGTGGGCGTGTAACGGGGTGAGATTGTTCTTGGAATCTAGTGTTAGAGTTCCTATTCTCTACTACCCGAGACGCATCGTGTCTAGGCTTATTCTGCCTTTGTCTCGATTCCTGGGGGTTTGGTCGAGTATTCCCGTAGGCCCTATCTAAAACCCTATTTCTTTCCTCTGGGGGATCTTGTTCCTCCTCCCAATAGTAGAATGGATTATTCTTAAGCATTGGTTGCCTATTTGATGAGTTGGGAGCATGGTATTCGTCGTTCCTTTCAGGTGAAGGTGACTGGTCATGATACCTCGTTGGTATTTCATAACATCCACTCTCGCTCCTCATCTCATTCTCGGTTTTCTCTAACTCGAGAATCCTAGCAATAATCCTATCCAAAGGGTCCTTTTCTGATTGTACTATCAGATGCCTCAATTGGTCGTTTCTGATTCCTACCATCAAAACCGATTTAGCTAATCTCTCAGTCTGGAATATGAACCCTATGTTATTCGTAGTTCCATACTTACGTGTTGCCGCTTCGTTGCAGTCCTTTACTGCTTGCGTTATGCGGTGGGTAAATTCGGCGACATCCTCTTCGCGGGATTGTCGTATACGAGGGAGTTTCGAATGTAACTCTTCGTATGACACGTGTGGTAAGATTGTTTTTCGGAGTCGCTGTTCAAACTCCTTGAAAGTCGTTGGGAGTTGTTCTTTGAACATGCGGCGAGCTTGCCC